>CM042751.1:924506-954378 GCA_022496165.2 Catalaphyllia jardinei
TTACAATTTATGGGAAAAATAGAAAGTGTAATTCCAGAAAATATCCATACCTCCCCCACGGAAGGGATTTTTTGTAAGACCCCCCACCCCTCTGGAAATTCCAATTAAGCTTCATACATTTCTTTAAATTTTTTGGCCTTACAGAACCCCCCACCCCCCCCAGGAAATTCCAATCCTTTCTGGGGGGGGGGGGAGTATGGATATTTTCTGGAACTCTACAATAATCATATCTTAATCTCCATAACATCAATGTATAAAGCCCAGGTTAAACCATTGTGTAAACTTACAGTAAATATCTGACTGGCTGGAAAAAATGATGTTAAAATCCCTCAGATCCAGTTTGTAGGGCAATTTTATTTGTTTAGTTTGTCAAGCTGTCTAGGCAACTGTACTGTTAATAGTTACTAGACAACAAATAATCAGAAGAAAACCACTGAAAATACTAATTTTTTAAAAAAGCATTTATTTGAGGAGTCAATGTTACCATGATAATAATTATTATTGTAACATTGTCTTCTCAAATATATGTTTAATTGAAGTTCAAGTACCTTGTAGTTTGTACAAACATTTGTGTTGCCTACTTTGGTTGTACATGATGCCAGAGCAAATTAAAAACATGTCATACATACCTCCAATTTTATTTTATAGCAAAGATATTATATTACAGTGTAGTTTTTAGTTAATGAATAGTACAACTGCAAAACAAACAACTTGTGAAATGGTGCACAATGTAATCTTTGTAATAATTTGAGAATTATTCTTTGAACTTGCTCATCTTAGTCATATTCTCAACAGTAAAAATTTATATATATTCTGAGTTATTTTACTTTTATATCCAAGCTCAGCCATATCAAAACCAAATTTTAAATGATCATGCATATGCAAGAACGTTTTGGAAACATTTTGGTTTAGATTTAAGTATGAAATAATTCACTGAAAAATAGCTCCTCTCAGTACCTTAATAATTTATTTTAATTGTGCACTCTTATAGGGTAATGTTGCCTTGCTGGACTGATTTTTAAATATTTGCACCTTTGGAGTTTTGCAACAATCAAAGATAATATAATATATGTATATTAATATGTTATGGAGAAGTAAATTCTTCGGAAAATAATGATCTTTCTCTACAGCTCTGTGGACCCTTTCAAGGCTTTGTGTCAGTTAATTCTTCAAAATATTTATTGTGGATTTAAGTTAATGTAAGTATTTTTTTTCAATTTGGTTGATATTTAATGTTTCGCCACTCAAAAAGCACTCAAAAAGCTTGTTTTACATTGTAAAAAATAGCATTTTCCCTTAGTTTTTTGAACATTCTTTTAGGAGGATTGCAGCTAGTTTAGATAAATTGTGCACACTTGCAGCAAAAACCTGTTCTTGCTCTTCTGGGGTAACAATATCTGCAATGTAAAACAGAGTAGATATTACCAGTGGTTCATAATGTCATGTGTGTGTTATGCCAAGGTGCTCTGTGCATCATATGCTTTTATCCTTTTTTCAATGACGTAAATTTTCAGTCACATCAAAATTATAACTGCCCATGTTAGCAAAGTTTCATGTTTAAGGGTTGTTTCTCACATGACCTTTCATGCTATACAAAAATACAGCATGTTGCATATATTGCAGATGTTGCCTTTAAAGCTTTGTAAAAGTACAGGAAAATGGTTAGACAAAAATGAATTAATTATGTAAGTTAAGGTGTCTAGTATTTTGATGTCGCATCATATCACTTATTTTGATTCAAAGAAATGAAGTGCTATTCATACCCAAGTCTTCCTGTAGCCCCTCTCCAAGGCTTAATACGTTCTCCTCCCAAACATTAAACAATGAAGATATCAATGATGTTTGATCTTTACTGCTTGGCATGACAGCTAGTACTTGCTTTACGGTACTTGTGAAACTCTCCATCCCTTTCTCTCTCCCAAACATTATATCATCTTGGCCCAACACCTATATTTATCAGTGGAGAGGATGACAAAAAAAAACATTTTACAGCGACCTGTGATAAGGACTTGTTGTCTGGCCCTATAGTGTACGGTAAATGTTTATGAACCTTTAGAGACAAGAATTTAGCCATTTCATTTGTCAGTCAGTTGGTCGGTCGGTCGGTCAGCTGGTCGGCCGTTCAGTCAGTCAGTCAGTCAGTCAGTCGGTCAGTCAGTTATTCAGTCGTTCAGTCTGCCAGTCATTCTTTTAGTCAGTTTATTGTTCAGTCCATTGATCAGTGAGTTGGTTGGTCGTTTCATCACTTGATCAGTCGGTTGGTTACAAATCAGTCAAACCATAGTTGGCAACTATGGCGATCAAATTTGCAACCATCGTTAACACAAACGAAACTGGATTCATGAGTACTAAAACCCATATACCTGTCCAAGGTAATAGACAAGATACGACAGTTCATGAACTCTCCCATTCACAGCTTTATTTCCAAGCACCTCAAAGCAAACAGATTCTCCACACAGTTTAAGCAGCTTAGCGACATTCTCCAAGCACCAGTCAGTTGGTATGCCTAAGTGGATCGAAAGTAATAAAAAGGAAGCCAAACGTTTGATTGTAGGCGACAACACAACAAAAGATAAAACTCTGGCATTTGAAAAGAAGGCTTTATGGACCGTCAATATAAGGGGGAAAATGCCACGCCCAAACACGTGCTCAACTTTGAAGTTCTTGCATGTAAGTCAATTCGTCACTGACAAAAATGGAGTGACAATTTCATTTTCATTAAACACTGTGTTCAAACAATAAAAGCCAACACTTTGAAACAACGTCTCTTGTTATTATTTCTGAAGAACACTTTCAAAAACTAATACTGAAACGTGGTCATACGTTAAACGTTGAAAGTCAAGTTGAAACTACGACACAATAACTTTGCGCCCTTAAAAAATGGAAAAAAGGATAATGCCCACCGGTCAGTTCTTCAAAGACACTGATAAAATCATCTTCATTCCAGTCCTTGGTGTCGCAGTAGACATGCAGGATCTTCAAGGTGTCTGCAAGTTCTTTCAATTCCACATCTTCAACACCAAAATATGTTGGGCAACTTTCCACCGTATTCCAATCTACAGTTCCTACAAAACGAACTACCCACGTTGTCAAATCATACATAGCAGAGTTTGAATCAAATGCGTGATGTAAACCTGTGATCGTCATACTGCAAGCTAAAAATTGTCACCCAAAATTTCGAGGCTGAGGTACGAAAATTTCTTGGTGTCGCCGGAATGGATCGCGACGAGTCCGAACGGTCTCTTTCCATTCCACTCGAAAACCGAGTTTCGCGTTCATTGAAAATGGAGGATCACTGTTCTTGTGTTAGAACTAGATAACGATTCCGATGGTGATATCAATTATATCTTGTGTGAGCTGTTTCATGCGTAGTAATTTAACCAGTATTTAAGAAATAGAAAACATGTACCGTGTTTCTATTTAAACAATAGAGTGTTTCTGTCGAGGAACTATCGGCTGTTTGGTCCCCCCACGGAAATTTGATGTTCTTAAAACAAATATTTCCAAGGGGCAACTATCAGACCGATGATTTGGTTTTATCAACTGAGTTGATAATGTGAATTGGCCACCGTAAAGAGATCCAGAAGCTGACGTTTCGAGCGCTAGCCCTTCGTCGGAGCGAATTTGGATATCGTCTTCAGATGCGATTACGTGTATACGTGTATAAACAATTTTATATGTCAACTGTTGACTTCTAAAGAAGAAACTTTCTAAAGAGGAAACCTTGAATCTTGAAACCTCAACCTGCTTGACGTGTTTACCGCAGTTTTCAGCCTAAAAAAATACTTCTCTTGCTCTCTTTAAACTAAAATCGACATGGGACGATAAATTCTTTTCTTCTTATCTAAAAAAGTGTAGGAGAAAGCTGCCTTTGATGAGCCACTTCTGCTGAGCGGGCACTATCGTCTGATAGTCGCCCTAGGGCATTCTATTTAACAATTAGATTATGAGCTAGAGATTTCTATCGCGCGATAGTCATGCATAGAAATCGAGAGCGAATAATCTAATTGTTTTAGAATAAATCTACTAGTCGTTCAAAACTTTCATCTAAATCCTTTTCACAGACACTTCGAAAACACGAAGAAGCGGCCCCAGCGCACGCTGTTATGCTACTCACTATCTATCACAGATCTATTAGAGGACAGATGCACGATTGACGTCATCATTGCAAAGTTTTTCCCTCTGCCGTTTTAAAATGGCGGAAAGTTTTGAAAATAAGGATCACATTTTACGTGACTGGGAAAAAGATAAGGTACAAAAAGGTCTTGCCGAGGCATTAAACAGGTGCTAGAAGCCAGAAAACGAAAGATAAAGCCGTTTCTTTTAGAAAATGATACAGAGATAATTTTCTAGCAGCCTCAGTCGGCAGTCGAGCGAGACTAAACCACGCACAAACTTGGTCTTGGTAAGCCGAGAACCATTGCTTTATCTCTAATTTAACAAACCCAATAAACAAAATGTTTCTGAGATTAGTTTACTTAAAATATTTAACTTTTCCTAGTGTCAAAACAACTGTTGACACACTGACTGATGTCAGGAATGAAACATCAAATATCATCGTTTCAGGGCACAGCAGCGAGCGAAGTATAGCTCACGGTCAACAGTATCGCAGCTAAAATGTGTCACCGACACTACATCAAGCTGATTTGAGAATCACCAACCACAGAAGACAAAAATCGCCACCGTCATGAGGTTGATTAGACCTCTAGCAAGAAAAATATGCTAATAATTCGAGAGAAAAGCATAATTTATTAAAGTAATACTTGGGAAAAACCTGACAGGTAGAAAGTGTCGAGCGTATGGAACAATATCATATGAAAAATGTCGAAAATCACACCATTTAAAACGACGTGGACGTAAAACGTTCGCATAGTCGTTGTTTTCGCGGTCATAATTTGCATTCCAGAGTACGTTTTTTTAGTTTTTGCACGCTTTCACTTGTATCTTTTTTTCCTTTCTATGGGATTTTTTAAAACTTTTTTTTAAATTAAACAAAATGACATGTACACTATTATTAAGCAATAAAAATATAGGTCACCATGCTCGTTTAAAAGAAAAAGAACATTTATTTCGCTATCGAGCTTAGCCACCGAACCACCAATACATTTTATTTTTTTACGGCTTTGTATTTGTTAACATTTTTTCTATTTTCATTACTTTACTTGTGAATTGTACTTAAAATTCCATTTATAGTGTAAATAAAAGAACTAAATTGAATTGAGTTCGCAATTCTATTTCCTACAAACATGTCGAGATTTTCAACGAGTGATCCCTCAAAATTATCAAACAGTGTATTCCTTACTGTTAGACTGTGGATTTCTATCTGTGCTCGAAACCAAAGTTCTGTTTTGCAATCAGTCTTATAGAAAACACTTTTTTCCAAGAAAAAGTTGAAAATGAATGTTGATCACTGGACTAAACAAGATAAATCTACCTCGGTGTAGGAGTTCCTTTTACAAAAGTCACTTACCGTTGTCGTCATTAACAGGTCCATACAGGATATAAAGAAGTCGAGCTTGAAACACAAGGGGCCATGGCTTCAGGATTTTACAAAGCCAAAATCCTTTCTCAACGAAGTCACTAGCCTTGTCCAGGAATATTTCTCTGCAGAATACTCTGATGTATCTCTCGTACCATGGCTGTGATCCTGGTGTAGATCGTAACACTTGCCGCACTCTGTCATCTAAACACGAGGCCCCTAAAAATTGTTACAAGAGTTGTCCAATAGAACCGATCCATAGCGAGTTGCCAAACGTGTGACAAGCCTAAGAACGTCTGCGTAGGAGGCTAGGTTGGCGACGGATCGCGACGAACCGTCACTGTTTGTCAGTTTGCGACATGTCGGCGATCCAGCGTCCTCCACACTATTTCGAATGTTTGTGACGTCCTTATTTTAGAACAAAGAATATTATTACACTTCTTTCGCATTTTTATTTGTGCGTTGTTTACGGGTCGTCGCGACCCGTCACCGCTTTTGGCGACCCGTTTCGGATCGGGTGTATTGGACATGGTGGGTACACTGTAATTTTGAGTTCCGCGTTCTGTGGACTAGACCGCCCTAACAAACGTAGAAATGACATCCTCAGAAATGAGGTCTAGAGAAAATTGAACACCCCTTATCTCTCTGCATATTAAATAAAACATTCAGTTCAGTTTCCTTAGTTGCAAACTCTTACATGCGATGACAAGGATGGATAGTTTAATTTGTATCTTTGTGCGTCGGTATGTACCAAAAGCCTACATTAAATATTTACACTGAACTAGCTAGTTATGGCCTTAGTACCTTTTCGTCACCAGGGCCCGGTTGTTCAAAACCCCGATTAAACTAACCTCCGATTAAGCCTATTCGTCGGTTAAAACCACTAACACCGGGTTAGCTAATCGGAGGAATTGAGAACGTTGTTCAAAGCCCGATTAGAGGGCAGATTAGTTAATCGCTGGTAAACGGTTAGTACGTGGTGTAAAAACCACTTATATTGTCTTGCTAATCGACAATTAGTATCCCATAATGCAATTTCCCGTGAGTAAGAACTGTGATTGTTTCCAATATGGCGTCCGCGTTATGGACTACCAGTGAAACAGTGGACTTGTCTACTCCAGTGGTATCGCCAACAACTTGAAGTAAGCTATCACTCGCATAAAACTGTGGTGCTATCAGCACTTGGTCGATTGGTTTCAGAGCGTATTTAAAATTTGTTTTCCTTTGTAAATCCGCCTCTATGAGGTTTGTATTGTATTCAATTGAGGCTCTGTCAAATCTGTAGCGAGTGCGAAGCTTTTGATTGCTGTAAACTAGTATGCTACCGTTATATCGGTTCGTCTTTGTCTCATGCAACGAAGGCCAAACAACAAGTCGGCCATTTTATTTCAATATTAATCGGCCGATTAGCGATTTAATCTTGCTTTGGAGGTGTATTAAATTTAACCCGCCGATTAGAATCAGATAAGCGTTAATCGGGCGTTGAGCAACGCAATCTAATCGTAGACTAAATTTTAATCGCGGATTAGCGTATTTAGTCAAGGATTAGTGCTAATCGGGGTTTTGAACAACTGGGCCCAGGCGGCCAAATCGTGGAACACACTCTCAAATCAATTGGTGGTTTGCATCGAAAATAAAAATCCTAACCATTCAATAAATAGAGTCAAGAATCAGGTGTATCATAGATGATTGATAGACAAACGACTTCGCCAAGATTTAGGTCAGTGCGGTTTTTCATTCCCACGTTATTCGGAAAAATGTTTCACCTAAATTTATAGAGCTTTGTATGGAGACGCCATGTTGGTGCCCTTCTGAGGGGCACCAACATGGCGGCCGTGAAGCAACAGAAACATCTGTCATTGAGTTTTGCCATTCAAACGCAAAGTTACTGCTCTAGAGTTCTGATACATTGAAAGTAATACTTCTTCTAGTGCAAGAACTGTTCAGTTACCAAAAACGTAGGCGGCAACTGCTTTTTTGACCTACACGAAATCCTTCAAATTCGCGGGCCGCCATTCCACGCAACCCATAAACTTGGAAATTCAAATGTCCTCTGTAACAAAATGAGGAGCCCTGTCGAGCTTAAACGCCGTAAAACGTTAAGTTTTTATAGGGTCTTAAATCTCATGACACGAAAGCTTTACTAGGATTGCTTATTTGACGTCACATGAAAACAAAGAATATCGCACTGTTTTAGACTTGAAAACTCCTCGTTCACATCTTCCGTAAATTTCTAATTTTATCTGCTTCCTTGTAATTTTTCTTTCTGGATTCCAATATCAGATATCGCTAAGAAATAAGCAGCAATGCTACTCGGTAAATTCGAGGGTAAATAGTATTTAAGACGACTACGACGAGGACGACGACGATGATGATATGGATAAAAGTTACCTTTAACAGCAAGATAGGCTTTAAATTTCTCATCATCCTCCCATCCTGCGACAAAGGAGTGGAGAAACTTTCCGTAACAGCTGTAGGCTATGTCACTTCCAAGGGTGGTACAGATTTTTGAGTGTGTGTCTTTAAGCTACAGACAAATTTTACAAAGACAAAATAAAATATGATCACAAAATATTACTGCATAGGTCTCAGTATACTTGAGCCGTATTAACCGTCTTTCACAGGTAACGTTTTTTCAGTTAATCGAGTATTTCATGCTTGGTTTGAGTTGAAATTCACATTTCATATGTCAACTGGACACCGTTAGGGGGATATTAAAAAGAAAACGATTATACAGGGGCTTAAATTCCCCCAGGTCCCGAGGGGTACTCCCAGAAAAATTGGGTGGGGGTGTGCGGCCCGCTTCCCAAAACCCTTGCCCTATTTATGACCAAAATTTGCGATATTCCGTACCCTATTTATGACCTGATCAAAAATTCGAAACCCTATTTAAGACCTGAACCTTACATCAAAATCCTGTTTCAGACCTGCGTTATAATTGGATCCCTAGTTCAGACCAACATTAAATTACCGTAAACATAATTTGCTGAATTTCTTTTCGTAACGATGACAAAGTTGCTTCTTGACTTTAAATCATACACATATCAAGGCTAGAGTGCAAAAACCATACCCTATTTATGACCAAAATGGCTAAAATCAGTTAAAATCGATACCTTTTTTATGACCAAAACGGCTGAAAAACTATACCCTTTGGGGCCGCATATTCTTGGGTTGCACCGTCACGCAATTGAAAAATAATTCGAAAACCATTCAGTGAATAAGCTCAAGAAACTATCATGTTAAAGGAGATTAATAATTAAGACACTTCTCCAAGTTTCAGGTCTGTACATTTTCTCGATCTTTAAATATTTGTCGAAATATTTTGCACAAATTTACAGAGCCCAGTATGGAGCCGCCATGTTGGAGTACCTCCAAGGAACACCAACATGGCGGTCGTAGTGTAAACATCTGGAAGTTACTTTGGCTATCTACGCCTCGGATTATCTGAACTGATCAAGCAAACATTTAAATAAGCACTTTTCCTAATACTTGAACTTCTTAAAAGGCTAAATATCCCGAGATAAGTATATATTTTTCAATAAAAACGTTCATAGCTTTATGTCACGCTCCGCCAGAACTCTGAAATTTAAAATGTGCCTGTTTTTAGACGAAGCATGTTCTTGAGCTGAAAAGTTGTTAAACAGACATAAATTTATCCCCTCTAATGCCCGATAAAGATAATAACTTTGGTGGGTTCCCCCGGGCTTAAATCGGAAAACAGCTAAGTGAGCTTACTTATCAAAACAATCATTGGCTCTTAGCAAACAGTAATTTAAACGTGTATTGTGCGGCAATTGAGTAAGGGCCTTTTCATATGAGCCCGGTAACCAGGCTGTCTCGGTGATCGGGACGAATTCTGTGGTGTGTTCATATGGGAAATTTCAGCCCGGTCGACCGAGATGAATTCAAGAAACAGAACCAAAATGGTGAAACATAAACTTGTATTGTTCGCGACCGTCATAGCTTTCTGGACTCTTGTAACTTTACTAATAAAGGTAATACTCCTAAAGTGGGAATACATACAAGACCAAAATTATGACATTTTGGCCGCTATGTTCTGAGAGCGACACTACTTTGTTTAAAAAGTTTCGTCCCGGTCACCAGTCCGGCCTCTCATATGAACACATCGTTATTTTTACAAAGAAAAGAGTGGCGAGGCGAGATCTCGGAAACCGAGCCAGCCCGGTTGACCGGGCTAATATGAAGAGGCCCTAAAGAGTACCTTATCCAAAATGATTCCGACTTCTTTTAACCTTTCTTTCGTGGAATAGAGGCATGTTGCTCTTTTGAGCAGGATCCCTGAAAAAGTAGTGAGCTGAATTTCATTCGAGAAATTTAATCCGTTTCCGTAATATCCCATGTTAAAGCTCCCCGGTTATATTTATAAGCCCCCCCCCCCCTGCAACAAAGAGTATAAAGCTCCCCGGGTTATAAGCCCATCTAATGTATAAGTTGTTCCAATCGTATTTGTGTTTCATAGATGTTTTTGAAATAGATTATCTGCTTACTGCGACGCATACAAACCCCCTCCGACCCCCCCCCCCCTGTTTATAAGCCCACCCAAAACCCCTTGTGAAGTTATTAGGCCCAGGGTTTCAACGTGAGATTTTACGGTAGTTAAAAAACGCAACAATAGCAACAGTGAAACTTGGGTAGTTACGATCATAAAAACTTCCTGACATATTTAATTGGAATTTAGTAATTAAAAACACTGTAAACTTCCGGATATGGCGCGATTTGTAACAATTTCTACATTCTTTCAGATTTCAAAACGCGTAAAAGGCCACGAAAGAAAAATTAACACCCAAACCTTCGTCCCCCCTTAGCACTTCTGGAAAAAGTTAAGTGAAAATTGCGTGATCATCATCAAGTCTTTCCGCGCCAGTAGGCGCATAAGGCCGAGAAAATTCCGTGATACTTACCCAGGTCTTTGAAATGATTCCAACAGTACTCAGTTTTCATAGCCACGAAAACCTGGGAAGATTCCTCCTCACTGTTGAGATGGATGTTTGGGACAATAACGAGCAAAGCTTCGTTGTTGTGAAGATAATTCATTACCTCGTCTGTGAATAGTCTTGATGCGAGTGAAAGCTGTCCAAGATCGGCCAGTGGAGTGAAGCCAAATACTCTGAAGCGCATCTCTCGAGGCAGTAACCCGAACAAACCAAGAGGACTTCTGAAAATGGTGGGGGTTTTGGGGTTTATGTCATTCAAGGTTACTCTCGCCCTTTTCAATATTCCATGCTTATTGAGTTTGCTTCTCTTCACGCTTTTCATGTAGTGGAACATTGTGGTTGATCGCGACATGGTGTAAAGCTGTGTAAAGTGGCCTCTCTCAATAAACTGGCCTTTCAAGACATGAAACAGGAACCCAGCAGAAATATGCAAGCTTAAATGCAAAATTTCCTAGATAATAAAAAAAAATTGGCAATATAGAAATTATTTCGTGTAGAACCTAAATAAACTAACTTCACTGAGCTATTCTGTCTCAAGATTTTGTAAATAATTTCTGAGGAGAAACAAATTAAACTTCACTCGAGGTGGAAGGATGACTAAATTGTTATCCGTGCACTACGTGTAATCTTTTCTGAACTAAAAGTTAAACTGCTTTGGCTTTCATTGTTGTACTATAAATTGAGTAGAATAGAAAAACTGAGAGTGAAAATGGATATTATTTGTTCATTATCGTAATGACTTACCCTGAAAGGAGCACGGAGAGTTAGTTAAAAGAAAATTTTTTGACGGCCGCAGAAAATTCTTTTATCTCGTCACTTTGTGTGCGGTTCGCGCGAAGAACTCAAAAAGCGCGCCATTTTTTAGTAACCGCGTCCTTTGACCGTGGTGAACTGGAAACAAAGAGATTCACTCAATAATTAATCGTCCTAATTCCGATTCTTTCCGAACATTTTACGAGTACAATCCGGAAATTTTAAGCCAATCAGAGTGCATCATGTGAGCCGGTACCGAGGTGAAATTTTCGCTGAGTCTTGACGACTCGTTCCTCTTTTAGAATCGATACAGAGTTATAGGGGAATTTGGTGGTTTTGTTGTCCTTGCGGATCGTATTAGAGCCATGATCAAGCTTTTCTCGTTGAAGCAACAAAAGAAGGAAGGCGAAGGCGCCAAAGCAGGGACAAAGAGGGCTTCTGCAGCACAACTAAGGATAACCAAAGGTGCGGCATGGTGTGGATTTGCTTAGAGAAGTAGCTTTTATTGTACTGCCGTTGCATCATGTATTTCCTCATTTCACGCTAAATGATCTGTTTTGTTATTGATTACACTCGTGTAGGGACAAGGGATGATCAGCTTAGAAGACTGTAGTCTAATCATAAACTTTTTGTTAGCCATGCTCACTAACTACTTCTTCTTGTCCTGAACTCAATCTTGACAGGTTTTGAATTAGTTCCGTAGTTGAGTTGAATAATCTTGTCTGAAATTGTACCAAAAACAATTATTTCGATTGGTACAATTCAACGTTTGCATGTTTTTTTTTCGTTTCTGTCATCTCGGACTATGAGCCGAATTCTTTCTCGTTTTGGCCATATAACATGCAACAAAGTAATCCACGGTGTGGAATTTGTTTTGTTTACAAGCCCAAGCATAGGAGAATTGGGTGAATCTACAATAAGCCGGATCATATTTCACACGAGATTAGCTTGGATGTTACGTCAGTTCACTATCATATTAGTGCCCTGCTTGATCAATGGTGGTTTGTATCAAGCTCTACATTTTTTCAAGAAAGCATGAAAAATAGGTCCAACACATTGCATCATTTTTAAAGGTAAAAATAATTGTCCATACTGAATTAAAACTAGAAATGTGAAATTCTTTGTTCCACCAATACAAATTACATGTAACAGGGGTAATGAATGTTAAAATCAAATACCACCTGATCTATTCTCTGGATGCTATCCTATCCTAGAGTATTTGGAGAAAAAGAAATCTGCAGCCAAAGTAATACATTAAGAAAATGAGCTACTAGGGGTGGTGAATTTTTCAAATGGTTCTTACAAAACTTTTCGATGAATTTCATGGGTCTTGCAAAATCTTTTAAGTGGTTATGTATGTCTTTACAGTCTCAATTTTTTTCAAGACTAAGAAAGTCTTGAAGTACTGATCTGTATTTTCTTTTATAAATGAAGTTTTAATTTCTCAGAATCAGAACGTCTTTAGCTCGCTTCTAAAACACTTTGAAGTCTCAGTCTCGCAAATTGAAGAAATCAAAATGTCTCAGGAGAAAGAATAATTTTACACTTGTCTTGACTTCTTGCAAAATTTTTTATTTATTATTGTCACCCTTGCTACTGAGTTGGAGGAATAGTGGTGTAATGTTAGTTGGACCTGGTATGTTTTTTTGTCTGTGTTCTGTTCTTGACCAGACGAGTGCACTGTCATAGTGCAGCTGTCTTCAAAGGAGCATCAAAGGTATCATTTAGAATAACTTAATGTATTGTATTTCAGATATACGCGACCTTGAACTGCCAAAAACATGCGAGACAGAATTTCCTGATCCAGATGATCTTCTAAATTTTAAACTCGTTATTTCACCTGATGAGGTAAGAAAGACATTATTATTTGGAGGAAATTTACAAGCTGTCCAAACCAGCATCTGTAGTCTTAGTTTTTCTCTATTCCTGTGACCACTCCACTTAACTATGCAATAATGTTGATGGTCAATGAAAAATGTTTATCAGTAATCATATTTCATGTTATCTACCATTTTATGTTTGCTCATGCACAGTTTGTTTAACCCCATCACCAAACTGAATTTGCTTTAAGTAGCTAAAACTAAGAAGTATTTGAGTGATATTCCCCAATTCTCAAAACTGTGGGTGTTACGGAAAATATTAGAACAAAGTAGCCTTTATCTGGTGTGAAAATATAAAAAAGTAGCCTCCATTTGGCACAAACATTTGCTAGGTATTTGTCCACGGACATTATCTGTTCTGGGAAGTGAACAGTTTTCTGAACTATACTCTCATAAAACTGTGAGCTTTGAGGAACAGATAATGACCAAGGACCAATATGTCCTTGCATGTTTTCGCACCAAATGGGGGCTATTGTGTTTATTATCCATGAAACCTTTTTCGCAACATGCGCAGTTTTGAAAATTGGGGAATATTCTTATAATATTTGGTCATGTGATGTATTTAGACCAATCGCTGTGAAGGAAAATATTTGATGGATTATAAGCTTGGATATTTGTCCTTGGACATTATCTGTTCCTCAAAGCTTACAGTTTTCTGAACTACATGCATGCTTTCATAAAACTGTCTTCATGCTTTTTAGAACAGATAATGTCCAACCTGAACAAATATCCGAGCATAAATTTTTTGGTGCCAAATGGAGGCTATTGTTTATTATTCTTTTTCTTTATGCAATGGAACATACTTCAAGTTTCTAAAAAGCAGTCCCCTCCTCTTGCAGCAATCCTCCATCTCCTCAAATCTCTGTTCCTTTTGTTAATAATTCCTGGAATCCACTCCTACCTGGAAAGTTTTTGCATTTGGAAGGTGACCATTATGATAGCTTGATTGTTAACCAAACGGCCATGGGCTGTGTGGCTCTTGCTCTGCGTGGGGTTTATTTTTATTTTAGTTTTAGTTTTTTTTGGTGACCAGACTCAAACCTCCACACAGCCAAATCATTTAGCGATAATTTGAATCACACAACCTGTAATGTTTATTTGTTTTCGTTATTGTGTGTAAAATATATTTCTTTTGGTTTCATCAAAGCATTGGATTGGAAGGAAATATTAAATACGCTAAGAATAGTGTTATAACAGTCATGGAATGCACTGACAAGATAGTTTTCACTTTTGCTATATGACAAATATGATTATACTTACTTTGCAAGTTTTTTGTGCCAAAAGCCACAGTCATTAATTTATTTTCCATTTTCTGAGGATTTCTTGTGGGTTTGGGCAATTGAAGTGAATTCGTACTATTTCATTGAAGCAAGTTAAGAGATTTGAAGGAAAATGAAATGTTTCCAGAGGTGAACAAGAGCTTGCCAGAACTTGCAGCATTTTTGTCAGTGCTAGGGGAAAAACACAACCATTTTAATATTAGCCGTGGATGGCGTAAACCTTGGATGTGGGACTTGAGTGACAACTTTCCTTGTCCTTTACTCATAGCACATACAAATTAAATTTTGACTTTTCTCAAGGAATAAAGCTGTTTGTTAATAGCGTTATTAATAGTCTGGTACTCGTTTCCTTTTTGTATCATTCATGGGCATGTCCTGAGCAAACTTCCATATTAAGACTATTACGTAATCATAAATTTCACAAAGGCTAAGAGAGATGGTGCAAGAATGCAGTTTGTGTTGATCAAGTAATGCGGTGTCTACAGTAATCAAGAATCATCAAGGACCGCTTTGGAATGTGCAGTGCATTTCAATTGCAGTGCTAAGAAAATAGTTAAATTTTTAAAGCTTGGTTTTAAGATCTCAGATCTTCAGTTCTTTTTATATCTTTTCCTGATTTTTTGGTTTTTATATTTGCATCTCTAGGGCTTTTACAAATATGGAAGATTTGTGTTTAGTTTTAAGGTAAGTCTGTTCAAAACCCAGTGTTTTGGAGTTCTTGGGTAAAGCCCTTTTTCACCATGGCTTCTACTACAGCTGAAAAAAATATGGCTTTTACTACTCTACCAATGCTCACCATGGCTTTACTACGACTGAAAAAAATAAGAATTACTGGATGAAGTTGAGCATGATTTGGTGGTGTTGAGCAGATCAATTATTTTCAGAAGCTGAAAGCATGGGCAAATAATTTGATCTGCGAGACACTGACAGATCACAATATTTTGCAATAACTGAGTGCTATAATTATTTTATTTATTTCAATCACCAAGTTTTTTTCGCTCTCCCACAGTTCAAGGAAGCTATCTGCCATTTTTCACCCGAGTGTGGTTTCAATTATGCGTGGCAGAATATTATTTGCGGCAATAACTTGTTATTTTCCCTAGGTTGGCCCTGGATATCCGCATGATGCTCCTAAAGTCAAGTGTGAAACAAAGGTATTATACACCCTTTTAATAAGTCGCAGCGCCATTTTGAATATTAAATTTATGACGTCATTCGCGGAAAGTAACCTGTCATCTTGGGCTGATTTCATTACGTTGCATCCATGTTTTCAGTTCTGGTACACTTGGTATCTTGTGATAAGTCACATTCCTCTTGCATCTGTTTTTGAATAAATTCCCATACGAATTACACGAAGGAACGGCACAATTAGGACCATTTGAGCCATATAAAAAGGTTTTCTTCTCAGTTTTATCTCGGGTAATATTTATAAGGTGCTAAGAAAGATACTGACTTTTTGTGGCTACTTCTGCTTAGCAGCTGTAGCCAGAATGCTATCGTGTGTGTAAGTAAGGAGAGTGTCCAAATTTGGAACTATTCGGTCCTCGAGACAAATAATGGAATAAAAAACGATACAGTGTTGGGAATGAATGAATGAATACTAGAATTTATAAAGTAGGTGTTCTCTCGGTTTTGCTCGACTGGTAATCGGACAAAGCAAAAATTAAAATTGAAATCGTTTGACAT
The DNA here is from genome assembly GCA_022496165.2 of Catalaphyllia jardinei. NCBI lineage: Eukaryota > Metazoa > Cnidaria > Anthozoa > Scleractinia > Caryophylliidae > Catalaphyllia > Catalaphyllia jardinei. The sequence continues at coordinate 940,540 of CM042751.1, forward strand.
TTCCAAACAAAGATCTACAGTTTTTAGAAGGACTGGAGAAGTTTTTCCGTGAAAATTCTAGAATAACTTCAGACTGCTGGGTATGCATGTATGTAGTATTTTAAATGTGCCTATGCTAGCAGAAATTGTCAGGATTGTTTCGTTTACTGGTCATGGCAATCTAATTGAATTGTACAGCCATATCTGCCGTGCTGCGATCTTGAACCCTTTTCAAGAGTTATAACTCCTCTGAAGAGTGAATAATCTCTTTTGGGAGAACCGAGACAAATCATGATAAACTGGACTAAACTCACTCCTGAAAACAACTGTCTAATAACAACGAGTCAAATTACATTGCAGATAATTTGCATAAACTTTGAAGTTGTGTTTTTTGAAAATAACTTCCGAGAATTTGGGACTCCTAATGCAGTTTGTGAAAAAATAATCAGGCTACATATTTTTATTGAATCAAGGCAGGAGTGTTCTTAAAGAGGAGCTCATTTATAAACAAAGATGCGTCAGTCTGTTTTGCTATTATTTTGGCTTCGCTTGTCTAGTTTGTGTGACGCAACATGATTTTCTTTAGCAGTCAGATGCAGTTTTTTTCAAAAGAATTGGCGATTGCTAAGCCTGAGCACTAAGTATATTTGAACTACTAGTGAAATAAATTTGGCAGTACTATTGTCAATGCAGAATTTCCCGCTTCGAACTTGGCAAGAACATTGGCTCCTCAATAATCTCACACAATTTTCCCGTTTAATTTTACTTCAAAATCACGGTGTTTTTTTTTTCACCCTTTATCTAAAGCCAACTAACTTAGAGGTAAGATATTAAATTCAAACTACCGAGAGTCTTATCTTACAAATTTGTAGATCGGCATATTTTATTGCAATATGATTTGTTTTACTGCAGCAGTGATCTAAATAATACCAGTAGTAGCCACGTGCAGTCATTGACTGCCTATTTTCTTGTACTCTTCTTTAGATGATTCCAGTGATCAATGTAATGAAATCAGCGCAAGATGACAGGTTACTTTCCGCGAATGACGTCATAAATTTAATATTCAAAATGGTGCCGCGACTTATTAAAAGGGTGTATAGCATGTTCTTTGCATTATTTTATTTTTGTTTGCTAGTGAGCCATGAAGAGCTGCTCCATGGATGTGTTGTGAATTTTCAAACCATTATTAATAATTATTGTCATTACTACAGTTGAACCCCCCCTTAAGCGGCCACCTATTAAACGGCCACTTCTATTAGGCGGCCATCAATCAAAGTCCAGATGAGTGCTTTTTGTGTTTTTACCTCTATTAAATGACCAACCCCTATTAAGAAGCTACTATCCATTTTCCAGAGGGTGGCTGTTTAATAGGGGTTGGACTGTATTATTATTATAGTAGTAACAGCTGGGCTGTGCAGCCAAATACTGATCACCGTCGCATTTATCTGCTCTTGTTTTAATTCTCTGGTATTTTTCTTATGAAAATTACATTCGTGGCTCTTATTTACTTATTAGCATACTGTGAATTTTTGTAAAACTTTATTCCATATGTGCCTGCAGCGGTTCAATCATTATATTTTATACTCTGAAGCTTATGCTGGTAACACAATACGTGCAGTGAAGTGCAATGCAAATTTTGTCAATTCAACTCTCTGAAGAGGGCTTTTCAGTGAGAATATTAATAAATCAGTTATGTACTATTGTGTTTAAAAACCCCTTTAATTGATTTGTCTAAGTTTGATCCTGGCTGTATTTTACAATAAAGTAAGAGACTTGATTTTATGAGGGTAACACTCAACAGTAATTAAAATTACTGACAAACTTGTGGCATTCTAAAAGTAAAATGCAACCTCTCAATGCTTAGTTAAGTTTGTTCATGTCTTGATGATATTGTAGTAATTATCTATAATAATTATAAATACACTGTTTTTTCCAGGTTTATCATCCAAATATTGATTTAGAAGGAAATGTTTGCTTAAACATTTTGAGGTGAGTAAGAATAATGGTGTTAATCAGTAATTCCATTTACAGATATAAAAATTCATCTTTCTTTGATTTGTACACTCCCTCAGTTGATCCCTGCTTAAACTTTTTGTGACAGTTCAATTTCCACAGTTTGTAAGAGTAGTACGTCCTTACACTCAATTGCCACAAATTTGAACAATATGTCCTTTATTAAAAGATCACTTTTAGGGATTTCATGAACATTTTTGGCTGGAGGGCAACAGTTTTTCACATGCGGGCAAGACATTTTTGAACTGAACTTCTTTATAAGCCAAACTCTTCTCTGGATGGTTAAACCAGGCAGACAAAATAATTCTCATAGCTTGTTGATTTACCCAATGGGGTAAAGTCTGCATATGAGCCAATTGTGGCCCACCAGGCCAGAGCTTATCCCGGTTTCTGTAGAATTAAGGGACCAGGAGTATTTCTACTCCCCCTGGATGGGGTGCTAGTCCATCGCAGGGTCACCCCCAGCATTAAATTCGCGGGTACCGATTTATACACCTGGATGGAGAGAGGCACCGTGAGGGTAAAGTGTCTTGCCCAAGAACACAACACAATGTCCCCGGCCAGGGCTTGAACCTGGACTGCTTGCTCTGGAGTTGAGTGCAGTAACCATGAGGCCACCGCACCTCCCACCAATGCCCAGCCCTTATTGAAAGCTTTGCACATTGATTATTTTGGGACATTATTAAATTTTGGTGACAAAAAGTGTGATTTCAACTTTTGTGTAATAATATAGGTTTTTTTATTTTAATGGCTGATAATTTACTCACCATCATCAATATCATAGTAATTAAATGCATGTTTTATTTTTAGGGAAGACTGGAAACCTGTTCTTACAATAAATGCAATAATAATTGGATTACAGTATCTGTTTTTGGTAAGTGGTTTATCAGAGTTTTGACTTAATTAAAAAATATGTCTATCAGTTACACTTCTTGACATCTTTGATCCTCTTATATTGGGTAAAATTCAGAGAGGGTATTAGATGGCCACAAGGAGATACAAGATTTCTCTTTGAGTGTTGAAAAATATTTGTGCCTTTTTTTTTCTATGATTATGCAGTGAAGGCTCTTCTCATAAACAATGGAATAGTCTTTCCACAGCGTAAAAATGCTTACCTTTTTGTTTTATATTAAGAACCCTAATCCCATAGTCATCAAACAATTGCATTAAAAATGTCAAGTGTTTTGATAGTCCTCTCTGTAACATGAGGTTAGTCAATGAAATATGTTTTATTGTTTACAGGAACCAAATCCAGAGGACCCTCTAAATAAAGGTTGGTAATAACACAGTGTCTGAAACAGTAAACTGGTGAGGTTCCTTAAAGACCAAGTTCACATTTAGCAACTACAGTTTCATGCACCATGCAGCCACAAGATGGCAGGATTTGATGTTCCTTGGACAGAAATCTTGAAATCTTTTTAACTTCCTACACTCATGTTTTCTTTCATTTTTGGACATTGTGGAGATAATCAGTAAATATAATCAGTTTCTGGACAGAAAAAAGGGATCACCAAATGTCCAAGGTTGCTAAATCCAGGCAAAGCCATAGCAATGGCCATCGGCCCTATCATTGCTCACTGCTCACTATTATATTACTTAGCATGGGCATGGACACATGTGGCATGTGAATTTGTGTGCATAGTAAGGATATGCAGAAACAATTATTGGTGCGAACACTGTTAATCTTTTGTCCTTGAATAATAAATGTTTTTATTCTTGTCACTACAGATGCTGCAGAGGTTCTTCGAAGCAATAGGCGGTTGTTTGAACAGAATGTGCAGAAGGCCATGAGAGGAGGATATGTAGGAAGTGTTTACTTTGACCGAACTCTTAAATAACGCCACTGCACAGAGCAGAGAGTTTGTCCTCTATTTAGGAACTTTTTTAACGGTCATGGTGCAAGTTTACTAAAATCAAAGACCAAATATGAGTTTGGTTCCTGGTGCTTATGAACATTTCAGGAAGAACAAGAGCACAGACTTTGGACTGCAGAGCTACATATAACAAATCTTAGACCTTGGATTTCCGAGGGCTGAGATAAGTTTCCTGATAAGCTACCTCTTTTAGTTCCAGCAGTAGACTTATCCTTGCTAGTAAATTTAAGGATTCTCCCTCCTTGAGGGATCTTGTTTTAGGGCAACAAGTTGAAGAGGAAGTATATTAAATGACTGCTGGGGCTGAAAGGGTGAACCCTATCACTCTCAGAGTGTCCTAGTTGAGAATACGGTACAGAAGATTCAAATTTCATTCTGCAAGAATACTGGAAACAGATATCAAAAAGTATAAAATTAATTTTTTTGTCCATAGCTTTCATTTTAATGGTCACAGGCTAGAGTTTCTTATGTGGTCCCGAGGACTTGAATTATGAATTAAGGCTTTGACTCTGGGAGTGTAAGGGTTAAGCAGTACTGTGAGATCGCATCAGTTTGCATGTCTTACAAGAATTGCCTTTGATTGATAAATTTATGCAGCTTATGTAGACTAGAAATGGTCATCGGTTTTATTGATTTCTTTGCCAAACTTGAAGATCTTTAAAATAGATTTCAGTTAATGTTTTTTTAATGAGTATAAATGGCTGTAAATGTTATTGGGGGAGGGAATGTGCAGACAATATTGCTATACTGATACGTGGAATCTAGAATAGACATTTTGTACAGTTGTGTATAAAATAAACATACCATGTTATAACAGTGGGCATTGAATTTGCTTTGTGGATGGGAGGTCAAGATGGCTGCTGGATAGTGGCCAAGTTCTTTGTTGTATGTTTATAGACCAAGTGCAATTTAGCTCCATGGATATGCCATAAAATTTATAAGTGCACCAGTCACAGTCGTGACTGAACAAGTTGGTTCAATAAGGAAATTATAATATGGGAAAAATAAACGCTTTTCCTTGTTGACACCTTGGGTTCTAGTTCCATCTTGCTCTTTAATCTTTATTGCTTCAGCCGATGTTCAAAGCACATGCTTTGGCAGCACAAATCACCTTAACATTTCCGAGTTCCCAGTGAGTGATTATAAATGCCCATCAATGACGTGGTTACAAAGAGAAAGTTGGCAACAAAAGAACAAAGGATATTTCGTGGTTTGCGTGTAGAAGGTACTTTAATTTTTTCCATGAAATAGGAGAAGTCTGCGCTCATATAGTCTCCCTCGCAGACGCTCCCGTGGGAGGAGCGTTGCGTGACGAGACTAAAAACGGCTGCGAGGAGGCCGAGGGAGACTAGCACTCATATCATGCCGGTAGTTTTATTTTGCTCCACGTTTCAGTTCTTGATGCAATGAGCATATTTCATAGCATTGGGTAGAAAGGCGAAATATTAGTGCTGAAGAGGACGGGTCATAATGTCAGGAGTGAGGGGTGTAGAAAAGTCGAGAAGCCACGAGAGATCTGGAGAGGAAGATCTCTTGGGAACTCGTTGGAGCTTTCTTGTATCTTTTGCCTTTATTTTTTGCCGTGTACTTCATTAGGAAGCCTGCTCTCAGGCTAAGTGAGAGTTTCGCTGAATGAAGTCAATCAGGCTATTTTCGTGCTAGTCTCCTTCGCAGCCGTTATTAGGGTCATCACGCAACGCTTCTCCCCCCGTAAATGGGGGAGAAGCGTTGCGTGACGACCCTAATAACGGCTGCGGAGGAGACTAATACAGAAAAAAAAACGCCTGAATGACCACTCCTCCATCCCGCCTACTTCAACAGCCAATCAATATGCGTATGTTAATGACCAAAAACCGCACCAGGAGCTCGCGGAAATTACCAAAAAAAGAGAAAGATGGCGTCGCGTGTTACGAAGTTTGGTTCGATCTGTGGTAGCTCTTTCCGGCTTTCTGCTTTTTCAAGCACTTCAGCTAAACAACTTAAGCCGAAACTTTTGGTAAGGTTTCCATTTGCATGTTTTTAGCGATCTGCAATCTTTCTGAGGCGCCACAATTTCAGATTTCGGTAAATAAATTAATAATCTTCAGCTTATGTTTCTGCTAATTTAGAAATTTCGTCAATATTATTTGCGAATTTGTAATCTTCTGGGAAATGACTATTTGTATTTTCACTTTGCAGTGGAATGATTTTAATACTACTGTCCTTTCCTTGTTTGAAGATTTAACTTCTCAGAAAATCAACCACAATAAAATTAAGCTTAATATTGATGTAAGCGTATTAAAATGAAGCGGCTTTTGCTATTTTAACTTTTGGTTTGCTCTGTTTGAGAGACAACCCTAACTTTGTGTAACAGAAGTAGTACGAGGCTTAGTAATGTCGACGTTGTTAATAACCACAAGATGACCTATCAGGGTGGCGTATCTTACAATGCCGGCTTCAGCAGCTTGTCAATCATAATTTACATTGATGTCTGCTGTTAATCTGTAGATTCGAGGCCTTTCCACAGATTCCGATATTAAGGTATGTAACACGCATGTAAGGTACATTTAATGTTGCATTTATGAAATATGTGGGGTAAAATCAATGCCAGCAGATTGATGGTAGTTCCATGCGACATATTAGTTGCGGTTCCACTAGACCTTTTGCCCACGGGAAAGTGAGACTTTACCCATGGCAAGTCTGTGTTTTGTGTGTGACCTCTATTCCCACAGTGAAACTGCCCATGGGGAATCACTATGGATACATCAAAAAGAACAAAAGAATTACCCATGGCATTTCCCGAACCAAGTTGTAGGGTTTAGCCTTGGTTTATATAACCACAAGAGTATTTCAAGAGTATTTGAGTGACCTCTATTCCCACAGTGAAACTGCTCATGGGGAATCACTATGGATACATCAAAAAGAACAAAAGAATTATCCATGACATTTCCCGAACCAAGTTGTAGGGTTTAGCCTTGGTTTATATAACCACAAGAGTATTTCAAGAGTATTTCAAGAGTATTTGAGTGACCTCTATTCCCACAGTGAAACTGCTCATGGGGAATCACTATGGATACATCAAAAAGAACAAAAGAATTACCCATGGCATTTCCCGAACCAAGTCGTAGGGTTAAGCCTTGGTTTATATAACCACAGAGGTATTTCAACCAATTGGGTGGAAGAAAAAAGTAAATCCGGAACCGCAGCACACAGTGAGCACATTTTTGTGGTGTTGCGCTGGAATTGCAGCATGTATCCTGGCAGGTAACAAATTCAATACACAAGGCATCAAACATGGCCAACTTTCGAGGTTCACAGTGGGTATATTTTACTTGTCTTTGCTCTAAATACCCATTAATTCTCCACATGGCCGTTTTTCCTTGACCACCCATCTTCCCTAGAGCATCATACTCTTTCTCTGTATGATATTTAACTTATTAACTTGTTTGTTATCTGTAGTATGACAGACTTGTAGTTGAACCGATCAAGACTCCGAAACCCAAACCAGATATCAATTCATTAGTATTTGGCGCAGAGTTCACAGATCACATGCTCAGTGTTGAGTGGACTACTGACAGTGGTTGGGGTGAGCCAAAAGTGATGCCATATCAAAACTTGTCACTTGCGCCATCATGCTCAGTGTTTCATTATGCTTTGGAGGTAAGTGTGGATTGATTCTTGACATTGCTTTTAAGACTGTCAGATAATTTTACGTTCTTACTGTTTACATTCTGATCCCATGGAGTTCTCTACAAGGTTCTATACAGAGTGCCCCAGCCCTAGCTCCAACCCTGTTACCCTTTTGTATACCATTTTGACAGGAAAGGTAGCCCTTTCTCATATTGTTAATTAAAAAATAGGTGCCCCTTTCACATACTTTCATAACTGGTCTGTATTATTAATAAATCTCTAAAAAAAGGATTAACTGATTTTGGTGACATATCTGAGGAAAACGGCCCAGAGTAGCTGACACTTTTTGTTCCAGACCACGTGACTCAAGAATGATCGACTGCAGCAAAATTTGAGGGCTAGGAACTAGCAACCTTTTAAGTACCTGAAGCATGGAGAAGATACCAGTTTCACTCAGGCCCTCTCCATATTGGCCTGCATCGCAGACGCTAACTACCGCCATCTGCAACGCAGGCTATCTCCATATAGGCCGATACAGAGAGTATCCCCAGGGATCCTGAGTGGAAGAACCTTTACCTAGTGTTTGAAAATAAAGTAAATTAATGTTTATGTATATTTTTTATTCGTAGTGTTTTGAAGGGATGAAGGCCTACAGAGGAGATGACGGCAAAATCAGATTATTTCGACCAATGGAGAATATGAGAAGACTAAACAGATCAGCTGACAGAGCATGCCTTCCAGTCAGTCAATGTTAATAACACGCTGATAAGTCAATATTTCCCAATATTTTCCTTAATCTTGTTAGGTTATTTAATATTTTATTATTTTAATCTTCTAATTTATTGTATCACTGATTATGATGCATTTAAACTATTAATAATTATTAATCTTTGATCTTTCCTTATGCATGGTAAAAAATTCATCAGCCTTTACTAACTAAGACAATGCAATGATCATCAACAAATCAGATTTGATGAAGGTATGCCATAGAAATTCACCATTTTCATTCACTTAAGAATTCAATAGTTGTCACTCTTTATTGCAGGGTTTTGATGGAGAAGAATTCCTGAAGTGTTTAAAACACCTTATTAGCATTGAAAGAGAATGGGTTCCATATTCTAACAAGTGCTCACTGTACATCCGACCGACGCTTATAGGAACACAGGTAAGACTGGGCATGCATTTTTTTGGTCAGTAAGTTCAAACTGCCAAAGGTGATGGAAGAAGGGCCTGTAAATCAAGAGTCAGATGTGTTCTTACAACAGATTTTTACTATAAGTATTTCATAACAACTATCAAATCATGTAGCTGTACAATAACTGTCCGGTCTAATAGATTTTCTGATTGGCTAAAGAAGATTAATGTAGAGAGATTTAATTAGTATCAGTTGTGGTCTATGATACTCTAGTTCCACCCGAAGAGCAAACTGCAAAACTGTAACTTGGGATCAATGCCTTTTAATTTTCTTTTTCATATAATAATGAACCTGCTCTTTCAATATATCCTATTATTATCTCTTGATGTCCATGTTAGTGTTTATGTGTGATCTAAAACTGAAGTTTATTTAGGTCAAACGTTCTTAGTGACTTTTGTGTTTGACAATCTTCTTATCCTTCAGCCCACTCTTGGAGTAAACAAGTCATCTTCTGCCCTGCTGTATGTTGTTTTGTCGCCAGTTGGTCCATACTTTAAGACTGGTACATTCAGCCCTGTTGCTCTCTTGGCCGATCCTTCCTTTGTTAGGGCCTGGCCAGGAGGCTGTGGAGACTCTAAGATGGGAGGGTATGTTCAAACTGCAACATAACAATATTTTTATTGGCGAGCAGCAAAAGTTTCATTTTGGAATTACATCAAGTAAATTCTTATAATTATAGAATGATATTTTCTCCCTGTGGTCAGGACTTAAAAGCTCTTAACAACACATTGTATGGAATTCTAAATAATGCAAAACTCAAACAATAATTTTAATAAAGGATAAAGTTAGTGTTTTGTTATTTGAATGAAAAAAAGAAAATGTACCTACCTTGTGTGTTTTCTGATGCCTTTTTGATGTATTTTGTTGCACTTTTTGTGGATTTTGTCATTTGTACTCAAAACAATCTGACTTGTGAATGTTACTAAGGCGTTTCTCAACATTCAGCATAGTAGCACAACACCAGTTCAGAGAGTCACGTCTCACTCACCATGCTCAAAAAAATTAATTAATTAACTCAGTTCCTATCATAAGTGTGCCTGTGCCCTGCCATGCAGTGTGCTGTAACAGTGGCTCTCACTGCAAGTTTCACAGCAATGCAAAAGCTAATTCAAGGCCATGATTATCATAATAATAATAGACAACTGGTGCACTTAAGTATTTTTCGTTAATACAAATAATTATTGTAATCATGTTTTTTTTTCAATTTAATTCAAAATTCAAAGAAACTATGGCCCTACCATCCTTGCTCAGCGACATGCAGAAATGCAAGGTTTGCAGCAGGTTTTGTGGTTGTTTGGTGAAGATCGTCAGGTGAGAGATGTTGAAATTACTATATGACTGGGTGGCAGAGTTTGACATTAATTACATATTAATAATTTTTTTATATTTTAAAAACATTTTTTCATGAAATGTTTGGGACTCAGTGACACTTTTTTGCTTTCTGTCTTGTTCATACATTGTTGGTTTGTTTATTCACTCACTAAGTCACTTGAATGTATGTGCCTTGGTTTGCTCTTTGTTTAAATATATGACTGTGTCACTGTATTCTTTTTCAGTATCATAGATGACACAGATGCTTTTTTACTGTAATGGAACTCGATTATCCTATTGGGCCAGACTATACCTGCACAGCAAAGTATTTTTTAATTTATTCTCCAGTTTCATACTTTCTATCTTACAGATTACAGAAGTTGGCACCATGAACATTTTCATGTTCTGGATAAATACGAATGGAGGTAAGTTCTGAATAGTGATGCTGACCTGTAAGGCTGTGCAATCTCTCACAGTACCTTTTAAGATGTTGAGCCAAGAAAAGTCAGACTCAATGTCAGTTAATGCGTTGTTCTAGAACTGAGCCTACAAAGCAGGATCTTGGTATCTCTTAGGGCTGCTCATTTTTTATAATGTTCAGGGGTTGGTGGGATTTAAGGGGGTTTCTGGGGGGGTTTTATGGGGCTCTGAAAATTCAAAGCTTTCCAACAGAGCAAAGCCCCCAGAGCCCCCTACTATGCTAGGTACCCTGCAGTAGGAACTAAAACCCTTAGTACTTTTGAGAATTTGGCTAAATAATTATGACTGACAGAACCTCCTCAAGCGACTTGTGACTTAAAAAGGAGGCAAATTAGGCTTTGTGAATTTTTTTTTGAATATGGATGTTGTGATGACAGCATCTATAATTATAGTGCAAACGCTCTGCCAGAGTGCCTAAAATAGCATTCCTGAAGTTCTGAAAATTCAATTTTTTTCAGGGTATCATGCGTGCAGACCCCGGTACTGCAAAGCGTGTAAATGCAATTAAACCTTTACTAACAACCATGCAACTCTCTTTCATAAAACAGTCAAGATAATGTCTGCTCTGATCAAGGTTGTCTTTGTCTATTTTTATGACTAAGTAACAGGTCAATCCCAAAAATTTAGGGGTATGAGTGGGGGTCAGGAAAAAAATTCTGATGAGGAGTTGGGATCATTATGTATAACAGGGACTATCTATCAAATCCCACCAGAGCCCCCGGCCGCGCGGCTGGACCTCATAAAAAGTAAATGGTCTCTTAGGGGTTCTGTTCAAAATTTCCAATGAGCGACCCTGTCCTTTTTATATACGAGTCCCCCCCCTCTCCTCGAAATGATAAGAACCTTACAATAAATACAAAGGTGTTGACCTTCTGTTTAATTGGTCACAATGTGTTCCTTGATTGTATAGAAAAGGAGCTGATTACTCCACCTCTCAATGGCTTAATTCTTCCGGGAATCACACGCAAATCTTTGCTGGAGCTGGCAAAGAGCTGGGTGAGTGCATGCTGAGTACTAAACTAGCTTAGTTAGCTATTAGATGATATTTAATTTCTAGTCAAAACTGAAGTGAAACATGCCTTTCTTCCTTTCAGGGAGAATTCAAAGTGACAGAAAAGGAGTTTACCGTGGATGATGTTATTCAGGCTTCACAGGAAAACAGGGTACAGGCTATTCAACCTTCAAACTACTGCTTTGTTAGGCAGTGATTCTGTAGCCATATTTAGCCAGTGAACATCTCCTCCTCCCTTCAAAAAAGTTGGGGAGAAGGACATCTGTGTAGCAGCGTTACCAATTGTGCTCTGCGCGGGATATGGTTCATCTTGCCTGCTCGTGGAGCTAACCATATAATCATACCAATTAACCTTTGCAGGTGAAAGAAATCTTTGGAGCGGGTACTGCATGTGTAGTTTGTCCAGTCAACAGAATTCTTTATGAGGGACAGGTAAGAATTCTTAGTTCAGTTCAAGCAAAACATAGGAGTCCTCTGTGTACTCATTGTAGTTTGCATTTCTGTTCTTTTCTACCTTTTAAATCTGATACGAGACTATCAGTGACATCGGATTGAGATTTTTAGTGAGAAAAAATAGTAGCGGGAATAAGAAACTAAACTAAAGGAAAAAAGATTTTCCTGTAAATTTACGGCAAGGGGAAGAAGAGAAGTTCTAGTCTTCCAGTTCTCCTGTGACTTTTGTTTTTGTCCTTCCTACATGACGATGTAAGCTCTTCATTGTAGTCTTCTTTTTCTTTCTTTAGAACATTATGATTCCTACCATGGATAACTTAGAGATAACAAAAAGATTTTACGACGAACTGACTGCAATCCAGGTGCGTAAAGACAGCTTGACGGGAAAACTTGCAGGACTTGAAAAAATGAAAACTTAGAGGACTTGAAAAAATATTAATACTTGCAAGACTTGAATAAAAAATGAAAATTTGCAGGAATTCTTAAAAAAATGTGAACGTACAGGACTTGAAAACAACTGGCATGTTTTGGAAACAAGTTCAATTTTTATAGAAGCATTTTGGGTGCTTCCATTATGCCAGACCGACCGGTCAGAGATCAGTTGGATCCAGTAGGACTACCCGCCAAGGAATAGTGGAGCGACACCAGTTTTCCGATCAGGCTGGGTCAACAGAGCAATGGCTCTCATCATTTCTTAATCCTTTCTCGAATTCCCTGCATAAGTGAAATCTACTGAAGAGAAGTAGGGCAATGAACCAGTTTGTCAAAATGGAACGGAAAATTTCGGTCCGACCGATCCCGGCTACAAAGTGGACCACTTCCAGATGTGGTCTCAAATATTCCGGTGGGACCTAACCGAAATGGACCTTTCTATTTGACTTTCAACCAACATTTTCGGAATTTTTCAAGATTGATATACAGAAAATTTCTCTTTACACTATCGATGCACTGCGAAGCAAACAGATTATGTGAATCAACAAAATCAGCGACTTGATGCTTTATCAAACTCTTGTAACTAGCTTTTAAAGAAACGTGTGGCATTTAGCAAGGAGAATTAACAGTTTGAAGAGAGCACTGAGTGTTATTTAAACTCATGAAACCCTTTATTTTTGTATGTTTTCTTTCAGTATGGACGTACTCCGTCTCCTTGGAGCGAAATAGTCGATTAACCAGCGAAGAAATGCAAGAAACAAGTAGACCTTTTTATAAAAAGCAATTCTATTGGAACAAAACTAGTCTTAAAGCACTTCGAGTCTTAGGCCGCGAACTTTGTTTGCGCAGCGAGGGATACAACAAGTCCGTTCTTTGCTGTCCTGGGAATTTCAACACGATCATGTCGCAAAGTAAAGCCTAGTCTGCGAGCACGCTCAGGTTGGAGCATGAACGCGCGCGGTGTAGCCACGAGCGCGAATTTTACGATAACTGCAGAAATTCTCGCCGCGCGTTCATTGGCTAATTTTTATTGTCAATAATGTGGACATACACATGAATTTATCATTTATGCGATGCGTCAGCAAGTAAGAGCGGACAATTTGACAGTTTTTTATCGTAAAAAACAAACTTAAGTCAGTTTTTCATGCGTCTGTCGTGTTATTGACAATGAATTTCGTCATAACATTGCCAAAGTAGTCTGCGGATCAACTCGGCTATTGCCTCGTAGATCCACAGCTACTTTGACAATGTTATGACGAAATTTAACATCATTAACAGGACAGACGCGTGAAAAACGGACGTCAATTTGTTAAATCGAGCGGCGAAGCCACGAGACGAAGAAGTCACTTTCTTGGCACCTGTTCACCAGACTCCTTCCCGCCGGGTCGCTTTGGACTTCGCCGCTCGCGCGCGTGACTCATGCGAGCCTGCTTGCAAGCTAAGTAAGGTTCTGTCCACACTACGACGAAAAGGATGACGTC
>CM042751.1:959378-966878 GCA_022496165.2 Catalaphyllia jardinei
CGCGTAACATTTTTTACATTTATTACACGTCAGAATTACAACACGTCGAAAAGTTACACCTTACACTGTATAGACCGTAAAGATGGGAAAGGAAATTTAGGAGCGGATCTCCAAGGGAGATGTATTGATATAGAAGCGAATTCTCTCAACTAGAACAAAAACTACGGTACGATCAGCAAGGAGGTTTTGTATCAAAGCATTGACGATAGAGTATTCGGAAAGTTCAGAACAGTGTTTCTAAAACCACTGATAGTCATACAAACAATCACTGGGACTGTACGGAGAATCCTGCTGTGAAATGCTTGTAAACGAGAGTTCCCTTGCCATGCCACTATTAGCGGGTTCCGAGACAGCGTTCGGGGAATTTATGAGCAGCGAAACGCTGCTACTCAATGAGCTGGGAGAATGTTCGAGCTGTTGTTGTTGTTGTTGTTGTTGTTGTAATGTCTGACGAGCTCCTTCCTCCAATTGCTTTTGATGTAATTGCTGAGCCAGCAAGTGTTGCTGCTGAAACAACATGAGCTGGTCCTGCGGTAGAAATTGCGAGTTGATCATTTGTGGTACAAGGAGAGCTTGCTGTTGTGGTTGAATTTGTTGCGTTTGTGTTTGGAACCACTGACGCTCTTGATTAGTGGATATGTCTGGCCCCACGTGAGCTTCTTGGTGAAAGAAAATGTTGGGTTGAGTTGGTGTGGACTTGGATGCTGCCAGTTGCATCGGTAATTTTCTCGGACTCTCTACTTCGTTGGTTATATGTTGATTTTCTTCCCAATTGACGCCGTATTTGAACTCTCGAGAACGACTGTCAAGAAGTGCTTGCTGGTGAATCTGAGCTTGCTGTGCTTGCGTTTGAAGCCAGCTCTCTTGATTAAAGAAAATGTGTGGTCGTGTTTGTGTGGAATTGGACTTTTCTTCTTGCATCGGTGAAAGGTTTTGTTCAGCTATTTCTTTTGTCATCTGTTGATTTGTTTCTAAAGTGACAGGGCTTTCAAGCTCCTCAGGACAACTTTGAACGTCCATCTCTTGAAGTCGCTGGGAGCAAATGGCAGCACTTTCGGAGGTAGGTTTCACAGCTTGTGTACCCAAACAAACCCGATGCATTTCTTCAAATTTTGAGAGCATTTCTTTGGTCGTGGTATGTTCATTCCTCACGTCATTTGCAGATCTTTCCTTCTCGAGTCGCTCTAGTAGGTCACGAATCTCTCCCTGAATTTTGATCTGCTTTTGAATTGCACTTAGTTCTTCCACCTGTTTGTTAATAGCGTGTATTACTTGCATGTATTTTTCCAACAGAAATCGGTGAAGAGATTGTTGAGCACCTGTTAGGTGCGTTGGCAAATCAAGGTTCTTTAGAAACTGGAAGCTTTCTTGAAAATCAGTGGGCTGATTATCATTCATATCAGTTGAGCTCGGAATCATCAGGGCGCAATTGCTCTGGGTTTCCTCCGATCCAGGAGTCCGAGCCACCGATGATTCCGGTGTCATGCTTCCAGTCGAATCTTGAGCGCTTCTCATCGGTGGAAGCCGGGGTGGAAGCCGGGCTGGGATCTTTCTTTCAGCTCCGTTCTCCGAACACGGGGAAGAAACCGCTGGCAAATCCACCCAGCTATTTGAAGATGACGACATTCTATCTAGGCTGTTTGTACCATTTAAAATCTGCGCAAATCTTTCTTTGTCACGCGACAGGACCTCTGCTTGTTTTGCGCAAACTTCGGGGAAAGAAACCATCCAAGTTAGACAGGTTACTGCCTGAGGCTTTGAAGTCCAATCGCTGTACGATAAATGATAGCGAGATCGAAGCCAAACCCAGGATTGTCCTTTTGTCATATGACGGTAATAGCTTGTTGTTATTCTTCCCGTTAAAAGCAAAACTTTATGGTATTCCACCAAATCGTCCAGGTCGTCGACGTGACAGAATTCATACAAAGAACTTCCATGTAGTTCTGAAGGGAAAAAGCCCAGGACGGCGGCGACACGCTTGTCCAGATAATCGTATTTCGCTTCCATATTCAATGTTGATGTAAATTTCGTTTGTCCACCATCAGCATTGAGGAGTGTTTTCTCAACTGGAACGTTCAAAGGCTTCGCTAGGATAATGAGGGATTCGGAAACTTTATCATTTTCCCCGCTCAATAAATTTCTTACTATTGCTCCGAAGCAGCAAATTGTTTCAAAACCGTCCCCTTGTCCGAACGGACCTCGTCGGAACTGACACCAAAATGGTTCAAAACGCTTTATGTTACTTTCACCAGAGGGAGAAATGTTTGAGCTGTCTTTCAAACCGGACAGCATCCCATGGAAAGTAAAGTGGTTCCGTGCATCAATAAATTCAAACACGTCACGTTGTAAGATATGAGCCGGTAAATATCCCAAAGTCGACAGTGCATTGTCTGAAATATAAACAACGTTCCCTGTCTGATCTAAAGCAAACACCATTATGTTCATCGATTCCAGGTAAACAAACTCGAACTCGTCATCCGTAATGAACGGAGGTTTCACATTTCTGATTAATTCATTCGCGGCCTTTTCAGCTGCCAATTCTTCCTGCTCGCGAAAATATTCACCGGTAAGTTTCAGGATGGAGCTTTTCTCCGTACTTCTCTTTGTGTGACATCGATCCGCCAAACAGGACGCAAGCTCCTCAATAAGTCCTTTGAATTTATCTCGACGTTTCTTTTCCAGTAGATTGCGATCGCATCGCTTGCTTTCAGAGTCTTCGCTGTCTTGTACTCGTTGAGAATGCTGGATTTTTTCCTGCGCTAACTTCGCTTCCCTGGACATGTCCCTTTCACAACAACAGCTGCGAGAGGAAATTAACTTGTTTTCGTGTTTGTCCTGGTTATAATACTTGGTATTATTGCGGTAGTGATGTGATTGGTTAAAAGGATGGTTGTCAGGTCTGCAGTGGCTCACTTGTCTTCCACGAATTAATTGTAAACACCTGGTTAATTGAAAACTGGCCAAATCACTGGTGAAAACAGTGAATCAGTCGCTCACTCTCTCTTGTTCTAGTACATGCTAGATATACAACACTTTCGAGTGGTATACTTAACTTTAGGTTCGTGTGTATACCAAGAAAATACAACACAGTGGGATATTAAAAACTGGATCATTGGATAATGCAATTGGAGAGTTCTCATTGGCTTAGCCATCATGAGTCATGAGCCATTATACCATCTTCTACAAATATTTGAAATATGGCAAGCGTACACGTGAAGCTTTTGGGGCGTTTTATTTATAGTTTAGTCTAGTTTGCTAAAATTTTGGATTGTTTTGAGAAAAACAATTATTCCACTCGTGCTTGTTGGATATGAGATGATTATAGCGAACTTGGCGCTACCCACCTCGTTGGCTGTCTACCATCTCATATCACATCTAACAAGCACTCGCTCGAAGAATAATAACAAAGCCAAGTTCGCTCGAAGAATATTAAGCCAAGTTAGACTACGAGTAGTCGGTTTTTGTTCCTTAAATCCTCCGCGCGCGGAACTCAGTTAATATTATGCAAATTAGGGGAAAAAGAGGAGGGAATGGTGATAGGCAGGAAAAAAACCGATGTCTTAATATTCTAATAT
This sequence comes from Catalaphyllia jardinei, assembly GCA_022496165.2. NCBI lineage: Eukaryota > Metazoa > Cnidaria > Anthozoa > Scleractinia > Caryophylliidae > Catalaphyllia > Catalaphyllia jardinei. The sequence goes on from CM042751.1 coordinate 962,954, forward strand.
GGCTTCGAGGCTTTCAAAATTGTAATTTTTTTTAGTTTCTTTTGTCCCTCAATTCCCAAAAGAGACTTGGATAAAAAGAAAATACCACCAAATATAGACGTTTCTCCTGAAAGCCTTGGGGCCTATTGTGAAGGTGCTACATAACGCAACTACTCAATACATTCGCGCAGCGCATTCGGAAGTCACACCAAATATGCCAGAGCCTCTCAGTGGCTGATACATGTTCTATAGATTTTCTTCTTTGCAAAATGCCTAGGAGCCCACAGATATTGCATGCAAATAATATGGCTGACAAAAACCCGATAAGTCATGTACAGAGAGTTCCTGACCCCTGCAAAATAAATCTAAATTAAATGCATCATAACTATTTTTGAAACAGTTCTCGCTATTCCATTTTTTAGTTATGAATAAAGAACAGACACAAACTCTAAATTGTCACCTAGCCTGCGTGGGAGGCCGTAGAAGGGTGAGAAGTCAAAATGAGCGTCCCGCGTCCGATACTCCCGCGCTTAGCGCGCTCGTCTTTCCCCTTTCCCTCCCCTTCGGACGCCTGTCATAGAGGCTAATTTGTCATCAAGCTAACTTTATCGTCACCATCTAGAAATGTGTTCGACCCTCGCAGGGTAGGGCGTTCTGATCATAGGTCCCCTTAGCGTACATGCAGAATCGTTATCCTTTGTTTCAGATTTTTCACGGGCGAAGAAGAAAATACTAAATACTCAGGCTACCGAGCGCTATCACTTCTCGCCATCACGTCATGAGGGGGCAGCGCGTCTGGTGATCCTGTGGTGTGTGTGAGCCTCGTACCCAAGGCCCGGGTACAACACTCCCGTACGGATGCGTGAAATTCAAATTTTTCCAAAATGGCGGACAGGGTGCATGCGGTTAGAGCTCGGAAATGAAGGTACATTTGCAGACCAGCAAACGTTAGTTTAGCTGTAAAAACCATCGTTCTTTCAGAGAATGCGCTTGATTCCTCGCAAAACGGATTTTTGCAAGTTTGTGTATTTGAAATGTCGAACATTCTCCCAGTGGACAGGTGAGGTCAGTTGTTTGTAAATTCTTTGACCTTACTAACTTATTTCCAAGGTTGGGGTAAATATTTGTTCTTTATATTGGCCTTTTACCTTTCACGAAACATTGTTTCATACCTTCTTGCACCATAAATGAGATCCCTATTTTCGTATGAACACGTACACCCGCCTCAGCTCCGCGGCCACGGGTGTGGGGAAGGGTAAGGGTTGAGGGTACCCAACTAGGTAATGGGGAGTTTTCGCCTTAGGGTCCTACCCCTTACCCTTTAGTATAGTCTTCTGACAGAAAATGTACCCCCTGTTGTATTCACATATTTTCATAATTGGCTGGTGTTGTAAATAAACTGCCAAAAAGTAGGTCTTTTTGTCATTTTCATAGTCATAAGGTGTGTCTGTTTGAAATGTCCAAGTTGACAGGCCCTTTAAAATAACTAAATGACAGATTTTCGTATAGCGTTTCATACACCTCAACTTGTGAAATCCCTAGCCTTGTATATACCTGAAACCTGAACAAGTTACTCCTTTCTGGGAGAGCTTCCCCTTACAGGCCATTATAAAGAGTATACCTGCCAACTCTCATGCCTGCGAGTTGAAAACTTTAATCTCACGCCGGCTCACACCTGTGGTCCAATTTCTCATGCCTGATTGAAAAATATGAGTTGTTTCCATCTTGCTTGACACAATTTCCGAAAATATATAAACTCAGACCCATGTAAGGAATGAAAACCAAGTGAAAAATGAGTAAATGAAAATACCTTCCTTGCGATTTCTGAATTTTGAAGTGAAAAGCACTGGGAGCAAGTTTGCTTTTATACGCGTCTTAAGACTTCGGAAGGCTTCGGACGTCTTTGGAAGACTTTGGACTTCTTCTGAAGACTTCGGACTTCTTCTCGGAAATGATCGTGTCGTCTTCAAAAATCCCAGCACTCCCAGGATAAAAATCTCGTGCTTATATCTCAGAAAAAGTTGGCAGGTATAAAAGAGTACCCCCCCTGGGCATACACCTTACACATCATTGACTAGTAGGGTGGTGTAGGGAGACCATTTTGTACTGAATCTTACTTGAAGTGTGTTATTTAGAGTGGTCTTCAGTCATTTAATTATTAATTGTTTTACATTTCCAAATGGTTATTGTTCATCTGAAGTGGGTGAGATCTGGGTCACATTAAGGTACTGGGGGGTTGGCATAGAGGGAGGGAGAGTTATGTATTTTACAACTAAGCACTTGGTAGTTAAGTAATGAGATGTTTCAAGCAGTATGTTTTCATGTTGGATGAAAAACATTTTGTACTAATGGCACAACCATGATTATTATTGGTACTACATTAGGTGTTTATGATTAGGTTTCAGTGTTCAGGTCATTATCGCACAATCCTTTTGAAAACTTAGCATTTGAAGACTGGTAAGTGACTTTTGAATTTTGTCATAAAATAGTTAAAAACATTTTAAATTGCTAAATATAATAAACTGAAAATATGACAATCATGTGCAAACAGCATCCACATTAAATAATGGAGAAAGGAAACTAGGAACCATGATTAAACTTGTATGACTGGTTGCAGAGTGGTTTGTATTAAATTTCTGCATAATTTTGATTGGTCCAGTTTCCATGCAATTACAGACAATCACAACAATATGAAAACAAGCATTGGAAGTCAGCTGAAATCTATTGCAATCATCTGCAAAGCCATTAAGATTAGAACTATGCTTTATACTGCCTAGACTTGAAAGAAAATATCGATTTCCAGTGTTTTGCTCAGACAACTTGTGATAATATGACAGTCGGCTACACAAGACTGAAAGAGCCTTGTATTGATGCATAAGTCTGAATAGACAACTTGAGTTTTATTAAGGACAGCTGGTTGCTTGTCAGAAATTTGAAAAAAAAAAACCAATAGATACCAAGATCATGTTTTGTGGGTGCAACTTGAATTTTTTTCACCCTAAGAGGTACCAATCCTAAGGGCCTGTTTACATGGAGGGAGGGCTACCTGGCTAACTGAGCTACCCTGGGAGGGCAAATTTCTTATATGTTTTTTTAGAAAATGCATTGAAGCGTTCACATGCTAGACAGGGTAGCCCGTCTATCCGGGGCACAATGTCTACTTGCCTGGGACACTCACCTAGGCGGGATAGCTTTTTACCATGTAAACGGTCCGTGCCGGGCTATCCCGGCTAGCCGAAGTGAGATAAACCATAAAAACATAGTGGTGAAGGTGAATTTGTTTGTAGTTACCATTTGCCTGTGTTATATGCCGAACAGAATGACCGGCCTTAAACCACCTTTTTTCAGTTGACAGGGCTGGAATCTCTGAAACTGGTATTCTTAAAATTTAATGCCATCTTGTGAATTATTCAATTACAAACTCATCAGGAACATCTTCAGTTGCCCCAGGGGTGGGACATTTTCTGCTATTTCCAGCCTCACATGGTGGAACATTTGTTGCTTCTTGCGGACTATTAAAACTAATCCCAACCTATATCCCGGGGTAGGGGGGGGTCGGGGTTTACTTTGACTGTTGCATTAATCTGAAGAGATCAATGTAGAAGATGAGTCTCAGGCAGAGAACAGGCCCATGTCCATGTAGGAAGCTGAAATAAGATGAAAAAAGTTTCTTTGGTCGGCCAATTTTTTTTTGGCCGCTCAAAAGATAACGCACACTGCCCACTCACTGTCCCGGTTAGGTGAGTTACATGTAAAGGTGGGCTATGTGTCAACCCTTCTAGGTGGGTAGCCCAGTTATTGGGGCTCCCTCCCTCCATGTAAACGCAGTGTTCCAGTTAATTTTTTCCAGCAAGGGGTCATGTCATTCTTTAGGGGGGTCGCACAAAGTAGGTCTACCAGGCTAACCGCCGCTGCAGCACTACGTAAAGCTAAGGGGTGGGTTGGG
>CM042751.1:971878-986630 GCA_022496165.2 Catalaphyllia jardinei
CTGCCCCACTCGGCTTTAGTCCCATTGTTGATTTACTCTCTACAGTGAAACCTGTATCAAGTAGACACCAGCTTGAGTCTCAAAATTTTCTTCCCGCATTAGCCCGACACCAATCTGTTAAGCAGATGCAGACAGCAATATTAACCAATTTTGTTGCACAAAGTCTGCAATAAGCAGACCCGTCCAGAGCTTTTTACTTCAAAAGGCTCAGCTCAGACTCCTTTAACATTCCTCAGCGAAGTCACTTAGTAGATTATTCAAGATTGATGCATTGACTGACTGGAGATTGTGCTATGAGCAGTCTTAGTCGTTAGACCTTAAACTTTGTTACTCTGTGACACAAAAGGGTTATTACCATTATTGCACAATATATTTGAACCTGTTTAGAGCAGACAGCCTTTGTTAAGCAGACAATAGTGAGTGTTCCAAGGGCGTCCACTTGATACAGGTTTTTGGTTTCCTTTCGGAATCATATAAATATTGTGGGAATGGTCATGAATGTACACTTATCCATTGTAAGTCACCACCCGTCTGTTATTTGGTACTGGGCATGTCTAAAGCTCTGTTCTTGTTATGTCTTTTTAAAGACAGACATTTCCAGTAAAGCAACACAAAGTGTGAAATCAGAAGTCATGAACTTATCCACCAAAGACTTGTCACTAAACTTTGATACTGTAACAGAAGCAGTTGCAAAGTTGTTTTGTCAGATTTATACTCCAGGAAGTAATGTTGAGATAAAGGACATTGATCCATCAAGAGAGGACCATTTTCCTGGAATAAGAGCTTTCAAGAAGGAGCTGCAGGTATGCGAAGACATGTAGCTGCCAAGATTACTTTGATTTAATCCCTAGTGAACTTTTCTTGGGCCTCATGAATGAGAATAGTACACCACTCATAGGAGGTGTCCCGTAATTTATTCTCAAGTCTATCATAGAAGAGTTACAATGCTGCATGTACTACCTCAGTTCACATACTTTACACTGTCTCAAGAAGTTGTGATAGAGTGGTAAATGGTGACTGGACTGTCACAGGAAACCTGTAAAAAAGGATGTTCTAAACTTCACAGTCTAACGTGTAGACTTTGTAAGCTTATTACTGGTAGTCATTCACATGTAGCTGTCTTCACTTGATGCTGTTTTAACCTGATTTTCTCCAATTTACTAGGAGTGGAAGTGGATTTATGGCAGAACACCACGATTTACTGTCACCTTTTCAGCTACCCTTTCATCCAAACACATTGTAAGTCAAATGGGCCACCTTCACATGTGATCAGACTGACTGTATTAATAGGCTTTTATTATAATAATGGATGTGTCTCACAAGGACTGGGAACTACAGAATTTACAAATTTGATTGGCTTTCAATTATAGTGGAGGTCTAGATTTTCCCATCTGGACCGTCATCTAGACCAGTTATATGTTGCAGTGAAAAAGTTGCAAACTAAAATACAACAATATTAACTGGTATTTTGTAAAAATATTCAATACAAGTGCCAAAAGGACTGATGAAAAAAAAGTGAACAGGACAAAAAGAACAACATTGGCAGATTTATGTGTAACTCATCGTCGTACGCAAGCAAAATGTCAGCCAGCACAAACCAGTTGCATAAAACAACTGAATTTTTTCTTGTTTGCCACATAATAAACATCTTATTAATGACAGCTTAGTTGGTCTCAGCTCATGAGTAGGCGGAAATAATCAAATACTGCAATCTGATTGGTTCCGGGAGCGGACGGAATTTTCCCATTTGACTGCCACAGTGGGCAAAATTTGTCATGTTAATCTATTTTTGTGAACAAATTAACCGCAATCATCAATGTTTTACCTTTTTCACACTTCCATCGATGATATATCAATGCAAGTTTATGCAAATAAGTTTAGGCAAATAAATGATGATGATGATGATCTCTACCCACTCTTAAATGGTAAGGAAAGTCACTGTAAGTAAGTTCAATTGAGTGTTTTGAAGTTGTGAGAATTTGTTTGCTTTGTGGCTCAGCGCTGTTATGGCATGCACTTCTGAATCATGAATTTCTTCAGTTTCTGCTACTCAATTGTGTACATTTACTGCAGAAAAGTCTGATTTCGAGTGAATCACAACAACTGACAATTGAAATTTTTTTGTAGTATTTACAACTTCAAACAAACTTTGCACAAAATTTCACACTGGGAAAATAATTTTGGAGAACTTAACCAGATGCAACGTATTAAAGAAGGTTGAAATAAATGTGTTCTTTAATATCTTCCTTTGTCTAGTATCTGAGTTACTTGCACAAATAGTATGTAGATGGCATGTGAGCCAATTCAATGACAAAGTTGCATAAACAAACACGCTCGTGAGCCAATTTACCACAGGAAAAGATAAATATGTTCTTTTGCCAGCTTAAGGTCAGTCCATGTAGTGAAAAAAAGAGACTCAGGCTTGAAAATGCTGCCCGAGGCCACAAGCCAAGTGCAGTATACATGTACTCAAGACCTCAGTCACAGTTTTTCTCTCTACGGACTGACCTTAAGCTGCCAAATAACATAAATTATTAATTGAATGTATTTATTTGAAATGTTTGCTCTGTAAATGTTGTAAATAATAAATGTTGAATTTCTTCCTTTTAGTGGCTGAAAATCACTTCTTATCATGGGTTGATAGAAGATGTTGGTATCCAGTGTGAAGAAGAGGAAATGCACAGCCTTTTAACAGATCTTGTCAGTTGGTTAAAAGGTAAGCTGCACTGACAAGAAATTTGATGAGTTCGTGTACACCTGTACAGTCAGTCAGTCAGTCATACTGCAAAACTGTTGTCGAATATATTGGTCTGCTTTCATGACACTATTAAGTTCCTCCTGTTTTGCTCTCTCATAGTCCTTAGCTAAAAACATTCAACAAACAGTGTTAATTAATTTAAAACAGACATTGTTTCAGTTTTGTTCCACTTCCGATTACAATAATGACATGTGAGTAATGACTTCACAAAATTTGATGCTGATGACATTATGGCCGTATGTTTTAACAACCAACCTCCACTGTTATAGCTGGAGGCAGAATATTTTTGAATGAATTTCTGGATCTGTGCTACAAATATTTCAAATTTCTTTTAGGTAAATGAAAAACATACATGTAACGAATAGTACTGCTATAATTTTGTTTAATTTTCCCCATACAGGAGTGAAATTTGTAGCTGGTGATATAGAGGTAGCACTGTTGGCTCATGCGAACACTGCATCGCTCACAGCTCTAGATAAGCAGCTCTGTTACCAGTTTATACAATGGATTGTCAGTGTTATATGAGTCAGAAATAAAATCAAGTAAGTCTGTTTGTGGGTGTAAAATATTGTTAACCCTCTACCCCCCCCCCCCCCCCCAAGGCAAACAGCAGTTTTTCCAAAATCAGGGGATAAAGACACTGTGCCCGTGTGCGCGAAATATACCTTTTGAAAGCCACTGATCAGCTTATTTAAGAACTGACGTCAGCATCTATGAAGGAGGTAGACATTTTGAGAGAAATTGCTTTAAAATGCAAAAAAGTGAATGACTTAAAAAGTGGATCAACTTTCTACTATGGTAGATATACCCCTAAACTATAGCTTATTTAGCAGCTCTTAAGCCTGGTTTTTACTAGAGACGCAAGCTTAAGTGCAAGCACAAGCATAATGCTCCATTTTCAAACAACGCAAGCGATTGCAAGCATAAGCGCAAGCACAAGAAAAAGGAAAAAATCTGATCCTTGTGCTTGTGTCGCTAGTGAAAACTAGGCTTTAGTGCATAGCTAACGCTTCATGAGAAACAAGTCTTGCATTCCATTTTCAACCCAAAAAATGAACTCAATACTTGTAGGGGTGGTCAACCTTGTCTTTGATAGGAGGGGGTCACAATTTTTTGTCTTCAATGAGCAGATCTTCACAAGACAATTTTTGCCATGGCAAAAATTCATAGAAAGCCATCAAATATTCACAGTTATGATGTTGTGTGCCAATTGGCACTCTTGGGGAGGGCAAAAGGGTTAACCAGCTCATTGTTAAGCTTGCAGGGGCTTTATTAACATTTTCAGCAGGAAGACCAACTGGTTTTTCACAGGCAAACAAAACATTTTTGAACTGAACTTCCTTATACAAAAAAGTTTCCTGGAGATGATCAAACCAGTTTGTCAAAATCATCCTCACAGCTGGTCAAATGAATGAGTTACCAGTAATCACAGAACTCTGGGATTGGGCAAACAGTGCAAATTGCTAGAAGGAAATGTGTAGTGAAAAGTTGTTTTGAGGTACAATAAAATGATTTTGGAGAGAGATCAACGCTTTTTCTCCGTTGTTTTATCACAAAATGTTTTTGTGCAGTGTTGATATGTAGAAAATGTAATAAGTTTTTGTTTGAATAATAATTATTGTGAAATACGAGATAAAACCTACCAATAAGCTCCGACCTTTGCTTTATTTCGCATAACGGTCTGAAAATATCACCTTTAATTAGGTATAAACCGAGAGGAAATAACCCAGAAAAGCCTTTTAAGTTGTACACAGGCTACTTTTGGCTTATCTTGAAGCTCAGTTATAGTAATATTGGAAGCCCAGTTGGGAGATAGACAGCACAGCTGATGTTGTGTGGCCACTGTGTTGTTCAAATTCGTTGTTTCTTTTACAAGCACACCATTAGGTGATTTTCCTTTTCCAAGGGTGGCTCCTTGAATATCCCTCTGAGTGTTCGTATTTAATATGCCATTTGTCTGTGATTTTGGTAATGACGGTTGAAATTGCATGACAAAGGGTAGAAATTTCTAGTGCATTCTCGTTTTCTTTTTTAGAATTTATTTAACTTCTCAGAAGGTCTTTTCTACCATTTGCTCCAGGTAGCCTCTTGAGAAAAGGTGTTTTGAAATTTTTTAAATATTCTCTTCAATGTGCCTTTAATGACAGCCCTGCTAATGAGGCAAAATTTTGTTCAAATATGGTCAAAGCTCTAACAAGTGACCACCTCATGTAAGCAACCAATTAGGCTTGACATTTTGGTTTGTCGTATACAGGAGGTTTGACTGTAGTCGGATTATTGAACTGAGGATGTGTGTTAAGGGAAATGTCAGACTACATGTAACCCAACAACAGATCTTGGAGTTTATTAGTGGTGGACTAGCGTATCATCCCATCCAGGAAATTAGTAATACTTCTACAGTCATAAACTGATGACAACTTAGTGACAATAAACATGGAAACTTAGTTAAACAACTAGAGATACATGTAGCAGACAAGTTTAATGTTTCTTTTAACATCAGTAGTCATGTTTTATAAACTAGAAGTCATACTTGTCTAATTAAAATACATTTAAGGAAAGTGATGTCAGACAAGTCACATAATGTACAAAGATCTAAACTTAGCCATTTTTGTGAAGTAGGAAAAGTATAAAATATGTTATTAACCCTTTATGTTAAACTAATTAACAAAATTATTAACATAAAACTGTTTACTGGCAAGTACATATCATGTATTGCTGGTTACCCATTTTTTTATCCAGCAATTATCATAAAAAATTTAAAAATCCTTTTAAAAAAACTTTAATTCTAAGAAAGAACTGTGACATGTACCAAACAGTTGAATGGATCTCTGCTATTACAGTGTTGAAATATTGCTTATTATTGAAACTAAAAAGTTCCTTGAATGACTGTGTATCTGGCTTTCCTATAATTATTTGAACTAACATTTATTCATACTGATAGAACCAGCTTTTGAAAGATAATAATTGCCCGCTTGTAAGTTGGAAGTTGGTAGGGTTGTAAACAAAGCTATTGCCATCTTGGTCTCTCAGTTAATGATCTTGAATGGGCCAGGGTTCCCTTTCTTGGCCTGAAAGATTGAACATATTATAGTAAGTGTTATGTGCCATACAAATCCACACACAAATGGAAAATTCAGCAAGCCTTTCTTTCTAGTTTCCACCAAGGTGTTTTCCACAATTTAAGTGCTGGTTAGTTACACAATATTGAAATTAGAGACAAACTTTTTTTGACTTACATTGAAATCAAATCTTTGTTTTTGGTAAGTTCTGATAAATGGCTCTATAAATTAGGTAAAAATAAAATCTTTATTAGACAATTTACATGGAGGCTATGCTGTGTAATTTTGAGAATCAATTACAGTGCATTTTACAAAACTTTTGACAAACAGTTTCCGAAGTTTGATTCAAATTCACGAAGCTCGCTACAAATTTGGCAATGTCATTACGTAGTTGTCAATCAAATTGGAAACTTTTTTTCCCAGATGTCACCCAACACCTGCCTAAAAAATAATAGACTACAATTGAATGGCTTGGTGCAAGACTGACCTATTCTTTTTTGGTTGAATTTTTTTTCCCTTCAAAAGTGCCTGAATTTTTGCCTGTGCTTTTCAATTTAGTCGTAAAACATTCTCCTCTATCTGCTCTTGTTCCGTTTTGTTGCATTCATTGTGCATGCTTTGAAATTTTGTCCTGACTCGTTTTTCTCAGAAACAGCGCAAACCAGCCAAAAAAAAAGTGGAATGGTTTACTACTTACAATCATGCAAAAATTTGGGCACTTTTGAAGAATAAAAAATTCACCTGAGAAAGTCACTTAGGTCAGTCTTGCACCAAACCATTGATTTGTTTAGTTATGTTGGTTTACTCTCAGGTAGGTATTAGTGGTTTGAGAGTACTTTAGGTGCACATTAAAAATCTTTCAGAGATAAGCAAGGAAAAATTGTTTTTCTTTCAGGATACTCATCATTCTAGAAATAGTATGAAAAAACAGAATGTTTCAATGTTGCATTGTTAAACGTAACTTTGTTTTTACTTTCACTTAAATTTGATACTCACGATGTGCGTGGAGCAAAGTTTCTACTTGTTCCAAGATTAGTGTTGCTCACAGTTCTTCTCAATCCTCTGATGTGTTTCTTGATTTTCTTTGAATGCAACTTGTCCAGCTCTAAAGCACTGGCAGACCTAGACGGCCCTCGAAATGACTGCACATTTTCTTTTGTGGAACTACAAACTCTGATCAAGTAAAGGAATATTTATTGGGTTTCAAAATTGTCAAATGTAGTCATAGCTTCATACAATACTGCAGTTTTAAACTCCCATTTGCAGACATCATAAGACTTGATAAGCAGAGTCTACAGAATGCATCAGCTAGTTTACAGGTTTGCCAAGAAAAGGCATAGATACCATTCAACAAGAATCAAACACTACAGACTAGTCCAAGATTGAGGTTGTGAAACCGGATGTTCATCAGCAATATTGTTTGGAATAGGTGTAATTAAAATTTGCAGTGTCAAATAAATTGAAATTAGTTGAAAATGCATTTTACAGCTCAGTATTATTTCAAACGTACCTTTTTGGCATCATGTCTTTATTTTTCTTGTGACTGTTTGATTTATCTGTTGATTGCAATGAATTTCGTAACTTTTGGACAAAATATAGAGTATTTATAAACAGTCTTAGTATAACCTATCACTTCCATTTTCAAATTAGTATTACTTACAGTAATATTTAATGAAAAATCTTGGATATACCAACCTCACTGTTAACCACACATTGTACAAAAATGATCCACAATTTCTAAGAATTGTACTGAAAGGTACCATTTTGGTAGGCTTTTAGCAGCATACTAGGTGAGTTTGGTCGTGCCATGGGTATTTTGGCTTGATTACATCTTACCAAAATACCCAGGGCAACACCAAACAAGCCCATGGTACCTGAATTCAGCCGAGTGACCATGATGTTACAGCCCTATCAGCTCAGTGACTACCCTGCGAGCAGAGTCTCTTTCGATCTCCCTGGGCAAATCGGGAAGAGAAAGGAGTTCCTCTTTCCGATTTGTTTAGGAAGATAGAAGGAGACTCTGCTCACAGGATACTCAGTGACCTGATATTGCATGATATCAGGACAGTAGACACAGCTTTGACTAATAGGCCTCTTGCACTAAGAGGTCATGTGACCAATGCCTCCCTTAAACAGTGAGTTGTAATCTTGCTGATGCCAAAAATTGACAGAACACATAAAAATAATTATTATCTTACACCCGAAATTCGAGAGGAAATGCATTTAAGGGAGATATTTTGTGGTACTTTGATTTTTCAACAAATTAGTATGATTTGTATTGGCCACCATGTTGGAAGGGGATACTCTTGCCCTCCAACATGGCGGCCAAAACTACTTTTTGTTTACATCTTGTTTAAAGTGCCTATGAAGTAAAAAATAATTGCTGCTTATTTGAAAGGCCTTTCAAAGTATAGAAGAATGGAGTTTTTCTTTTTAAAACATCTTTTTTCGTTTAGAGATATTTACGTTTTTGTGAGGAAAGTGTTGACGTCATAGGTGGTTTCACTAAAACAGTGCAACACTCAATCAAGAATATCTCTAGAAATATTAAAGCAGTGTTCTTTAAACTTGGCTCCAGAACTGTACATCACAAAAGAAGCAGAATGACACCTGTTATGCCACTGGTTCTGTATTATTTAAGACTGAAATGCCCAGTTGAGATTTCATCTTAAACAAGAATCATCCACTTGCAACAATCTAATGGGAAGAGTTAAGACAATATGGGAACCATGTGTGTTCTGAGCTAGACCCTCTGTCACACTAAAAAGATTGCAAATTGGAATATTTGGTTTTTCACAAAAAGAGACTGGAGCCAAGAGTGTTGCCATAGCTACAATATAACATGTGTCATTCGTTTTTTTGTGATGTACATTTCTGGTGCCAAGTCTGAAGAACACTGTTCCAATATTTCTGGAGATATTCTTGATTAAGTGTTGTAATGTTTCAGTGAAACCATCTATGATGTCATCACTTTCCTCATTTGCATAATACAAAAACGTAAAGATCTCTAAAAATAAAAAAAAATATTTCAAAAAGGAAAATGCCATTCTTCTTTACTTTGAAAAGCCTTTCAAATAAGCAGCAATTATGTTTCACTTCATAGGCACTTTAATGTTTGATAGTTACATTCAGATGTGCTATAAATGTCACCACATCGTCTTTTCAACATTTTCCTTGAAGTTTAAGTACAAAATTTGTGTCAGGAAACAGTAATTCATAATTTTAAAAATCAAGTCTTGGTCATGTGACCAGCTATGGACATTCCCATTTTAAGCAAATGGTGTGGGTTTGAAAAACCAAATCACTATTATTTGGTTTAAGAGATGACCCACTAATAGTGTTTCGAAGGCAAAATCATGTAACTTTCATTTTCATAAAAAAACAATGTCACATGACCTCTTAGTGCAAGTGGCCTATTGCAAATACATTGAGTATGAGAATTAAATAATATTAGTGAATATATTGTAAAGTAATTATATTACTATCAGTTAGTAATAAATAACGCCATACACATTGGAGGATTTTTCTGTGTAAGAAGCAGAATCAGTAAATAATAGTAATATTACGGTTAATCAGTTCAGCCTTACCTTTATTGAAAAGATTGCTTTGACTAAACACAGATGGCAGCTGATCTTTACACACATGTTGTTTATTAACCGGCAGTTCTCTTAGAGGTGTTGAAAGGGGATCTCTAGCAGGAGGTGCTGGTCCTATCTGCAAATAAGACAAAAAAAGACTTGATATTGCTATAAATTATTAATTTAAATAACTAATTTGTTATTAGTATCATGTCTCTCTGATAGTTTGGACTTTCCTGTATTCTGCTGTATGACAGGTTTCCTGTTAGTTTGACTAGCTATCTTTTCAATTCCTCTCTCTAGAGAGAGTAAAAGATTTGATGATAAACGTTCAATTAACCTTGTTTTCAAAGCCTTCCTCAACCATGTTATATATACACTTAAATGTGTCTGGCAAACTTTGTTAATACTATTTGTAAATACTAACAAGAATGAAAAAGAGAATTAAGTTCTTACAAAAAAGTGTTTACAGTAATTTAACACAGTGGAACCTCGATTTAACAAAGTCACTGGGGTCGCCCAAATTTGTTCGTTATGTATCGATAACCTCGATATAACGAATTTCAGGGGAAATGACCAAAATGTTCGTTGTATCGAGGTCATAGTTAATGATTGATTTGTAACACAGGTGACTTCTGTGGAAGTACTATTAATAGTGTCAATGTCTATGACATATAATAAGCCGTTGACTGAAAAGCTGCTGTCTCTTTACCATAAGGATTAAAGGATTTGTTGACTGTTGCTCTGTTCAGCGTTTATCTTCTGTTGCGTGTTGACATTGTAATTCATTATATCAAGGTAGATTTTACATTTGGGCTTCCAGATTATGTTTGTTATATCGAAGAATTCGTTATATTTTTTATCAAGGTTTGTTATATATCAAGGTTCTATCCCATACATTTTTCTGTAACTTTGGCCGGGACATAGGATATTGTTCATTATAAATAATTGAGGACTTCATTAAATAGAGGTTTGTTAAATTGAGGTTCCACTGTATTCTGCATAGTATCTGTTCTAAGGTTAAGAGCAGAAGGCTCACAACTTCTTCAAGTGAATATCTTTAAAAAAATCCAGTCTGTTTGCAGATTTAGAGAACGGTTACATTTTGTATAAAAGGCATCTCCTTAATTAGGCACTGAATCAAATTTTTCCCAAGCATCTAGCAAGTAAATGAAATTGTTCTAAAAAAACAAGTACCCCAAGTAGGTACTTGCAAAATTAATTATGTTAGCTCAATTGATGTTAACACATACCTGTTGTGATGACATATTGATCATTTGTTGGTCTTTGTCTTTGACTTTTGGAGTTTCTGCAAGAGCCTGTATTCCTGATAAATCGAAGTCAATTGATTCTCTCATGGGTGCAGCATTACGAAGTGTGCTCTGAATCTTCTGTGGAGGGGAGTGCTCCGCCTTAACAGGAGAATCTGTCCAGCAGACCTTTGGGTGTGGAGTTGCTTTCCTTGATACGCAATTGAGTTGGTCATTTAAAGTGTTCTGGCAGTGAAACACTGCAGGCGATGAAATGTTGTTTGAAACTATGAATGATGTAGATGATGGTACTCGTAAGGGTGTTGCTATGGTTTCTTTTTGTTTAGCACTTGATCTAGTGGTTTCTCCTAGTGTCACTGGTTTTTGACCATCAGACTGTTCTCGTAATGAACGTGATACTTTTGCTAACGTTGACATGGCTTCAAATTCTTTTGTCAAAGAAATGCATGTATCTCCAATGTCTGGATTCTGTGAGTGAGTGAATGTCCTCATCACTTGGTCACTTCTAGTGGCACTCCTACAAGGCATCGTGTCTGTGTTTGCAACTGGTGTGTTGAATTGCCGTTTTCTGATTGGTGTTCGTGATTGTGGTGTTCCTTCAAAAATAACAGATTGTATTCACAACCTTTTATCTCACAGATAAATGATTCTTGACTAATGTTTTCAACTGCAAATAAATAGTTCTGTCTGAATTTAAAAGTGGCCAGATTTTTGTAAATTTAGTTGTGTGGTTTGATGTTGTAAATAAAAAAATTAAAAGTGATTCTCTAACTGTAAAGTAAACATCCCTATTTAAAAGAACCTACAGTACAATTTCATAGTCATCAGAAAATCGTGAAATAACTGACCCTTCAAAAGTGTTCATTAATTTTGGATAATGTAATAGAAAAAGACATTTTACTATTAATCCTGAAACTCACCAACACTTGTGGCCTGGAAGCTTATAAACGATGATTTCTCACTGCTGCAGTAATCTGTTGTCTTCTGATCTGCCCAGGTCACTTCATGTCCTTGTTCAACAGTTTCAATAACATTGTCATATTCATCTGTCATCTCTTGTGTAGCAAGGCCAACACCCTTCAGGAGGAAAAACTGCTTCTTCACCATGGCAAGTAGCTTTTCCACCAGCCTGAAAACAAATTTAGGAAACCCTGCATGATTCATTATTTGAATTTTGGCATATAATGTAGGAATGATTATACAGCCTCTCACCTTTCTGTATTCTTGGCATCTTTTCCTTGTGCATTTACATGTCTCTTGTAAAGCTGACAATTTCTTCTCAACTCCATGTTTTCCAGCTGCAAGTTCACCACTAATTGACATTGCTCCAGTTGCATTTTTGCGTCTGTATCATTTTCTAGAAGTTTCATTTCAGATTGAATCCTCTCCATCCACTTGTTGTTCTTGGTTACTTGTTCTTCATAGTCTGTCTGTTTTGAAGCCAGATATTTTTGCTTGGCTTTTGTGGTGCTCATACATAACTGGGTTTTAGAGGTTGTCTGCCAATTGAGAAAGTAAAGGAAAATGAATTATTTATTAATTTTTTATTAATAATTATTATTTATTTTTTTAATTAATTATTGCATAGTTCCCTAAAATATCTATGCCTCCCCACAAAACTCCCTTCCCACACAATTCCAATATGTTTTGTTACATGTTTGTGGTCTTAGAACACCCCCCCTCCCCCAACCAGGAAAGTACAATCCCTTCTGTGGGGGAATATGGTAATTTTTTGGAACTGTACATTATTAACAAGGTCGTCATTTTCAAGGGCTTCACATACAGTAATTTCTAGGTTGGCAAGTGGTCCCTAGGCTGGATCTGGAACTTGGTAAAGGAGGGTTCAGAACATGCTTCATCCCCCCCCCCCCCCTACAAGACTTATTTAGGTTCTCTAAAATGTGATTTCCAGCATTTTGAGGGTTTATTGTTAGTTATATATCTTTGGAGTAAACTATTTAAACAAGGACTAGGCTTCAGGTATTTACAGTAAAGCCTGGTTTTTACTAGCGACACAAAAGCCTAAGCACAAGTGCAAGCACAGGGATCAAAATTTTTCCTTTTTCTTGTGCTTACATTTGTGCTTGCACTTATGCTTGCATCGCTAGTGAAACCAGGCTTAATGTTTACCTTCCTGATGATGTACATGCTAGCCGTCCCCCCCCCAAAAAAAAATGATTTAAAAGGAAGTAACAATAAAAAAGCTCCGAAACTGTAAGTTTAACATACTTGCTCAAGTTTCTCCCCGTCAACACACACAAACTGCATTCGTTTTAGAGACCGCTCCTGCAATCAAATATATCAGTGCAGATCAGGACAAGATATCAGACTGACAACAAATTTCGTCATTAATTAACATTCAATTAGAAGGTAGACCTGACACAAACAACTGTCTGTCTTTTTTTTTATTAAAACTCTTTGTGAAATATTCAAGGGAAAACAAGTTAGAATATTTATTCATGCAGCAACTCTCTAGCAAGGGCAAATTTGAAATGGCTTGGTGCAAATGGAAATTACGTGTAGTTGAACAATGTTACGAGGCTTGGGATTTGACTTGGGAGGGAAATAAATCAACAATTTATTTTTACATTCCCATATTATTCAATGCTTAATTAGTTAAAAACAGTAGTTCACCTTTCTGTAAAGTTTGACTTGAAGATCTTTCTGTGCAGCTTCAATGTCAGTGATGTTTCTTTGCACCACCATTCTCTCTTTCATGACACTTCTTAGGCTTGAAGTTAATCTACGAAGTACTGTATTGTTAATAACAAACCATGAACTTGACTTGTTTGACTTGAGATCTATTTTACATTTGATAAACACTTGATACCGTTGATTGCATCTGCCTGTGAACGCACTCATACAAAACATGTTTTCACATGATGTCAAACGCCTGAGTTTCAGGTGTCAAACTTTCAAGTTTTCCTACCCATCTGTGAAATTTTACTTCTCGACACTGCTCAAAGGGAAGATGATTCTAATCAACAAGAAAGGAAGAAATTATCAGAAAGGCATCCCACTTTCAACGATTTGTGGAATCAGGTGAAAGAACTTGAGCAGGATTATTCTTTCTCAGAAATTGGGCGAAGATTAGGGTGCACTTTCAAAAATCGTTAAGCACTACACTTCACATTTGGGCGGGAAAACTTCAAAGTTTGACACCTGAAACTCTGATGTTTGACGTCACGTGAAAACATGTTATGCACGGGTGCGTTCGCGGGTAGATGCAAATGGACGGTAGACTACACTGGGTAATGTATAGTTATCAATTGATTGATAATAGTTTTATGATTGCTGACTGAAAATTCACACATCCTGAACCCAGCCTACCTGTATATAAAATGTCTTGTTCATGTAATTTAATTACTGTGACATTAATTTGTAATTTTATGTTATAACATTTTACCTTTCTATCTCTTCAGTTTGCACACTAGGACTGGCAGACTTCTTTGGCGTTGCTGGCCTTGACTCATAACCAAAAAGTTTCTTTTTAAGCTCTGAGATCTGAGAAATATTCATTTGACAAATTGATTTACAAACAAGAATGTATTTAGAATAAAAAAATAATAATTATTATTATGAAACATAATTTACATGTTTGACTGACTTGACACCAGCTAGCTATTTTCAAGGTTTTTGTTTTTGAAGATGCTTCAATCTATGGTTTAACATACAACGTTAGCCAAACCTCGTCATGTGGATTAACTACTGTAAGCTGCAAAGTCAGCAAAAAGAACTTCTCAATGCAATTCAAACCAGCACTATTGAAGAGAAGGTATCCAGCAGTTTTGGCTATCTGGTTTGAACTTTAGTAAGACTTAAATGTGGAATATTTATTATGTTTAACAAATTAAAATTAAATCAAGTGGGTTTTCTTAACAGGGCTTTCATTGAGTTTTGAGTCACCTGTAGCCTTATTCTCCACACCTGTAGCAAACTTGTTACTGTGTGGTTGAATTCTATTAACAACAGGTAATAGGCTTTCAGGACAAACTTCTATATTTGGTGTTCAAGCATATTCAACCATAACAGGTGTTAAGGGTTACGACCCTTAATGACAGCCCTGCTTAGATAAGGCCTAATATT
>CM042751.1:1004274-1011774 GCA_022496165.2 Catalaphyllia jardinei
TTGCGTTGCAAATGCTCATTTCATTTCGTGTTCCTCCTCCATCAGCCATGAGACCGAACCAAGTCCATTTTTTAGTATCGAGAGCTTGCACTGCTCCAGCAACCTTTGCTAGCTTGCCTGAGTTTGCCACATTCGTCACAGGGAAAATCGGTGTCGCCATATCTCTGGGGTTCGTAGGTAAAGTTGCAGTTGCTATCCTTCTAGCTCGGCGAACACATACGTAACCACTATTTGTCACATGATTGATCACATGACTGAATCAGAATGGACGTGAAGGAAGTTCACAAAAATGGGTTTTGACCTTTCGAGGTCTTTCGGCATTATTTTTAATGTTTCATGATTTGCTGTTACGGGAGGGTCACGTAAACTTAAACAGCTTGGAAATGAAGCCAGAGTGTTGTTTTTTGGATGTCAATACAAGGCTACACAGGAGAAGCAATACTCTCAATGAGGCTATCCTTAAGAATTGTAAAATACCACACTGTAGAGTACGTGTAGAGACAGTAGAGTAAGCAATTGGACTTCCTGATTCTCTTTCCCTTTTGATCAGAAGATATATTTCCTTATTTCCTCTACGTGACTGAATAGAACTAAAACGAATTTAAATCTAATTAGTAGCTGCTTAGAATTTGTAGACAATAAAAATGTCTTACATCATTCCATACTTATTATTACCATGATTGGCCGGCATTTAAGAAAAAAATACCGACAAAGGACTGGTGTTTCCACAGTAGTGGTCAGCAGCATTTATAATCAAAATAGCAATCTGCCATGTTTAGCCTGTAAGGACTAAGCGAGGAAACACTCATAATGGTCGAAAGACCTTTCCATGGAGCGACTATTTATCAGAAGACCAAGCCTGATGGCGCCAAACTGGAAGTCAGGTTAATTATTAAACAATACTTAACTCGTATGCGTAAGACCATACGTTAAAAGAAGTGCATTACAGTTGTTCATGATTTTTTATCCGACAACATTAATTTTTTCCGAGTCTACGTTCTTTCCTAGAATTTCTTAATATAACATTAATTCTAATTCTTATTTTACTCAATATTTATTGAAAACACAGGGAATTAGATGCAACCTACGAAGGACCTATTAGAAACTCTAACGGCAATCCTTGACTGCTGCCCAAAGCCACCTTCCAACAGGCCTTAAAATCCTGCTTACCCAACCTGTGGTCTCTTTGCTGAAAAAGACATACCAATAGTGGTCCAGCTGAAAGATTTTGCATGGTCACTTGGACGTACTTAAGAGGCGGATCCAGACCTTGAGCTAAGGAGATGGGGGGGGGGGGGGGGGTTGATTTTTATTACCCACGCGGCTTTTTTTTTTCCCTTTTTTCTTTTTTTTCCCCCAAAATAGGGGGGGGGGGGCTCCCCGGGCCCCTCCCCTAGATCCTCCACTGTACTTTGATGAGAACTATCATAGAGCAGAATGCTGAAGAGGTTGAGAGAGAACGAGATGACCAAAACCCGCAATGACGCTGTCAGAACATCTTCCAGTTTGGTCAGGATATAACTCCCTTATTCACAACACCATGCCAGTTACACGAGTCAGCTGCCCCTCCTCCTGTTGCAGCACCAGCCCACGAATGGAACACCTTGCTTTCATTTTTGATGCAGACGCAGGCCATCAAAACAAAACTCGCGGATCCCGAAAGGAAAACTGTCATCAGTTTAGATATGAGCTTCTATCAACCAGCCCAAACGTTTCAGATGGGCCGGAAAGATCTTGATCACTTGATTCTTTGTACTGGTGAGCTACACATTGGAGCTGCACATTGTCACGGCGCAACTCCGAACAGTTAGGTGATTTCTTGAAGACAACGGTATTGATCTTTGTTGAATTGAGGCTGACCTATATGGCCCTACAACTGTGAAGCAAATAATCGATGGTAATGATGTCAAAAGTGGTCAAGCAGTTCACATGATTGATTGCCATTCGCCAGAATGCTCTTTTTCAATCAAGAGCCAGAATTTCTAGAGCATCTCCAGAAAGTTGCACAAGATCTCGCCACGGCTTGTGTCAAAAGTGTAAAGAGTGAGGTGCAGAAGGCGCATGCGGAAATAGTTGAAACCATCCAGTGTTCAGATGTCATTACCTGGATGAAGGCATTTGATGACAGTCATGCCAAGATCTCAGACGTTCAAGTGTTTCATCATGGACATGATGTTGTTTATCAAGTTAGTAGTTAAAACAGGGGACTGGCCCCACATCTGACTGCGCTTAAATCGTTCCCGAAGTATTTCTTTGCGTACGATCTCCTAAATTACTCAAGAATGATCTCGCTGTAGCCAGCAGAAGAGGACGTCTTGCCAAAATCAGACCCTGAAATTTATGACGAATTCCTCAGTGGAAATTGGGTCGTGAACAAGAAGCAGGACACTTGACATTCTGTGCATTTGGAGCTGACAATCCTCGTAAACATCTCAAACGGAAGATGAAAGTTCCATGTGGATTGGTTGAGATAACTTTGAACGCAAACGCTCGAGTAAAGTTTTTTGATAGCTCCTGAACTTTCCCAGTTATCAGCCCAAGACTAAGGCATGGAATGAATTTTTTTTTCTGGGCCCGGGAAATGTCTCAGCATCATGCTCTTACAACTGGTGTGTTTAACCGCGAAGAGAAAAGTGTAGAGAGATCTATAGAGAAGCTACTGACCACAATGGAAAGATTTACCTTTCCATGTGATCATGAAAGCGACGCATTATTCAACCAGGTAACGGAAGTCGTGATGCCAGAAATTGTCAAGAACGATCTCTGCGAGCAAGGTATCATTGGGGAAAGACTGTTCCAAGAGATTTGTACGAGAGCGGTTTAAAGAACAAAATGTCAACCTCTGGGACCCCACGAAGAAACAAAAGCTCTCCACTTGGAAGACTGCAGGTAAAAAAGTCAAAGTAAGAGTTGAGAAAAATACTGTACAGCTGAGCGAAGATAATGCAATCTGTTTGCGAGAATGATGGTCGTATGCAAAAGTCGACCGGGCAGTGATATCAAAGAAGCTGTGGATACCTAGGAGTTTTGCGTGGTACCAATGGCACTGTTTGCAGCCAATGGAACACTGTTTCGCTGCTCCCGCAAAGGTGCCTTGATGGATCTTTTGGAGAAGTTACCTGTAGATGCACAGGAAGACAGTGGTGCAAATGAGAGTCTCAGTTGTAGATGCCATGGTGGAGGTTCAATGCATGGACAAACCTCGATGGGTTAGGAACTGTTCACATTTGGTAGATCACTTGACCAATCGCATTTTTCAGAAGTTTGGTGAGAATGAAGAACTCTGGTTGGTTTGGATAGATACGATATCCTATTATTTTCTCTGAAAGAAGGCACCAGAACAATGAGACTGGGGGAGCAAAATGCTGTGTATTACCACATTACCCCGTCAACCCACATAGCGCAATGTGAATTAGTTACCCATTACATCATTTCCTTAATAGCTTTAATACACTTTTTTTAAAAATTGGTAGGAAAACTATGCAGTTGTAACTGGGTATCCATCAGCATAAAGGTTTTGATATGTTCGTGGCGGTGCCCTTTAATCGCAGCATTGGCTAACGTTAATTTTGAAGGCGTTTCTGTCCCACATATTACAAGATGTTAGGCGATTCCTGCCTCCTCCACAGGCTTTTCTTATTTTTTCTTAGCGCAAAGAGCGATTTGGGAGTCTGGGAGTGAACAAAAGAGCGCGAAAGAGCGCGAGCGGGACCTGGTAGCCAGTGAGGAGCGCGAGCGCAGGGTGCAATGGGAAGGGGAAAAAGAGTTTCCTCTCCTGCCCATGATCCCCTGCGCTCCTACTCACTAGTTAATTTGTTAATCATACTATCGCGCGGGCGACTGGGGACGAGGCAGAGGCGATTCTGTTGCATAAGATGACTGAGACAATTTTAGTTGTTGGTCTAATCACAATGCTCTCAGATCAGACCCACCAATCAATTTTAATTAACTTAAAAATCATGATCTATCTTTGCAGGTGTGAGGCAAAAATGCAGAAACAGGGGAAGTCCTCTCCTGCCTGTAAGAATTCCTCTAAAAGTTCCAATAAAACTTCTTGCCACAGCAGTCGTTAAGAATGAAGACGTCCCACGTTCCCCTTTAGTGGGCCCAGTGGACAATACTTAAACTCCATAGAAAAGTTGAAATTAATGAACAAACACAAGAGATAAGAAATACTACTCATCAATCAGAAGAACTCTGACAATTTATTCAGATGGAAGCCATGCAAAGGTTTGATTATCTCGGTCTTAGAGAATGAAGTAAAAAATGAAGAAAATTATAAACTGCTGGATACGCACCGTCTAAATAATATGAGGACTCACGAATCCAAGAATCGTAGACCAAGTAGACTAGTTTTTTTTTCTGTAACAGCCTTGAGGAAACCCAACACAACAATCTGAGTAGCTCCGTCCAGAGGAGTGGTTTTGTCAAATATTTCTTCGCTTTTCTCGATCATATTTGCGGCTTGCTTCCCTCAGTACATAGTTCGTAGAGCAGTCTAACTGTGGTCAGTAGAAGGAAAAAAGAAAATCTCTTGAACCGGAGTGATTGCTGATCTATCGCGGACTCGAAAGGTCAAGAGCCTAAAAATAGTTTAACGGTCAGGAACTTAACAATTTGTGGCTGTATATAGCCGCCCGCGTGTAAATTCATCAGTTCACGGTTCACCAAGAGAAGTGAAAATAAGCAGCTGATATTTGTGTTTACCTTTCCTAGGGTTCAACCCCTAAAGGAGCGAAGAGGAACAGTTCAAGTCCCAGTTGAATAAAGAAAACACTTGAATACAAGTACGCTATTCTTTCTGTTTTATAGTCTTTTTCTTGAATTATATTACATTTCTGTATATTTACAGACAGGTATAACAAGTAAATAAACTTTGACAGTAATTTGAAAAAATAAGTGACTTTCCAGCGTTTTTTTTACAGTGAAACACATCACATCAGTAGGTGTGTTTCACGGGCCCTAGAGGGGGGCCCTACCATTAACAACCTTCAAGACATCTTGTTAGTTTTCCTATCCCTCAGCCAATCAAAGAGCAGACGACCTCAAGCCCAAGCTGTGTAGCCTGAGATCATACCTCCTTTCCTGTATTTAGTTCCTTATCCCTTTCAAAAAAAAAATGCCTGATCGCAGGTTACAAGCTGTGTAACTAACCACACGCGGCCGAATTAGTTTTCCCGCCGTTTTACAATCTCGTACCCAGTATTTTTGTATTTTTTAGAAGGCCACAAGTTCATCAGTACAGCAATGTTAGTTGCTGTTACGTGTCACCCTCATAAAATATTCTCTTACTTACTTACCAAGGAGATAGGCCTCTACAAAAATTGTGGGTTTACCTAGCGAAATCAACATCAACATAAGACGCCACCAAGATATCAACGGATCGACTTTTGCTTTGCGATTGCGAAGGCCGGGGAGAGGGGAGGTGTGTTTGGGGTGAATTTTACGCAAGGCACGGGTGTGATGAAGGCTTAGGTTCGTCTACCAGCTAAGATAAGATTAGAGAAAATGGTGGATATCGAGCCTACATAACGCTTAGGGTTTTTATATCTAAAACAAACTTCGTACCTCTCGATATCTTCGGAGGTGTTAAGCCAGAAAAGTATATATCTACTTTTCAGAGAAGAAAGTATTTGAAGCAATCTTGTCTGAGTTTTCTCTATCAATTTTTTTTTCGATGCCAAAACTACATGAAACGCTCTCTGGCTACGACCTTCAAAGACTGCCGCAAGGTCCTTTTACTTACGCTATATATTAGAACTTGAAAATAGGATTTATGCGTAAAACGGAACTTTCTTTCAAAACTTTTCGACCATCCCATTACTTTGCAGAAGAGTCCCCGACGCGTATTTCATTCCGCAGCTGAGTGGGTTATCAATGGATACATAGAATTTTTTGTGTTTCTTAAGAGACCATGATTTGGTTTCTGTTATAGCTTTTATCATTTTTCCAAAAAAAAAAAAGATTTTGATTCGCGAAATTTGATCATTAAGCTAACACAAACTGTTTTTGATTGGCAAAACCCTTTTTTCCACTCGCTACAAAGTTTGCTTCTTGAAGTTTTTCTAGTAATTGTTCAACTCTATCTTCTTTTGTTTCATCTTCCCCGTCATTCAGTTGTGTTGATCTAAGCGAGCCAAGCCGTTGAAGTCGAACGGCTCCTTTCACGCGTCTCTCTGGAGCCATTTCTCCCACTTGTAACTTTCGTCTTGCAAAGAAATCACTGTCACTAACAAAAGACGGCATGGCTGTACCGTAATCTTGTACTCGGACTTCACCAAAGTCCAGCAAGGAGTCTGTTTTGTGCAGTCTTTCCATTAACAACGAGTAAATCGAGTCTTTCTTAGGCACCTGTTTTCGTGGGGTGATGACTAGCTCTACTGGCGCTGAATCTGACGCTTTGGTTAATGTTGAATCGGCTTCTGGAAATTCCTGCAGGATTATAGAGTCGAGCATGATTAAAAATTAATATAATAAAATCTCAAAACACAAATAGTATAGTATTCTAAAACACAATACAGCATAAAATACCATTTTACTTTTTTGCATTATCATTTATTATGTATTAGTGAAGAAAATATGACATTAAATACCTTATCCTTGTGCTGCATTGAACCTAAAAGAAATATTTTTGTCATTATAATTTTGACAAATACTAAAACAAGATTAACTGTAATATTTCGGACGCAAACTGATTAGTGTGTTCCAAGCGTTCATTTAGCTCAGTGTCAAAGGAACTTCTTTTCATATCGTGAAAAGTTTTAGCCTATTGTAAATGTTTGAATTTCATCATGTTTGTTATCCCCGTTAATCTTCTCCATCCTTTACCATCCTTGTTCATTTATGGTTTGTTATTATCTCTTTGGTGTTTTTCCGTCTTATTAAACTCATATTTTCAGGTTTCCTTCATTTTAATGTTAATTTTGTTTGTGGCCACAATACCGTGACTTGGGTAGAGGGAAAGACTTCAGGAAAAGAAATAAGAAGGGCCTCGATGCACTATTCCCCTACTTATTAAAATTTCAAAACCGACTGGTTACACTGATCTCTCTGGCCTTACATGTATATCATAAGGTTTTGCTCACCTTCATTATCTGAGTTTTCAACAGGATCTTGAAAACATTTCAGCTTTTTGTAATAACTGGCGTACTTCTCCTTCATGTGTTTATCAGTTCTTTGTTTCAATCTTTGAGACTGTAAGAAATATTACATGACTGGTCATCATTTGAGTTATCTTACAATCAACATTGTCAAATGGCCAAAAACAAACATCAAATAAAAAATAGTCACTAACCTGCGTTTCAATATCCCATTGTAAGTTTTGCGACATCACGTGTGAATTGTGCAGGTCCTAAAATTACATGCAATATAAAACACACACTGTCAGGCAAATTAAACTGTGGAATTCAGTAGAGAACAAATAAACTTTACATGTATGAAATACCAGCAGCCAATTTAGTGTTTTCTCGTCACACAAGGATAAATTCTCTCTGGAGCCCA
>CM042751.1:1014274-1021774 GCA_022496165.2 Catalaphyllia jardinei
TTATTCCAAGAGGCGAATTACAATACCAAATGGATTCTACGTCTGGATTGAACTTGCCGGATACCGATCTCGGCCTCTGGAACAGGAACTCCATTTCGGGATTCAAGTGGCTGATGTAATTTTCTACCGTTTTCACTGGGCATCGAGGTGAGCCAGCAACTTCAAACATTTTTCCATCAGAATCATCTTCTTCGTCGTTCAGCCCGCCTTGATGGTTTTTTGTCGCGAAAACTGCGCCAGGGGCATCTCGTTGGAGTTCATAGTAACATTTGCCAAGGGGAGTTGTTCGAAGAGCTAGCATTTTTTTCGTCATCTGCCGCTGGTTTTCTCTGCCTCTTTTTCCAAAATACAGCGTTACGTAAAACCACGAAGTGCGAAGAAGCTGAGATGGACATTTTGTGTCAGCTGGGCCAAGTTGTTGTCGTTCAAATAACATTTCTATCTGCTCTTTCGTTATGGGACTTTTATGAACGACACCACCAACTTTTCCTTCTCGTCTAATGGACTTTGCGAAAGCATCCAATGCATCATTGGCCTGCTTAAACTGGGGGTCGGAAATAATCGACCAAGGCTTGCTGTTGGGAGCGCTTTTCAGAAATCTGTCGACCGCCGCTCGGATCGCTTTCAGTGAAGAAATCTTGAAGAAACTGCCGTCTTTCTTGCGGATGCAAAGGTAAAACTTTTTTAAGCATTCAGACAACTCTTGTTTTTCCATTTCTTTAACCGGAACTTTGAATTCAGGGCGACTTGTTAGCCATTCTGTTTTTTCACCGGAGAAAAACAAACAAACAAACAAACAAACAAAAATTAAGATTCGAGTGAAATCTTATGCTAGTTTATTCATGATAAAAATGTCTCAAACAAAATTTGGCTGTCGTTCCTTACCATTAAAAATTTTCATTCCATATTTTGTAGCAATTTTTGTTTTCTCTGGAACTGCTCTCTCTATTAAATTTTCGATTTCTTCATCAGAAATATCGGCAAACGGTCTTGCCGCCATTGTTCCCAGGGTTTTGAGGGATTTTGTTGACACTCTTGTTACATTTAACGAGCTTCGTGATTGGTCAAAATTAATAGAAGACGGATGTTCATTGGTTGATTGTGGCTGTTTTCTATCAGCCAATAGAAAACAGTTGGAGAGCCAATCAAAATCACTGATTCACAATAGACCACGGTGAATTTATACTAACTGCTGATGGTCATCAGTTACGCATCAGTGCACATCACGCATCACGTATGAACCTGATGTAACATAATAAAACAGTTCTTTTCTACGCGTTACTTGATGTTTTTTCTCTTTATGCAATGAGACTACGGTAAATTTATACTAAAACAATTACACTACTCGCCCTCGTTTTCTACGAGCGATAGTCAACCCGGCTGCGCCTCCTTGGCTATCTGCTCGCAGAAAACGGGCTCGTAGTCTAATTGTTAAATATTTTTCCCGCGAAATAAGCCAGTTCCTGTCTATATGAGCACGTTTGGGTAAGGATAAAACCAGGGCGCTTATCGTTTCACCGCCCGGCATTTTTCCGCCCTGGATAAAACAATGCGGCCTCTTGTGCATATGTCTACATTAGTCCGTGCTTTGATTGCCATTGGTCACTGAGCTTCCTGTGGGAATCTGAATTCGAGATTAGTTCGAACTAAAAATTGATCGGTCTGTGAAAACGCCGTGACAAGAACATGGGATAGTTGCAGGCTCCTAGTGATGGGCTCTTGATTCTGTATTTTTTGACTCCAAAGATTGACTCCCAGCATTATTTCATTACCCGCGATGAAACAAGAATTTTTTTATGTCCAAGTTTTGAAGCTCTTGATAATTTTGCAGAAGTAGTCCCATCAAATTCTCTGTAGAACTTAGAAGATCCTGCTGATGAACCACTTAATCTAGCTTGTTCGAATTTTGAGCAATGTTCCTCTTGTTGTGACGCCTCTTCATCTGTAAATGAAAAGTAATGATAAACAAATAACACCCAACTTGGTTAACTTGATAGTGAAACAAATTACTGCGTAAGCATTTCTTCTAGTGATTTCTTTACCATTTTTCCAAAACTAATTATTAAAGAAGCTGTGCCACGATTTGCTGATCTTAATTAAGGCCAAAATATTTCAAGTTTGTCGTTTGTAATCCGTGTTAACTTTCTCCATCTTTAACCATTCTCGTTCCTTTATGGTTTATTATTGTGTCTTTAGTGTTTATCTATTTTTGTAAACTTGGTCAAAATAACTCAATGCCGAATGAACAACAGTTCTCAGCTTTTGCTTTTTTATGTAACAAATAAAGAAGCCTAAGCGGTGTATTACACTATGAAAAAAACACGACGGGCATTTGAGAACACGACGGAAATGTAGAAAACACTAGCCGCAGCCGAGTGTTTTCTACATAAATTTTCTCGAGAGTTCTCAAATGTCCGGAGTTGAATATCACATAGTAATACACGGCTTATAGGCTTCTTCATTTGCTTTATGATATAGACTTTACACGAGCAAAACAATAAAACACGCTTTTCCCACGATTTATACTCTGATAAACCATGGGGATTTTACCTATCGGAGCGCGCCCAGGATCCTATCTATGTTAAAAAATGTAGGAAAACAAACTGACTTTCTGATTGGCTGAGCACACTACACCACCATTGTTAATTGAAAGTTCAGTGCATATCACTGCACCTAGTTTGACATTTTGGAACAAAATTTTTTCAATCAAATTCTTTTTTTAAGTTCTAAGAATAAGGTTATACATCAATACAATATTTAGCAATTATTGAATTCGGCTTTCGTAAGATATGAAGAATTCTGCAGATCAAGGAGGGTGTTATCCACAGAGGCCGAAGGCCGAGGTAAATATTTCCCCTTTCTTAAAGGAGTTTTGCCATTTTGCTTTTTGTTTTTCCGCTCACCAAAAATAACACAACCTTGTTCCCAGGTTTTCTCGGTCATCTGTTCAATAATCTGCAGCGGGTTGCACTTTTGACGTCATTTTGACGTCATCGGTTCAATAATTTGCAGCAAGCTGCACTTTTGACGTCATTGGTTCAATATTATTTTGGTCAACAGCAGCTGGTTGAATCAGAAACAGGGAAATATTTTGAATGAATAATAATAAAAAATATATAACATCCTTACTCTTGACAATTTTCTTCTGTTGTTGATATTGTAGAGGGTCCTAAAATTGAAAGATCATTTGAATATAATATTAAACGTTTATGACTTGACTGGCATATTGCCAGCTTGACACTGCAGTCCAGCAATTAATGATAAAAGAAAGACCAGAAATTACAATTATTGTTGTTTTACTTTAACTTAGCTGGTACTTACAAACTGGACTGGCTGTTTTGTCGGTGGCTTTAGTTTTCTACTGACGTCATTCAGGTCAACAAAAGCCGTTCTGTTTAAAGTCCCCGTATAGCCACATCTTGCATGCATAACCTGCAGAAGACACAACCCTTAACACCCTAACAGTGACTTATAGATTTTACTGTCTAACGCCAGACGATTTTACTCGTCAAAAGGGAGACCCCTTAGGGCTTAAAGGGTTAAGGCAAGCAATGGAAATAGCTTAGTTCTTTGTATGCAAAATTCCATGTTAAAGAAATTTTACTGTTAAAAATTAATGTTAAGTACTGTAAAATTCTGTTTACTTTAAAACAAAATGTAAGTGATTATTGACTCAAGAAACAAATTTTAAACACTGGAATAGAAACTAAAACTCTTATTAGTGGATTATTTTTACCTTTTACCTGATGTTTTATCAATCAATCAAACATCTAAGTTTTAAATATAAATTTACCTTTTTATTTGAATGACCCAAATGATCACAAAGCTCCAAAGATCTCTGCTGCTGTCTACTCACCTAAAAAAACCATTTTTTTTAAAAAAATGTGAAGTCTAAAATCCTTACATCTTAAGTATTTGAAGTCCATGTATAAAACCCTATCATATGATCAATGCAGACCATTCAAATGATATCTATTGAGCAGTGATGTTATGCTGTATGTTTTTCAGTATTACATAAAATGAATTTGAGTGATTGGGAGAAAGCTTAACAGCACAAAACTCACAATTCCTGTAAGAGGGTGGTTGCAAAGAGAATAAATTCCTTACTAATTCTATCCTTGGGTTGCTATCAACAAAAAAATCCTGATGCAGCAGTCGCCATGATGGGAGATCACTCCGATGGCTTGAACTTGCTCTCATAGACCCTTGCTAAAAAAGATACAAATACATGTATGATCATACATATAATTTAATAAAACTTGAATCTACTATCATATTATAATATTTTAACAGACACTAATATATGGAAAAAACTGGCACCATCCTGAGGCACATATCAACTGATGAACCTTCCCTTTGCAGGAATAGCATTGCCATCTTTTAGAGAAGAAATACTCAAGAAGTTTAATTTGTGGAAGGTTTTTCACTTTTGACTTTGAGTGCTATATAACTACTACTCACTGGTCACAACAGAACTTAATGAGTAATGAGTAATGAGTAATGAGTAATGAGTAATTCAAAGTACATGTCTTGTCATGAAATTTGTCATAAATCAATTTATCGCTTGCCATTTGAAACTAGACAAAGCCATTGACTCTACTATCTGACTAAAATTGTTAGAAGAACAAGGGATGCTACCAGTCTGATTTCAAAAATTTGTGGAGTAAAGGAATGGCCAATGCATCAATAGACATCTATTAACTATGTACAATTATCTGTATTTTTCTGTGGCCTCTATATGGTGTCTGTCATAACAGGTAAGACTTTTCATGTAATACATTGTCACCTCATACAAGGTGTCCAGATGACGAATCTTTTTCTCATCTTCTGTACAAAGGACTGCTTGAAAATCACAAAGCTGCATGTACAGAAAATAAATAATCAAACGTAATTTACCCCAATTACCATAATAGAGTCTATATTAAACTTAGTGTTGGCTTAGTGAGATCCAGTCTGTAAATATTGGTTTAATCATCATCGTTGTCATCATCATCGTTAACATCATTATTATTATCACTATCATTATCCTTATTCTTATTCTTATTATCCTTATCATTCTTATTCTTATTATTCTTATTATTATGATTGTTATTATTATTATTATTATTATTATTATTATTATTATTATTATTAACTAAACAGACCTTATAGAGATTATTCTTATCCACACCAGTGACCTGAGGAAGAGGTTGCACATGAACATCTGTGTCCCGCTCACACCTGCAAATTAATAATAATGTTGAATTCCTTAATATTCCAAAGGATCAAGGCAGTCAGGTGGTTGTCAGTGCTGCTGGTATGATACTCTGGATTCCATAGCGAGCAGCTGCTGGAAGTAGAATGCTAGTTCATCATGGTTGATAAAAAAATCAAACCTCCCAACTTGAAGCATAAAAAATTAAGGAGATCATCTGTTATCAAAAGCATAGGATATTTACAAATTGAAATTGAAATTAAAAATATATTCCTTAATTAGATATGTAAATCTTCATGAACTTACAAAAGCAAGAGATCTAAAAATTCATAAAGCATCAGACGATCAGACAATTGTCTTCTCATGTGTTTGATCTACAATTAAACAAAAACAGCATCAAATAAAAGTTATGAGAGATAAATACAGTGTGCAATCATACCATACAGGTACATACTATCCTGCAAGCAATGAAACAGTGTTACCCCTACAAGCTTTTATACAGAGTGCATATATAATAATTTTTGTTTTAAAACTGTTTGGATTTGTAATCAAATTGTTATTTTGCTATTTGGGCTTACATGTTGCTTGAGCTTCACTGGGGAAACAGCTCTTCCACAGATCTGTAAATAACAATTATTTGATTAATGTTTATTACATGTAACTTTCTGTTTTGCTGTGTTGATGTGTTTACTATGTAAATAATTTAGGAATCTGAAGTCAGTGTCAATGCTAGAAGGAGATAATTTGCCATCTCTGAATTTCAAACCTTTTCATGTGATAATGTTTTAGAAAGTTCTGCCAAATTTTAAGAAGCTGTATCATTTATTGTCATCATTATTATCAGCCTCTACGTCGCTGTTTCAAGACCCAGTTGCAAGTACGAAATTTGCATTAACAATTGACCTCACATACACCTATTAGGTAATCGGGCACATCACATATTAGGTAATCACATTGGGCTAGTGCTCTAAATTCCCAGTTCCAATATTTTATTGCAAATCAAGTTTGAACTCTAACTTAATAACTACAATAGCCTGCAAACACAGATGTCACATGTATTTCCAGCAATCCCTTGTCTCTGCCAGTGCATGAAACAAGACCCTCCCTGCCCCGGCCCCCGCCCCCCCCCCCCCCCCCCCCCCCAAAAAAAACAAAAACAAAAAACAACCAGATGCTTTCACCCTGGGAGATCTCCCATATAAAAAAGGAGGGGAATGCTTGTCAGAAATTTTTAAAAGAATCCCTAAGAGGTACCAAGTTCCTGCTTTGTGGGTGTGGCTTGAAATTGTGTTCACTCCTTAAAGGTACCAATAATTTATTCTAAAACGACTTTATCTCCTCTCATATTTTTTGGGGGTCAATACCCTAAAAGGCACCACAAAAGTTCCCACCGTAGAACATTTTGAGGTTCAACACCCCAAGCGGTAACAAAACTGGTTTTTTTTTACCCCCTTAAAGGTATGAATAGACTGCAAGCAGTCTCTCTTTTCCTTGAAAAAATTATGTGGGAAAAATGCAAAACAAGCGTGGGAGCGTGATTGTGATAGTGACACTGCTGCTGCTAGTAGTGCGAGTGTTGGAAGACGAGCGAAAAGAGAGACTGCACTGGCTTCATATAATGATATGGATGCTACTTTGACAGGTAACATCAATGACACCTCTTCCCTGTTTTGAATATGACACTCCGGTGTCTAATTATTTACACAAATTTATCAAATCCATATCTGGTAAGATTTGATGAATGGTTCAACAGATTGCAGCTGAAACCACAAAAATGACCTCTCAAAAATGTTTATACTGCTTGGTCAAATGGCTATACTCTAAATTAGACTCCTCCTCAAAATTCAAAATAGAGCTGCAAATATCACGAACATGTAGGAGTTGCACAAGAGCTGAACATAGGGGACAAATATTACAACAGAGCTTTGGTGTGTGCTGCTTGTCACAGATAAAGGTTACAGACAGATGTGCGTCATAACTTCTTAGACCGACCAACAGAATCACTCCGTCACCAGAGTGCTGGGCTTTTAATCATTGTATGAAACCAGTGCAGTCTCTCGTTTCTCTCGTCTCCTGATGAACCCGCTACTAGCAGCTTGCAGCATCGCCACTCGCACATCATGCTCAATGTCACCCTCGCACAGTTACTTGTTTTACGTTCTTCCTGGCCCCCACGGATTTTTCAAGAAAAAGAGAGACTGCTCGCAGTCTAAGGTATGAAGAGAACCCCTGTTATATAGGAGTTCCCCTCCCTCCCCCTGGGCTCTCAGAGGCAACAATTAAAAGAACTAACCTTTAATGTTCTG
>CM042751.1:1029274-1048939 GCA_022496165.2 Catalaphyllia jardinei
ATCCGAGGACGAGCGCACTAACCACTGCCTCCACATAGGTACTGGCCGATTAATTGCTGGGGAAACCTCCCAAAACAATTTCGGGGGAGTGACCTGCGATAGACTAGCATCCCGTCTAGGAGAAACACGCCTAGCCGCTGCCGGGATTAGCTCTGGCAGCCATGAGCCAGTCGGCTTTAAGGCTTCACTTTTATATTATTAAGACAACAACATATTTTTTTAGCTGCAAAATCTAAAGGCGAAGAATTAACACTTAAGTACCATACCTTGATTTGTTTTTGATCCCGAGTCACTCCGCATCCTAATGGGAAATTGAGCCACTGTCAGGCCAATTGGTAACCCCATGGAAAACATTCTTGCACAAGACGCGAAAATTATAGTAAACGACAATATACATAGCGTGGACGTCATCTTGTTTGATTAACGATTGCCAAGCTTCTAGTTCTGTAGGCCTGTGGGTTGTAGTGAGTCTCATTAGTGCTGGTTTATATAGCTTTTCACAATGAAGAACTTGTTACAGTCTCCACAAGGCATTCCACAATTAACTCAGAGATTAACCTGGCTCAAGAATAGCATTGCTGGTTTTAAACTAATTGCTGTGATGTGCCGAATTGTTTGTCGACATTGTCCGTGCTAGCTTGCCAGCTTAGGAGCGTTTCAGCTTTGTCGCTCGCAAGACAGCGAAATTTGAATGTAAGTTCTTAACTAATAAAGTATGCTAAACTGAATTTTACACTTTCCAATAGCGGCCCACAGATTAGGAAGTAAGGTATTCAGCACCGTGTCATTTTTAATTTGCTTCCGCTCAGAAGCGTCAGTTGGCAATTTTTAACATTAACAGCTGAGAAAACGCGTCGTTATTTTGAATATGGCGAAGATTAAGGTTACTTCCCACCTTCAAATCATTTTAATTTTTTCTTTATCTGACAAAATTTTCGTTTTTGTTGTTTTTTCTTCTTTTTGCCAAGCTTCAGGGCTCTCTCGCAGCTCTCTCATGCGGAAAAAATCAAGAGAGAAAAAAAGAAAACCTCTGGGACCAGGGTAAAATTTAAGTCATTCATCATTATAAACGAAAATATTAAAAATCTCAAAAAAAACGGCCGAATTGTTAAGAAAAATAAGTATTTTGAAATAAAGTTAAACCAAGAAGGTGTCGCTGCCTCGTAAATGGACGAAACCGCCAAGGGAATTTTGGCGGAAAACACTCATCTTGGATCTGTTATTTCGTGTTATTTGCCTGTTTTCTATTGGTTACATCGCGCATTTGACAAATTTGTAAATAGAAGCCCTCTGCGCTTGCTCTCCAGTGGAAAAAGCAAAACAGTAAAACGTCCTTGGACCGAGGAAAAGCCCCATTTCTGTGCAGGAAAGAAAACAAAAACACCTTTTTGAAAGTTTAAGCTGTTGTACTTTGCTTTTATCTTGCTTGTCGGTTCATTTGCTACTTTGTCCGTTTTATTGTCTTTCCCTTCAATGCGACAGCGAGATAGTAAACGTGTTGCAATGCGATGTGGAAAAAAAATGTAAATGTAAATTTAATATTAAACACAGGGAGTGCTTGCGCGATTACCCGAGCCAGAGGCTCATGATAAACTGCTTGAAAATAATCCAGATCGAATTGGAATTTGGAAATGTTGGTTTTGAGGAGAGGGGAAAACCGGAATACCCGGAGAAAAACGTCTCGGAGCAAGGAAGAGAACCAACAACAAACTCAACCCACATGTGACGCCGGGTCCGGGAATCGAACCCAGGCCACAGCGGTGGGAGGCAAGTGCTCTCACCAGTCCACCATCCCTGCTCCCGCGCGTTGCTTTTCCCGGTAAATCCTGATCCATTGTCATTCACGCTAGAAGGTCATGTACGTTGTTCCACGGCTTTTCCGTTTCGTAAGGCGAGAAAAGGCGAGATGATCCTTTGGGGTGGCGCGAGTTGTTTACGAACCTTTGCGAGCTAAAATCTGATTTTGGGAGGAAAACATCCACTTTAAATGAATATATAGCCTATGCAGATTTGAAAGATTTGACGAATTTTCGTTATATTTTCGCTGAACATTCGCGGAATAATGGCAAACGAAAGTGTGTCGGGAAATTTTCATATTTAACATATTTTTTCCTTGGTGTCCATTAACGCGACACGTCTCGCATTATTTTAGCTACCACAACCAATCAGAACATCGAAAAAGACTGTCACACTTTAGTCGATTGATGCCTTGTGAATAAGACTGTGCAGCACTTTTTGCTCTTCTTGAGGCATCCGATAGCCGACAAATTCAATAGAAGAACCCTTGGTCGTTTCACGCCTCACCGGCTCTTGAAAACTTCCTGAAAGAAAACCCCTCTTAAATTGTATTTTTATCATCAACTACATTTATTAAGCCTTTTTTATGATATAAATAGAAGATAATACATGGCTGTACGTAGATATGGAATTTCTCTTCCAGTGTTCAACTTGATACCTCACGTTATGAGCGCAGCGAACGAGTGAGATATCAAGTTGAACACGAGAAAAGAAATTTCATATCTACAAGCAGCCATGTATTATTCTGTTTATTATATAAAATATACTAATGACGGCGATTTGGACGATTTTCCGAAGATTTCCGAACACTTCCAAAGATTTCCGAAGATTCTCCAAAAAGTTGTCCGAAGGCCAGGCAATCGTTTCCGAACACTTCCGAAAATTTCCAAAGATAGCCGAAGGTTTCAGCACGAGGAAAACCGATAATGTTTCGATCATACAGGAACACATCTTAGTACTTTTTAAGGTATCATGTAACCATAGCAATGGTGATCTTTTCACTTCTGAAAATAACATGTTATGTTCACGTGTGAAGATATCAAGTTTACGCATGAAAGTTCACCTGGTATTTCACTGGTGTTTATATAACTAGTAATGACCAAAGGTTAGCAAATGCGGACGAGCATTTTTTTTGCCTATTTGGTAAATAAAAGATTTGGGGGCCTATAGGGAAAGGTCGGGTGATTTTGTTTGTTCATGAGCACACCCTCCAGGTTTTACTCGTTTTTTCCTCCATTTTGAGAGTAGCAATAGAGTGATTTTACAACATTTGTGAAACAGTAACACCAGAGCATTCCACATGACACTAATCCCATTGCTTGCTTCCTTAGATTTAGTAATATGCTGTAATTGTTGCTGTTTCACGGCGTAAATAAAAGCACTCCAGGTTATAAAGTATGCGTATTGATTGAGTCAAAATGATTGATTTAACGCAAGTGTGATTTATTTAAAATCATGGACAAATAACATGGACAAATATGAAATCAAACAAGGCGATATTTCATAAACAAACCGATAGGTCGTGATAGCCTACGCTGTATTTGCCGTGATTTAGCTGTGGCAAAACTGTGCCGATATTTCATAAACAAATCGAAGTAGGTGACAGGCTGATAGCTGAGCTGAGCGGACAAAAGACTGAAGGAAGACCGACGCTGTCGCTTCACGCTTCTGAGATCGAAGACAATATTTTACAATGATCAATACAAATCGATATTGCAGATACTTACAGTGTTCATTCCTGAAATGTTAGAAGTCCAGTAGGTCTGCCACCATGTTGTAAACTGAAAAAACTGGATACAAGCAGGGATTATAAAGCTGCTGTTGCAATGCACCATGGACCGGTGACATCACTAGCAGCTAATGGGAAGGCTCCAAATAATCGTGACGTCATGCATCGGGCTAACGCGAACAAATAGGAGTTAAGGCGTGCAAGGTTCCATGTCCTTATTTGGTCATACAATTGATACAAAAGAACTGCAGAACATCTTCAGTAGTTTGTCATAGAAATGTAGGATGCTGCAATATTGTAATTAAGTTTTTTTTCCTGACCATATTTGGTCGTTCCCGCCCATATTTGGGTATGCATACATAATTTTTAATCATTAAAAATCAAGTCGGCCGTTTTGTTAGTCACATGCTCGAGATCCAGCTCTCTGATTGGTCCATTCCAAAAAATACGTGATTCTCATTGGTTAGGGACCGGTTATGCCACAATGTGCTTGGAACAGCTTTCGCTCAACGCTTCTATGAAATTAAAGATCGCGATCTCACACTATGCGCTTGTCAGCTCAAGGGCAAACAGTTCTGACGCTCCGTGATTGAAGTTAAGGACGAACATTTGCCACTCTCGATTAAGACGGAATTACGGCCGGGAAATGGCTAGTCTCCTTCGCAGCCGTTATTAGGAGAAGCGTTCTGTGACGACCCTAAGGAGACTAGGAAATTGCATACAACGCGACAACATGCAGTACTCATGCACCTCTTCGGAACCTCTAATTTTATTTGCTCCCGGAGTCATCCACCTCTATTGTTTTCAGGACTAGGGCCATTGTTTCTGTTGTTTATTCTATTGTTTTCTCGGCCAATCCTGTTAGACCTTACGAGAGGTGCGTGGCGCCTCACAACATGAACAGAAAGGTCGAATCCAAGTTGGATTGGTCGGCGCAGCTTCTATGCATGACCTTCACGTGATTCAAGGTCCAAATGTTGCGCGTGATGCGCGTGAAAAAATAGCATTCTTTGCATTCCATGCATTCGTGGTGGAAGACTCAAGATTTCAGCAAAATCGAGTCAGGGCCAAACTATACAACTGCGGCGCATGCGTTTGTAAAAGCAACGTTGAGATTAGGATTGCGGGCTCCTTTTGTCTCCCGCAATAAAATTTGTTACGGTTTTATTTACTGGCGGGCGTACGAATTTTTTTTACCGAAAGACACCCGCGAAGGTTGGAAGTAACCTTAAGAATACCCACTCCCCAAATCTGTTTTGAAAAATTGCCATCGCTCAATATGTCCGGCGATGCTTTTCTTCTTCAAGTCCCACTTGAACCACCGCCTGGAGTCAGTCTGCAACGAAAATGGTAGCGCAGATACTGGATTTTAAAAGAACATTTAAAGACACTCAAAGCTCTTCCGGTGTAAGTTATACTTATCCAGTTCTTGTTTTAAATGATGGGGTACTTTGAAACTCGAAATGGATACTGTTAAAATATACTGACCTCGGCACGAGGCTGTCGGAAATAAGCCCCACAAACTCTGTATTTATTCCCCGGAGCTTCGTACCGAGGTCTATTGTCTTACACTTAATTTTAATATGTTGAAATTGGGCAATCTACTTTTATTCCGTCTGGAAAAACAGAAACTGGCTACCTTCGATGTACAAAAATAGCCGCGAGAAAACAACAGAGATCTTGTTTCCCTTAAAACTCAAGGTATTTTCAATACCACTTGAAACATTCCTGCACTAAAAGCCTAGATAGGTTGACAATCTGAGGTATGAAACGTCAGTTTGCCTATCCTGAAGCTTCTGATGCTGAAATGAATTTACCTGTTTACTGACACTTGTGAGACTTGGCCCTTCAAAGATCAGCGGAGGTGACTGTTACGTGACGTTTTTTGATTGGATTTTGTTGTGACTTTTGATCAACTATAGGACCGAAAGGCAACTCCTCACGAATCACCATCACACCTCGACGCCCCTGTAATCGTATAGCGGACTTTACCCCCAACCCAGTTTCCTGTGGCTACCTTTATGGGGTGAATGGAGTACCCTACAATTTTGTTCTATTCCAACTCTAAGGTTATTTAATCACGATGAAATTAAACGTTAGGATTTTTTGCAGTTTTCAGAACCTTATTGCTTCACGTGCACGAGAATCTTGCCAATTACCTTTTGACTGAGGACCCCCTGCCTTTTTCAAAGTGGCACCTGATTTCAGTTTTCCAAGTTAATGAAACCTCCACTCTTTGAAAAACATTAGCATAACTTTCCCTTTCTTTTAAAATGAATCGATTGAGGAATAGTGCCTTAATCATTTGCAGAAAACTTCACCTTCGTAACTTACAATTTGTCTTTCCGTAAAAGAGAATTAAAGCACTGAAATCATTTGCGGCCAAAGGAAGACTGCCTGAAAGTTCTTTCAATTAAATAATAATTCCCTGGCATATTGGAATCATGGCTTTGCTTGGGAGCAGCTCTCAAGGGAGGAATTTAAATAAGGGAGGGTCGACTTGTGACAGCTTTAGCTGAAAAGCTAAGAAGAGCTCAAGCTATGATTTTTAACCGTTTGAGTTTTGCTAAGCCCGTGAACCTAAATTTTCCAACTTTGATCTAACAGCAAAAGCCTACCTTAACTGCACCTGTCTTGTCCCTTAATTTCAGCCGTTTTCAAAGAGGAACGACGCGTCGAAGTGAAAAATTACTCTACTAAATCTGCTGTTTATAGCCCTTTACTGAGTTATGTTGTCGGAAAGTATGGCAACAGGGAAGTCGTTCATAGCTTTAACTACCTCATTACAGGAAATTTTTGCGACAAATGATTCTCGTCCCTTTGAAAATAAGGTACTTCGCGACAATCACATTTTCCTGATTTTGCATAATTGCTCAAAAACGTCAAAGTCAGAAATTTTTCATTTATCACTTAAGGATCAAATATACAAGGTGAGAAAGCGAGTTGAAACGAAACAATCAAGTAATCTGTCTGTTTAAAATTCAGCCTTACTTGGTGATACAACTAACTACAACTGAACTTGCTGTCGCACAATGGCTGACACATTTGCCAGAATATGGACAGCTTGCTGACAGGAGCAGAGATATATTACAGGAGAACAGGACTGAAGACAATACTTTATACATCTGAATTCAACTCAATATATAAAACAGGAGGTCTTGAACTGAGAGGTATTTGTTTTAAATCAGTGACAATTATTTGTTGTCCGGATTTGAAGCTTTTTTATTAGCGTGTCGCGAATTTTGCGGCTGCCTTTTTTCAGCTAAGTTTTGCAAATCATTTAGAAAGCTTCCCAAAGAATTTCCGATTATAAGGCAGCCGCCCTTCGATTTGTGTTTCGGAGCGAGCAATAAAATGAGTTCAGCATTGTTATTTGTTCTTCTAATCTCTTGAATGAATCATACTTTGGATTCCCGTTGTGAGAGAAGGGTAATAAATTCGGGTTTGTTTTTCTGAAATTAAAAAAAAAATGGAATTAAAAATTATCACCATTGTGAGACATCTTATCATCCTGTTTTGGCGAGTTGGGCGAATAAAACTCTCAAAGCCATCAGTTTATATTTCTCTTCCCCTTTATTCTCAGAATGAAACACACACATCCTTTGTCATATCTTGATCAGCTCTACAGCGAAACCATTTCCAGACTGTTTTTAGCATTAAACTAGAAAAGCAAAGTTTTTTTAACTCTCATAATTATTGAATGATGGAAACTATTTTACCCTTATACAGAGCTCAGAAAATAGCCATTTACCGTTACCTTACTTAAAGTAAATGAGTCCTAAAAATATTTTAGTGGATTTAACTGTCTACAACGAGGAAATAAAACGCCCGGAGGTACATAAAAAACGTTTAATTTGAGTGCAATCATGCACCGAAATTAATCTTCTTTATGAATCGTATGAGGTCCGTCTGAGGCTTAATGGTCACCAAGGAAGTTGATATATTGAAAATGGACAAGAACGAATAAATAAGTCTTCCCTTCCGCGATATATATCTCAGCTATGATATCACATGTATATGGGCTTTATTCATCATTTGCATGTCCCCGCACGTCCTTCCAAGAAAATGTCGATTTTACATTGTTTTGAGCACATTTACATTTAAAGAGATATCAGAGCCCGTAGGAATATCGAAATGAAACAATCACTAGACGGGTCAGTTTGAATTTGTGTTTCAGGAAAACTCTGGCAGGGAAATCACGTGATTATCATGACGTCGTTGTTTTGGAAAAGCTCCGTTTTCAAAATGTTTTCCGTCGACATGAAAACGAAAATTCGGCGATTTCAAATTCTTTCAGCTTAAAGGTGTTTTCGTATAGCTCCGTTTTAATTTCTTGATAGATCAGAGTAAACAGTAAGCCTAACCGTAGAAATAAAGCTGTTTTTTTTAAGTCCCCACAGTACTGCCTCGTCCTTATCTCGAGGAATGGACGTCGACACGGGTAGAACTCGCCACAGACCAAGTTTAGAAGGGTAAGTTAAATTAAGTACAAAAAGAAAAACGAAAAAAGAAAATTTCATAAACAAGTGAGATCTTACTCTGAGGGAATTTAAAGAGTGATTGATCAAAGCTATTTCGTGCTCGTAATGTGCTTAAGGAGAACACTTGTTAATATAATTAATAGGCCCAACTCAGTGAACAATTTAAACCAGGAACCATAATCAGGGGCCTGAATATGGCTCCTGTTTAAACTTAACAAAAAATATTAAGTAGAAAAAGCACGTGTCGTTTGATTTCATATATACAGTCACCTCTCTCGTAAGCGACCACCCTTGGTTATGGAGGTTTATATAATAACCAAATCAATGCGCGCGCTCTGATTGGTCAATCAGCTGTGGGTTATTGTGCCGGTGAACCCACGGAAAAATCGCGCGTCTTCTGAATTATTATATAAAAGCAATAGACCACAAGTTTTCTATGGGTTATAGGCTGATAAACCACTTGGGATGTTGGTAGAACACTCGAAGAATTTGTAAACAACTCGCCTGCGGCTCGTGGTTTACAAATTCTTCTCGTGTTCTACCAACATCCTGCGTGGTTTATCAGCTTATAACCCATAGAAACTTGTGGTCTATTGCTTAAATATCTATGACAAAATTCAATAAGCAGGTATTGGTATCAAATTATCCAAATTGTACAAGCATCAACCCAAAGCTGAATAGCAACAAACCAATTCTATGTTCCAAATCGGGAATGCATCCAACCGAAGCTGAAGGGCATAAACCCGTTTCAAACTGAGTCAGGTATCATGCAGCTAGTCAAAATGTAGAAAGAC
This sequence comes from Catalaphyllia jardinei, assembly GCA_022496165.2. Lineage (NCBI taxonomy): Eukaryota > Metazoa > Cnidaria > Anthozoa > Scleractinia > Caryophylliidae > Catalaphyllia > Catalaphyllia jardinei. The sequence goes on from CM042751.1 coordinate 1,038,076, forward strand.
ATACTGAGTGGTAAAAGGCTTAACGCAAATAGGCATAACGCGAAAAGGCATAACGCAAAGAGGCATAACGCAAAGAGGCATAACGCAAAGAGGCATAACGCAAAGAGGCATAATGCAAAGAGGCATAACGCAAAGAGACATAACGCAAAGAGGCATAACGCGAAAAGGCATAACGCAAAGAGGCATAACGCGAAAAGGCATAACGCAAAAAGGCAAAACGCAAAAATGCATAACGTAAAAAGGTATAACGCAAATAGGCATAACGTGAAAAGGCATAACGTGAAAAGGCATAACGCAAATAGCGATAACGCGAAAAGGCATAACGAAAATAGGGATAACGCGAAAAGGCATAACGCAAATAGGCATAACGCAAAAAGGCATAACGCGAAAAGGTAAACCGAAAAATAGGGAGCTCTTTCTTAAAAGAAAGTCGAAAGGAAACATAATCACTTTCGAAAACATTTTCTTCCTGGCGCATTAGTTCAGTAATGTCCTCAAATATTGAGTCAAGACATTCTGAGTGGAAGAAGGTATCGCCCTCTCGAACACCATCTTCTCAGAGCACTGACCAAAAGATACGAAGGCTCTTGGCGTTCGTCTTTCACGCATGCCCAGTTCCCCCCTACGGCCGCTGATTATTTCAAGTGATGCCTATTTGCGTTATGCCTTTTCGCGTTATGCCTCTTTGCGTTATGCCTCTTTGCGTTATGCGTCTTTGCGTTATGCCTCTTTGCATACTTGGTGCAAGACAAAGTGGGAAGACAAAGTGGTCGCTTACCGGAGAAGGCCAATGCTGGGCTGACTTATCAATTACATAAAGATATAGGCTGTCTCAAAAACACTTTTCAGGAAAAATGACGAGTGTTTTGTGCCAGAATAAAAATAAGCCTTCAAAAACTGAAGAGGATTATAAGTTGAAATATTCTGAAGCAAACAATCTATATCTTGTGGCCTGCAGCCTCGGGCAGCATTTTAAAGACCTCTGTCACAGTTTTTCACTACGTGGACAGACCCTAAGCCAGCTAATGCGAGGTCTTAACAGGTACAAACCGTGCTCATCAGAAAAAAGGCTAAGGACCGATATTGTTCTAGTATAAGGTACCGAGCAATTTCGGTTAATAAGAAATTTCATTTAGGCGATTGAAAATGATTACGGACTGGAAAAATGTCCCAAAACTGCAGGCGAACAATCCAAGCCGAGTAGCTAGGCGTTACTCACGTTTGATGTCAAACAAAGCAAATTAGGGAAAAGGGAGTTAGAAAAAAAAAGATTCACTTTATGTGACAGCAAGTTCTTTCAGAAACGTAAGCCATAAAACTACCAGGAAATCAGACTTGAAGAGAGATCGTGCGGGACAGTGCCCGGTCCATTGGACCGGCAACGGAGCAAACTGAATGGTTAATTTTGATAATTGGCGCTCTAACTATCTTAGTCGTGTAAAACCAGTATTAGATATAGATATTACACGGAGGCTTCAGTGTATTATTATATCTTCAGTGAATACATGGGCGTGGCGAGGGAGTAAAACTTTTCATTTCTAGTAACTCGAGAAAGTAAAATTCATATCTTCAAGCCACCTTGTAATTTAGTTTTAATGGACAAACAGACTGTTTGCACAAACAACTGTGAAAAAGCTGGTAAAATATGAGGAATATTTGAAAAAGCGCCACTCGGCCCATGGATGTATTGTCGAAGGAATTTTACGATCGAGTGGTAAATTTTCAAGTGAACACTCGTGTCCATGTAATAACTAGAATTATCACCCACGTTGATTAAAATCCAGTGTTTTTTTAAGGTTTATCACCATTTTATCAACTCTAGTTCCAAAGTAATATCTGTTTTTGCTGTTTGTTTGTTTTTTTTTTACCAGCTTAAATAACGCGCAATTTTAACAAATTTCATATAGAAAAAATTAAATCGAAATCCCTCTTAAGGGAGTAGAGCAGTTATCAGTAAAGAGTCACTTTTTCTTTCGAATATATGGGACCATGAGTAGCGAGCGTGACACTGAAAGCCTACTGAAATGACCTGAATTTGCATACATTTGAATATAAACATGAATTTTAAAACAACAGGTATCAAAAGCTTGTACCAGCTGAACAGCCGAAATGTCATGACATGCGAGACAAAAAGGAAGTGACACCAAATTGATATGCCGGCTTCCCTGAGCTGTATTCGGACGAATACAGAGCCTGACAAAATAATATTCTACAGTCCTCAAGACAGAGCGTGACCTTACTTCTCAAGCAGACAATGAATCCCGTTGTGTTGTGGTAAATTATAAACTACGCTCGGCTTACGATGAGCGCATGTGATCACCAAATCGACGAATCTTCGCGTCTTATTAACCCAGTTGTGAACGCTTCGCCGGAAGATATCAATCGAATGGCGGCCGACAACATTAAAGTTTACAAAAGAAGATGGTATATTTTATTGCTCTTTACGCTTCTCAACGCAACAGGGAACATTCTTTGGAATACATGGCCTCCTGTTCAAGAGACATGCCAACTGGTGTTTGGTTGGGATAAAACGAATGTGTTGATTATCGGCGCTTTACAAGCGCTTGGTTCAATAATCAGCATAGTGCCGTCCGCGTGGCTTTTGGACACAAAAGGTGAGCTACAAACATGTTTATTTTCATTTCTTTCCTTTGTTAAACCTTGTGAAAGACGACATAGATTTGGAAGAATCGTGTAAAGCGATCGACCGGTACATTTAATTTGTTGTTTTCGATGTTGAACACAGGAGATGGATTTTGAATTTGTTTGCTTATATTGCTCTGTCCGCTTGAACAGTCAACTGGGATTTTCATTTTAAAAGCAGCCTCGGGTTTTTGAATGGCAGTCTGCCATTTGTTGGCCTGAGTGTTTACAATGAAGCGTGTTCTTTGCAACGCCGTCGTGATCAAGCGAGACAATCAGAAAATATTTGAATCAGATCCTTGACTACATGAAGCTCTAATCCTCCATCTAAAGCTAAATACTGGCGTGCGATGCCCTTGAAGTGTGTGTGAGTGAAATAGCTATGTTCTATCGTTTCTCCTTCGCCCAGAGCCGGCCATTTTCGCCTTGCGCTATCTGTGGTCACACTCAATGGAGTAAAGGCATAGTTCACAGTAGCGACAAACGACATACAGTAATGTTACGTCGTTATGTTTACGTCAGCAGGAAAAGAAAACACACGGCGGTTACAAACATTACCAATAGACAACGCATGGTCTAATAAAAATTTTCTGGTTTAGGCCCCGTTTTCACGGATCCGGACAAATCTTTGCACGGACAAAAACTTGCACGGTTCCACCTTGCGTTTACACGGGACCGGTGGAACTGGACGAATTTTTGAACGGCTATAAGTGTGCAAAGTTGGGACCTGTTTAGGACCGTGTAAACACCCGATTGTGCAGATAGCGCGGTTATGGCCTGGAATCAAATACCGCGACTGGTCTAAACTTTGCACGGATCCGTGTAAACACCACTGCGACAGAATTTGCACAGATCCATGTAAACAGGCAGTCCATGAACAAAATTCGTCCGTGCAAAAATTTGTCCGGACCCGTGTAAACGGGGCCTTACTTGACGTTTCATATGCAACAACATACATCTTCAGAAGTGAACGGTTATAACTGTTACAAACATTTAAAAATACACTTTTGCGTTGTTCGACAATGTAGCCTCCGCTACTACATTTCTAGAGTATCTCAACACCAGACATCCGAATATCAATTTCACAATTGAATTTGAAGAAAACCACGAGATCCCATTTTTAGATGTCCGTATCAAGCGCAACCTACACTCTTTCACTACAACAGTACACCGCAAAACAACTTTCACTGGCCTCTACACCAAGTCGGACTCTTTCACTCCTAGAAAGTATAAAATCAATCTAATCCACACTCTAACTTATCGCTGTCTACGCATTTGCTCGAGTTCCTCCTTATTACAGTTGGCACTTTTTGATTTAAAGAAAACTCTCCTTCAGAATGGTTACCCGAGAGGCGTGCTTTGTTATAACATTAATCATGTTCTGAACAGACAAAAGAACAAGCCTGCTGAACCTATTACCACTGTTCCAAAGAAAGATATATTCTTGTCTTGACGTTTTTAGGTTCCCAAAGTAAAGTTCTTACGCGACGTGTAAAATCTTGCGTTAGCAAATTTTATGGTTTTGTCAATCTTAAGGTTATTTTTAATGATACATGCAGGGTTAAGTCTTTCTTTCCATACAAAGACCGTTTTAGCCGCTCTCGAAGATCCAAAGTAGTGCACAAGGCTGCTTGTTGGGACCGCGACTCTTTCTACGTCGGAAAAACTAAACGACGATTACATGGTAGGAAGACTGAACATTTTAAAGCTATTACACAAGATTGTCACGCTTCCGCTTTGGCTGACCATGTAATCTCTACCGGTCACAACATCAAATGGGACCATTTTGAAATCATCTCTACTGGAAAGTCCGACTTACAATGTAAAATTAAGGAAACTCTTTTGATCAGTGAGTTAAAACCCTCACTTAATGAAAATGTTGGTAGCGAGAAGCTATTTCCTTATTAATTTCTAGCGGAAGTATCAACTATCAATTTAATTTATCTTTTCACCAGTTCCCCTCTTTATTTTTGTATTTTTAAATGTTTGTAACAGTTATAACCGTTCACTTCTGAAGATGTATGTTGTTGCATACGAAACGTCAAGTAAACCAGAAAATTTTTATTAGACCATGCGTTGTCTATTGATAATGTTTGTAACCGCCGTGTGTTTTCTTTTCCTGCTAAAGTTGAAATGGCCGAAGAACAAGAATATTTATGAACTAATCACATCTTTTATCAAAATTTAAGCCAAAAAGTTGGCAAACGATTTCCTTTTAGAAAATTGCTCGGATAGATTAATGCCATTCCAGACTCCTGGAAACGAAAAAGCAGGTTCAATAACGACAATGATCAACACAATACTAGGGCTTCTTTAACTACGAAAGGAATTTACTTGTAAACAATCCTGCAGCATTTTCGTAAAAAGAAAATTTAAAGAGCCGCTGGCAAACAATCGCCTTCGCAGACTAGGCGTCAATGAATTAGATAAAATAAACGAAATTCATAGTCTCTCGTTTAGAATGACTAAAGAAACAAAATTAAGCATTTTTCAGTTTAATACATAATATTCTCCCACATAGAGTGCTACTCTGCAAGATGAAAATCACAGATTCTGATCTGTGTTTATTTTGCGGTAGCCAAGAAACCCTACAGCTTCTGTTAGTGAGTTGCCCATTGCTCAGGACCTTCTGGTCTGATGTTTTAACTTGGTGGAATTCCAGCTCCACTTGTAACATCTTATTTGACGAACTCAAGATTTTATATGGTTACAATTCTGGAGACCCAAGGTGCCTTCTCTTAAATTATTACATCTTAATTGCAAAATTTCACATCTTCAGGTACAAGATAGATTCCAAATCCCCTGCTTTTCCAGCCTTTATGGCATTATTGACAGAAAAACTACTCGCATACAAAGCGGCTGCCGTAGCAAACAAGACTTTACAAAAATTCCAAACAAAATGGACAACTCTCTTACCCTTGTTGGTTAATCAATGCTTTCTGGCACGTTATTATTATCATTATTTTTTTCCGACCGCTTGTTTAGCTCATGGTAATTGTTGTCAATTTTGTACAGTAAGCTTATTGCAGTCGTATTGTGTATTGTTTAGTTAAAAAAAGAAAAAATAATAATAATGATAACAATAATAATAAACCTTTAGGTCACTAGTCATGAAGAATAATTTCCTAAATTCACGTTTCACGGAAAAGATAAGCTAATCACATATCACAAGAGTACCCCAGTAGACCCTCGTTATTTTGGGGGAAGTGTTCACCGTACTTTTCCCAGACGCTTGACTTAATATCTGCCTTGCAAACTACTACACATGGCTGGGACAAATGGTATACGGGGTAGCTGAAAACTGATATGCACCTCACGATTACAACTGACACGATAGGCGGTCTCCTGGTGAAAGGAACTGCAGGACCTGCATGGTGCGAGGTTGGGTTAGCTCATCAGAAACTGATGCATGCTGTGTATACCCTTGGGCATACCCCACAGTAGATTTATTTCCACAACCTAGTAGACCTACAGGTTAATGTTTCATATGTAAACCTAACAGACCGTAATTTCATCTCCGAGAACAATTGAAGTATCCAAACTCAAACACTTTCCTTGATCTTTTTTCAGGCCTGCGGTTTGCAGTCATATGTTCCATGTCACTTCAGACCTTCGCTGTCGTCTGCGAACTCATCCCATCCCCTCCCCATGTGAGGACCGCACTCATCACATTTGCCGAGTTCCTGATTTCAGTGGCCGTACCCGCTGTACAAAACGCGGGCGTGGTTGTGCTGTCTGCCACCTGGTTCCCGCCACACGAGCGCATGACCGCCACGGCCATCGCCACACTGGTTTCGTACCTTGGGTCGGCGTTTAGCTATGTCGTAGGTCCAAACCTCGTACCCGATGTAGATTATGGCAACTTAACTCATTATCAAACGGGAAAAAGCATTGACATTAACAAATTGAGGAATAACACCACTCCAGAACAAATGAAATTTCTTTTGACTAGAATAAACGACTACTTGTTCGTCGAGGCTGTTCTGGTTGGAGTATTATTTTTCGCGGTGCTGATTTATTTTCCCGCCAAGCCGCCCAGCCCGCCAAGCTTGTCGTCCGCTGCCGGGCGCCTAGAGTTTGTTTCTGGCGCGAAAACTCTGCTCACAAACCGGTCATTCTGGTTACTCTTGTTGATCTTCAGTCTTAGTAACGGAGTGAACTGGGGATGGTCTAGTGTCCAGGACCTTATCTTCTCTGGAGTTGGGATTGATCAGAAGACCGCTGGCTGGTTAGGATTTTGGGCTAACGTAGCTTCCCTTCTTGGTATATCCTTTTCTTGGTAAGTTTGTTGTAGACTGAAATTCCCCAGGGAACGTCTTCCTGTTTTCCCTCGGAAATAGCAGGGAATGTGAGAAAAACACTGTTAAGTATGGTATGTACATGCAATTTAACCCTAAACATGTGAACTAAAATTGAAATCATATATTTTCTTTACACAGGTACGCCGATCGCATTCAGAGCTTCACCAAACCAATCTTAATCTTCCTCTTTGTCGCAACAGCCTGTGCTCAAACAGTCCTCTCTCTAGCATGCGAGGGAGTTATACCTCTAACAAAACCCGTCTTTTATGCCTCAGGCATGTCACAAGTGGTTCTGTTCTGTGGAACTGTTCCCCTAATCATGGAACTCGCTGCTGAGTGCGCATATCCAGTCGCTGAGGGAATCACTTCTGGTGTAATGATCTTATCCGTATACGCCATCAATTTTGTTTTTTTCATTGCTTTCATGTTTCCTCAAGCGAGCCCGCGATGGATGAACTGGTTACTAGTCTCCTCAACAGTGGTTTGCACTCCGCTTATAGCGCTGTACAGGGAAAGATACAAACGACTGGATGTGGACCAATCAAAACAGAGTTGATGTCTATGACAACATCTCTAAACAATGCGGAAGGACGAGAATTTTAGCCTCAATGGTCACATTTGTACACATAAACGGTAGCTGTAGACGCTGCATAAGAGAAGCACTCTTTTTGCACAGGTCTATTTCTATTTGAAGATCAACTTGGACTACAATAAACACTCCCTTGTATAAATCCCCTTTCTCGATGTCCTTCTTTAGATCGAGGCTCCGTAGAACAGTGAACAAGTGCATGACACAGAGGCCTGTAGGTCTTCACGACACTTATTTGGGGTGAAGGATTTAGAAGGGAAAATATCATCCACATTTTTTGGAGTACTTGCCATAGAGTGTAATACAATGACCTACTCAGTCTTCCATGAGAAACGAGAAACTGTAAGGGACCGTATACGATAAAGGCTGACACTTTGCCTCCTTGCTCCCCGAGACACGTGCTGTGGCAACGCGTGTTTCGGGAAGCAAGTGGGTTCAAAGTACGGAACTTTATACCATTTATGTGCCTTGGCTCTTGGACTGGCGTTACACGTCTTCGCTACATAGTACTGATGAGTCCCAACAAGGACAAGGCAGCTGTCCAGTATTACAATCCTGCTTTATCGGTTCTTGTCATGTTTGGCGTCTCAAAACGTCTTTCACGCAGTATCAGCCTTGCAGTTTATTCCTTCCAGTCTTCTGTCATGTATAAATAGCTTCTTCTCAATCCCTCCGCTTTGCTGAGCCTTCGGTTGGTTGTCTGATACCATACTGCTGTATCACCACTGAGTGCAGTGAGACACGATTATTTTGGAGTCGTGTCATTGCTACAGTCTGTAGGTGTGCGTTTATCCTCTCTCTCGAACTCCTCCACCAACCGCATCCGATCCAGCTGGTATCATTTCTCAAGGCCGCATAACTTTAAGGTCCTTTAAAAGCTTAGGTGGAATGTACACGCAAAGAAACAGAGACGGGATAAAGCCGGGAAATGGCGTCATAAGGGAAGGAAATTTTGTAACAATCCGAGCAAGAAAAAAATCAGCAAACAAGATAAAAGCTAACGTTTCAGTGACTATTAGTCGAACAGTAGCTAGCAGTGGCTTGTCATACGTCGTCACGATGAAATCAACTGATGTATCGTAACGTAGAAGCTCTCTTTAGCAACTCCCTTCCTAGAATTAAGCCGTAAAGCAAAACCGCTTTAAATACTCATTTTGAGTCAACTGTATGAGCTTGTATAGATTTGAACAAGGAAAGTTAATTTGACTTTTTTTTTCGAGCTATCCGCTCACCATCCGCTTCAACCTCGTAACATGAGAGACACTGGAAACGAGGTTGCATCCGCTTACCTTTTTTACTTCTTCGTCTGTGTCGCTCATTTATGTCTCAAACCTTTTAAAATTACCCTTCCCCCCTCCCAGAAAGGACTTGAATACATAATCAATGAAAGAGGGTGCCCTGGGCACGAGAGCAGCTGTATTTACAAAAGAAAATGACAAATGCTAATTTCCTATTGGTAAAGTTGTCATCGACACAACGTACCGTTTCCCGGACAATCCTGTGCTTCTACAAAAATCAATCTATCGCATTATCTTCGGTATATCTCGCCAAACTCAATCTTTTTTTATGAATGGAAAATATTAAGCAGTTTTTCACGCTCGGAGTTTGTCTTAAAATGTAGAAATAACTGTTGAACTGATTAATTTTGCTTTTCAAAACATACATCGGCGAGCACAACAGCGTTCGAAAATACACTAAAGCAGAGACAAACGGTGAGTAAACAACTGAATTATTTTAAAAGAAAAACTTGAAATACAGAAAACTATAGATTGGCGCGGAAAATTGGTATTTGCTTAGTAGAAGATTTCGATTCTGAGGAAACAAAAATAGAAATCCCAATTGTATTAATATCATGTAGCTATCATGTATATGCAATATGTAGCACAGTTTAATACAGTCAGATTCGACTTGTCTTTTGCTGTCTTTTAGAGCTGCGCCCGAAAGCCGCTTCAGAGTAGATGTATATTTCTCAAACCGCTTTGCAAGCTGAGATTTTCCAAACAAGAAAAGGAAAAAAAATCGAATCATAACAGTTTCAAGGAACAAAATGTCCTCATTAATTGTAAAGCCATATTTGTAGCAAAACGAAACAGGAAAGAAAACAAAATCTTTACCTGTAAACCGACCTGGATCATGTCGCAGAAATTTTCATCGACTTCGTGTGGTTTACAAGGGTTCGAGAAAAGATTAAATTAAAACCTGTGTCACTGCCTCAAAACTGGAGTTAAATGCTTATTTCAGTCCTGATGCAATGAATTGCATTGGACTTGGCGAGCTTAAATTAATTATTTTCTACAATCGTATGCGTCAACACTTCTATACTCTCTTACTATTATGCTGACTGGGCGAAAGGGAGAATATCGGATCCTTAATTTCAAGCACAACCTAGCAAAAGTTATTATCTGCGCGTTTCGGATATTATACCTCTGTTTCCGTCGCCCCTCTTGTTTTCAAGCACTTAGCGCTGCAGGTTTATACACTTGTAAGTCCATTTAGAACTCGTTTGCACTCAGTTTTTTACATCACGAGAAAACTTCTCGTACTCAGCGTTTTGATCATGACCTGATATGCGCTTAACTTCAGACTGACAACCACATTGGCTGACACAGAAGAATTTCAAAAACTCTAGATTGAAAACCGTAAAACTTGTTTTCTGGCTTTTCTAAAGCATTGTTTAGCTAAACTTATTTAGGAAGGTTAGTCATTGAGTTAAGTGTGGCGCTAATATATTCAGTGTTCAATTTTGCATGTTGCTTTATATAGGCTTTATAAATGCATAAGGCTTCAAGTTACCATGCCTTGCAATCATTACAATTGCGACGAGATTCAGTGCAGAGGGAAAGAAGCACAACTCAGAAATCGCACTCGGTCGAGAAGCAGTAGACGTATTCCTTCATCACACCTCGGCAAATCTTGCGAAGGTAATCTGTCTTATATGTATTCTGACAGTTGAGTTCTAGTTTTTGCGATACCTTATCTCCATAATTCCAGTGGCGTTTCAAGGGAATTGGCTGAAAGGTTCTGAAGGCTCGATGGGGTAAAAAAATCCCCCCCCCTGCCCTTCCTAATATCAGCATTGAAATGGTCCCATTTTCAACTATATCATAATTTTCGACAAAGATCACGTAAAATTGCTGTAATATCTTTCCGGAAATTCTCAACAATTTTTTTAAATATCAAAAAAAACTTCTGTCTCAAAAAACCATTTTATGTTTCCAAACTAAACCGATTTTGAATCAATTAAGTGAAAATTTCGACATTTTCCTCCAGTAGTTGAAGGAATAGAAGGAGAAGATTCAGGCACTTCGATGTTTCCATCATCCGTCATTTT
>CM042751.1:1052051-1068698 GCA_022496165.2 Catalaphyllia jardinei
ACTTGAAATAGCCGGATATTAGTGGAAAGTCCTTACTGATATGCTGTGCTTTAATTTAACAGTCATCTGCGATGAAGAAATCTCACCGGAACAAGAGCCATCAAGAACACCGTGGGGTCTGTGCAGAATATCAAACTCAGGGAATTCATACGGTTGTACTGATGTCACCTTCCCTTTTGGTTTTACGAACGACGAATGTCAAATGCTAGCCACTCGACAAAGAGCTACAAATTATCTTTTTCACATGTACACTGACACAGGGCGTCCTGTGCAGTCAGTACAAAGATCAAAGAGTTCTAATTCTTCGTCTTGCCGTCTAGTCAAAAGCAGTGAACAAGACGCAATCAAAATGGCGACAGCCTTTGGGAGAAAACAAGATAGCTGGAGATTATTGAATAATGCCTGCTCTTCTTCTCTGTCTAAGAGGAAAGTAAAGGGAGCCAAAATCACACCACCTCGCAGAGAAAACCTGGTACAAGAAACTGAGGCTTGTATTGATGATTCGCCAGTAACGGTAAGGATCCGCAGCTTGAATAAAGACTTGTCGCCGTCCGCGCGATTAGAACGCTATTTAATTAGCCTGCAACAAGCGGGATTTTTAACGAGTGCAACTAAAGAAAAAAGTAAAAACTCTCAGATTGAATTAGACAGAGGAATCACGGAAAACGCACGGGAGGTTAGTTTAAGGTCGAAGTATTTACCTCATCCTCCAGTGTATCTATTTGAAAGAGCAGTTAAAAATTCTCCTTTCAATAATAAACAAAGATGAAAAATATCTAGCTCGTGCTATTCTTGCGACTTTCTTCCATGTAACTAGTTCCAAGTTCAAGTTCAAGTTTCAAGTTTATTAAGAAAATACACAAAATACAAAGTATGATGTACCACTGCTCACAGTTAGCTTCAGCTATTCGAGGCGAGCAGTGGCTTGACGCATTAAATTAAATATTATTATATAACAAAGTAGAATAATTACAAATACAAGAGAATTAATTATTATCATTTTAAATAAAATAATTACAATTACAATACTAAGTAGAACAAAATTATTAACACACAATACATTAAAAATAAGCTAAATACTGACCAGTATAACATTTGGGAAAAACAAAGATTCAAAGGAGAATTAGACAGATTACATGGGAAGCTGGAAGAATAATGCAGAAAAAAAAGAGTTGAGTTCAGTTTTCAAGGCATATTCAAATCCAGTAGATCAATATACTCATTGGCCTCCGAGAGTTTCTGAAGGAGCATACGGTGAATGTTACGTTTAAATTTCAGTTTAGGTATTTGACGAATTTCATCACATAGGTTGTTCCAGATTCTAACACCGTTTCTTGAAAAAGACATGTTTTGCTTGTCTAATCTAGAGTATTCGAGAAAGAAGTTGCTTCTTGTTGATGATCTTGTGTTATGTGAATGAATATTATGTTGGTAATTAAATAAATTACATATTTGAGGTGGCGATGTGTTATTTGAGATGTCATGCATTAAGATGGCAACTGACCTGAAGAAGATCTAGAGGTAGTAGACTGGATGAAATGAAGAAGGGTACTGCGTGAGTTTTATAATCACAAAAAGCATGAGGCGAAGGGCACGTTTCTGAAGACGCAATCTAGTGCTAACCAATCAGTGAAGATATTGTCTTCTTGGCCAATCAGGTCCAAAGTCAAAACCGATCGAATGATTTTGACAAATCGCTTGAGCCGTTCAACATAGTATGAGAGTACAGTTCAACCCCTATTTAATCGGCAACCCTCGGGGAAATGGATAGCTAGCTAGTGACATTGAAAAAGCAATAGAAAAGCATTCATCATAGTCTCTTGTGGCCGTCTTATATAATAGGGGTGGTCGTTTAATCGGTGGGGTTCTACTGTAACTAGTTTTCCATCGCCTTCTGCGCTCTTCTTCAGAGAAATGTATTCTGCAAGTCATAGATTGCAAATATATAGCAAAAACGTCAGAGAGGCTTTTGTCCTTGGCTTTTACGCCGCGCCTGTTTAAGAAATGCTCGCATAATTAGTGTGTATGTCGTGGCCAGTGGTTTCGGCATGCTGTTTTAAGCGGAGCCGACATTCCCATTCAGTCTCACGAGACTATTTCAACTTCTTCAACTGCACTTTGCATACAATTCCTTGTCGGCCGGTCCTTAGGTTTCATGAAAACACGACCCAATGTTTTTAGTGGTTTAAAAGCTTCCTTAATGTTCTCGCGGCTCAAAATCCGTCTAGATCCGCTCCGACACCCTTTTAACAGTGACGCATACAGTATGTTTTGGGGGTTTTCCCGAGGCTTTTGCATTGCTTGATTGATCAATCGACCGACTTTATGAAGTTTTCAGGATAGCCATTGGGTCACTGATAACACGTCGCCCCTCGCTCTGTCTTTGTCTGGAGCCCATTGCCCGGAGCTTCCATCTTCCATACTGACCCTCTGAGTCAATCCTGCATGTCCCGTAGTTTTTCATTTTTAGAAGCACCTCCCACGGGACTTTTCGCGGGTGTTTTTATAATAATAGGCTCCTGTCTTTGTGCAGTTGTTGGTGAAATGCATTTAGCGCGGTCCATTATGTCTTGACAATAGCTCTCTCTCAGAGTACATTTCTTTGAAGAAGACCGCAGAAAGAGGTCGAAATTTTAATTCTGTTAAAAACTTAAATCATGAGCACGGATCGCTCGAACTGTCCGGATGTCCAGCATCAATCATCAGCTTCACACACGCAAGTAGAGGACAAAGTGAAGATATATTGTACATTTCTTTGTTATTCCTGCTCATAAAGTTGGGAAACAAAAAGGTTTCGCACTATATCAGGTTAGCACTTAGTGTTTGCACCAGAGAAACCAACAGAAGACAACACCTCTCCCCTCCCCCACCGGTAATCTAAGAACGAGCTTTCGTGCGGCTAAACGAAGAAATTCCAGTAACGAAAGAGTTCTTGAAGTATCTTACAACAAAAGCAGCTGAGCAACTTTTTGTAGTAGTAAGCATAGGCTTTGCAGGAAAGCTGGACGTCAGCAGATAATTCTCCCGCCCGGCCCGCCCACTGGTTCACAACTAGTTAGCACGTCACATGACGAACCGGCATAATCCGCGCGCGAGACCGGTTTTTTGTGTCTTCAAGGTTTAAGGTTAGAGCTTCGTCACGGAAGATTATTTCTTCTTGGCTTTTGACCGGGGTTTTTAGTGCTGAATCGAAACAGGCCTTTGATTGTGTTAAAGAGAAGAGGCAAGCAGTGTCTGCTAAAATCCAAACACATCTTCGTCTTGAAACCTTGAATCATTTTGAGCCGGTGAAGCTTCGCTCTTTGACAAAAAGTCTTTGAAGTAGCAGAATTCTCGGAATTTCCTGAGTGCTTCGAGAACTTATTTACAAAAAGGGAACCTCATGAAGAAAAATCAGTCGTTTGAAGAGAGAGCGGCATTGCTTCGTTCAGAAGATCGGCGATATCGTTCGCTTGGTTCCGTTTGCCAAAACAAATGCAAGGTCTACAAAAGACGATGGTACATTCTCACTATTTTCTCAATCGTTGCGGCGCTCAACAACTTAATCTGGAATACTTGGGGACCTATACAGGGTACTTCACAAGTTGTGTTTGGCTGGGACAACACGACCATTACACTTCTGGCTGATTGGGGCCCGATATCATTCGTTGTTGCCGTTGTTCCGATGTGTTGGTTGATGGATATGAAAGGTAAAAGTTTAGTTATGTCGTTTAGATTATGCTCATTTTGTTACTGATAGCTGACTTTTTATTCGTTTCAATGTAAGCTGCCAATGAACAAATTGCTGAACTGCGCGTAAAATGCATTAATTATATTAATAGGAGCAGGAGTTTTTTTTCAGCTGATACAAATATGTGGTTTATACATGCTCCACTCGTCGGGGAACTCTTTTCCTGCCATGGGGTGAGGTCACGTTTTTGGCTTCTGTGGTCAAATACGTCTCATAGGTTAAGTGTAAGATCTCCTCTGATCTTATATTCAGTATAAGTGTACTCTCCATCGACCCTGGCCTCAATGGACACTTGATCGATACGTCATCGATACTAGCTACGTCAGCACCTCATTCAACTGACACTCGATCGACATCTCGGTCAACAGATTTGTCTAATTTTTGATCAATGCATATGAGATTTCAGATTTCCATTGAGTGTCGACCAAGTATCATTTGGGATGTTCATTGAGTGTCAGTCGGGATATCAATAGTGTCATTCGTAGGTCCATTGACAATATTGTTTGATAGTTGACAGCAGATGCCTTTAGTACACTTGATCTTGGAGACCTTGCATTTTCTGATAACCCTTTTTAATTAGTGTGGATATGGATATTTTCTGGAACCACACATTTTCATGCATTTCATGGTATCGAGTTGGTGATTCTAGTAACAGAGGTTGGAGTTAAGCTCCATCACAGATAGGCTCCTTTAACTCAATGAACTGGAGCAAGTGTAATCATTAATATGGATCTAAGTCATAGTAAATGTATATGGATTCTCTTTATAGGCTTAAGAGTAGCTGTCGTAGTTGCTGTTTTTTGCGAGTTTATTGGATCTGGCCTGCGCTGTATACCACTCAGTGATCAGCATGTGAACCTACAGACTGCACTTATCCATTGTGGACAGTTTATAACTGGAATTGGAGGTCCAATTGCCATGGCTGCAGCCCCAATGGTTTCTGCAGCATGGTTCCCCCCTGAGCAGCGTACGACGGCCACTGCAATTTCTTCTCTGGCTTGTTACAGTGGGACAGCTTTGTCATTTGTAATTGGGCCACTTTTGGTTCCTGATGTGCAAGACCGTTTTAAACAAAGTGAACTTAATGTTACCAGGAACGGACAGGTTTCTTATCTTGAGCTCAGAAATCATTTTAACCAGACAGAGAGAGACTCCTTCAAGCGCAAAATAATGCATCTTATGTACATGGAGTTGGTCATTACGACTCTTACAATGCTGTGTGTTATTATTCATTTTCCTGAAAAGCCCAAGCTGCCACCAAGTGTCACTGCTGCTATTGGACGTCTGGAATTCAAAGTTGGCAGCAAGAGCTTACTAAAGAATGCACAGTTTTGGCTGTTGGTGTTTATTTACGGCATAGGAACTGGAGTCTATGGTGGCTGGTGTTCAATTCTAGACCTTAACCTCTCGCAGTTTGATATTGATCAGAGAACTGCTGGGTGGTTAGGGTTTGGTGCTGTTGTTGCTGGATCTGTGTCAGGAATTTCATTGTCAATGTAAGTATAAGTACAAAATTATATAAGTACTGTTAGCTTAAACATACACTTAAATCTGACTATCTAGAACATGTTATCCTCTTTGTTATCTCAGATTGCAAAAATTTTTCCTTTGAAACTGATTTTATTTGTTCAATTAAAATAAATTTCCCCAATTCAGGAAAGTGGATTTCAGGTGTATTTACATACATCAATTTATTAATCAAGACACTTTCTTGTTGTTCTGATATTTTTTTATGAACAAATTTCTTTAGACTACCTAGTGTAAATCTATCTTTATTGAAAACCTTTTTAAACAGTGCACATTACAAATGATACACCTGAGTGGTCGAGAAAGGTACTGTGAGAGTTAAGTGTCTTGCTCAAGAACACAACACAACGTTCCCGGCCAGTAGTCTCAATCGGGGTGTAGTCACAAAAACAAAATTTATTCACACTCCAACAATCAAGATCAAGTTAAATAGTCAGATCCACTTAGCTTCCACTTCTGAACTCATTGAAAACGATTCGCTAAATAGAAAGATTACACAAGCAATTAAAAACCAGTAAAGATAACTGAGTTTCAAACACTGAACTGTCTTTCTTTTCGGTCAAACAACTTACATTATGTAGGAGCTTCCGCAGTAGAAATTCACAAGACAACAACTAACATAGCGACTGTTTTTCCGCCTTTTTCCAGGCCGCTATGCCTTATGGGAGGCACAGGCCTCCCAACACTAGTGACTAATCTTACAAACAAACAATGTCAAATTGAAAAAAGGTAATAACACGGGGGACAAGCAATCTAACCCCAGGGCCACTGCACCTTCTATTAATGCATATGTAATGAAAACTATTAATTGAAGATCACTGTTTTTTGTTTCAGATTTGCCGACCACTTCACTCGTTACATGAAGCTAATTGTCATAGCACTTCTAACAGGTGCCACGGCATCATTGTTAATTTTCACTCTGATATGTGCTGGAGTTATTCCATACTCAAAAATTGTCCTCTTCATAACAAGCATCTTGGGAGGGTTGTTCGTTAATGGAACCATCCCATTATTCTTTGAATTAGCTGTGGAATCTACATATCCCGTCGCTGAAGGAATCACCTCAGGATTTTTAACATTCTCCAATAATTTCTTGCAAATAATTTTCTACATCTTCCCAATGCTGCCAAACTTTGGTCTGAAATGGATCAATTGGTGTACTTTTATAACGACTGGTCTTTGCATTCCTCTCTTGATGCTTTGGAAGCAGAGGCGATACCGCTCTGATGTTGACGCAAAAGATAGCTATGTTCCTGCCCCACATAACAAAGAACTGAGTACTGAAGTCAATTATGGCGGTGGAAGTGTATCTTCCAGTGTTAATGGTTTCCTACCAGGTTCTTCAGCACAGACAACTTCGTATGGCACAAGTAGCTATCCTTCAGTTGCATAAGACTATTTAAGTGTAAGCAGATTCCGATGGTAATGTAAGAACAAATTTTTTGGGGAAGATCAAACAGGGATAACAGTTGACTAGAAAAGAACGAGAAGACTTAAACAAGAGTTCTCTGCAAGTCTTTGAACTGTTTTCTACTTGAGCATAGAACAATGCCATTCATTGAGAATAAAAACATGTCTGTTAAACAAGCAACACCTTAAAATTGTGAAAATTTGACCAAATATGTTACTGAGATAACTGAGATGATTGAGAAATACCAGTAATGAGGCAAGCTAAAATGTTGACTCACATGATTTGATATTTTTGATTATTGGGTTGGGGTTGAAGGGTAACATAGTAAATACAAGTTTGTAAACTAAGTTCTTTAGTTTGAGCAAATGTGGTTTCAATAAGGAAAATGTCTCGGAGGAGAATCTATCAAAAAAATGTAGTTCACACCTCAAAGGGTCACCAGTGGTAGATCCATACCTTGGCCTAAGCGGTGGGGGTTGTTTTGCTTAATGCGCCCTGCTGGCTTTTCTTCCTTCTGTGATTTCTTCTTTGTTTTTAACCAAAAATAAGATAGGAGGGCCTGATCCCCTGACCCCCCCCCCCCCATCTAGATCTGCCACTGTTTACAGTGTAGATATCTCATGTCAATCTTCAGAGCATCATGTATAGATACAGAAACCCAGTCATGATTTACAGTGGGTTTCACAAAACGTTTGACAAATGGTTTTCGTAGTTGGTTTAAAATTCCCAAAATTGTGAACTACAGGCCAAATTTTGTTGGGAAGTTGTGAAGTTTGTCTTGAGGGAAGTTCGCTTCATTCAGTGTAGTTGGTTTGGTAATATAACTACAAATGAATTTAAACAAAGTGAAAACATTTCTCAACCAAGCAAGGCTTATTTTATGATTTTTTTTTCTGACATTTACATTATTTGAGGTACAGATGGACTCCATATCACAGACCGACTAGCATCTGGTTTATGTAAATACAAGTACAAAAACATGACTGAAATATTTTTTGTGCTATTTCTAGAATGACGTATGTCCTGTAAAAAGTGATAGATTTAAATGTGAAATACTTTCAAACCACTATGGGTGGAAGTTCTATCTGAACTGCTGCCCAAGAATAATCCAACACAACATAAATTGTATTCCATTTTGAGGCAGGTGTCAGATGCCATCTGGGAAAATCAATTGCAACATTTTACAACCCATTTTAAAACTAGTAATTCCTGATCAACGTAACCAAATGTCTAATGAAATTCTGAGACTATTTCACCAAATGGTGCACACTTCTCTCGCAATGAACTTGTTAACTTCCCAACAAAGTTCGGTGTGAAATTGACAACTTCATTTCCAAGTTCACAATTTGATTTACAAGTACGTAATGAAATTGCCAAGTTCATAGCGAACTTTGGGAATTTCAAACAAACTTCAGAAACCATTATTTTGTCAAGAGTTTTGTGAAACGCACTGTAATGCATGGCTTTTGTTTATGAATGGCTTGAACTAAGGAGTATCAGTAGATTTTGCAGAAAATTTCTGTCATATGATGTGACAAAATACAAGCAAATGAGGCGACGAGGATGAGGAATATTAATATGCAGCCAAATATTTTGAAGGTTTAAGGACATTCGCGCACATTGCTACTGCGCATCTCTAGTGCGCACGCCATTCATTGGTCACGAGCCTGCCACGTCATTTTCAAGCGCGGCCACCGAGTCAAAAACTCAATAAA
Organism: Catalaphyllia jardinei; assembly: GCA_022496165.2. NCBI lineage: Eukaryota > Metazoa > Cnidaria > Anthozoa > Scleractinia > Caryophylliidae > Catalaphyllia > Catalaphyllia jardinei. The sequence continues at coordinate 1,060,435 of CM042751.1, forward strand.
ATATAGAGCTAATGACCTTTGCGTTAACTTGGTGTGCAAATATTTCTGTTGGTTGCTCGGTGACCCCCACTTTTGTTTCGGCAGATCACTTCCTTTTCTGATTCTTTCCATTATACTAAAAAAGAAAAAACGTCTGTGCGTGTCATATAAATAGGGTTGAATTGGTACAAGGATACAGGTGTGCATGACTTAGAAGTTGTGGGTTTTAAGGCTAATTTTAGCTGATTTAATGACATGTAGCAAAGATCTATCAAATAGGCTAGCCTTATATATGCTGTGTTAAACACACATAACTTGGATATGATTCTTCAAATTAAATATATGACGATAGTAATGAATCCGACCGGAATTGCCTCGAATGACTGGAAATCCTAGAAATGCTATGGTCTGTGCTACGCCTTATCTTCAAAACGAGTTCGGTGACCCCCGATTTTTTTACGTTTTTAATCTAATCTTACAATTTTCTACCTGTAGTCAAAGATTTAAAAAAATCTGTGCGTGGGAAGTTTTTGGGTGCAAACGTCCTTAACTGTGAATTCTTCAAAATTTTCTTATAATATTACTTATACATTTGTTGCAACTTGTCTTAATTCAGTCCTTACTACTCTGAGAAATCTTTTATGAAACTTGTGTACAAACTTAAAACATTACAAGTTGCATGGATATTTTACTAATCAACAGAGTCTTTTGTTATTTTAATAACAAAAGACTCTTTTTAATAACAAAAGTCTTTTGTTATTTTAATAACAAAAGACTCTGGGCCGGGTTGTTCAAACCCCGATTAAGCTAAGCCAGGGTTAGCGAGAATTTTGATTTCAGTTTTGTAAATATTTGGTGAGGTGTTCTGTTTATATTGTTTGCCCTTCAGTTTTAAGCTGTAGTAATCTCAAACTACACCAAACATTAGAGGTTAAAAACATTTTTAAATAAGAAAACATAATGCTTCAGTTAACGTTTAACCCTGGGTTAACATTAACCGGCTTTCGAACAACCCGGCCCTGTTGAATAGTAAAATATCCATGCAACTTAAAAGAGATTGTTATTGAATTGTGAGTTTATATTGTAGTTTTAATGTATTTTTATGACATAGTTTTGAATTGCTCATCAACAATATATACAGGTAAAAGAATTTTCAGGGGTATTTATCACAATTAATAATATATTTTTATGAGAATTTTGGTGGTAATAAGTTTTTAAATTCTTTTTAGAATGATATTAAATAGTCTGAAAAGTTGACAGTGAGCAGTTACTGAGTAGATCATCAAGTGGTGTTAAGCAGCAGTTCCAGGGCTTGTTATTAAAGAAGAACTTCCATGAGGGAAAAAGTAAATCAAACAGCAACCAGTCTCATGTTCCTTTAAAATTTCAGCTTTTGCTTTTAAATTCCACTCTTGTTCTTGCTTTGGTCACACTTCTCTATGATCTACCGGTAGGAAAGACCAGCACAGCCAGGGCTGCCATTAAGTTTTGAGGCACCTGCTGCCTTGGTCCTCACATGGGCAAACTTGTTGCTTTGTGGTTGAATTATGTCAACAACAGGCCCGCAAGTTCACCAGTAACATCAAGGGCTCATTAAGGATACTCATCTGTAACACTTGTTAGTTACCATTTACAACCCTTAATTGTCAGCCCTGACAGTAAATATGACAACTAATAAGGGGCAATGTAGCTTCTGACCACAGGCTTATTAGGGTAGTATTTCTACTTTGTTATAAATGTGTCCATTATGCATAAAGTTTTGCTTTGTTTTTATGAATGCTCGAAAAGAGGTTCAAAATTAATGACCAAACAAGAAAGATCGCAGATCTTAAAATTTAGTTGTTTCCCCAGCACTACAGTCAACGCAGTGCACATTCCAAAGCATTCTTTGATGATTCATTCATTACTGTAGACACCATATCACTTGATTGACACAAACTATGTTATTACACCATCGTTCATCTCTATGTTGACATAATGGTAAATAATCACCCGAACATCTACCTTCATGTTTCTTGTCTGCAAGCAGTCCTTGTTGATTCACTGATGACTATTGACATGCAATCTACTGATCAATCTGTAGCACAACGACTGACAACAATGACTACACACGAACTGTTTGAGCCTCTTATTGCACCATCACTTGGAAACCCCTTGTAGCCGTTGAGAAATTTCTGATTGCACCATCAACCTTAGTTGTTGTGAAATCTCTGATGATGTAATGGTCTTAATCTGGAACTTTCTGAAGGATTGAGTAAGGATATGTCTGGGCAGGAACGCACGGACGATTCGATAGCAACACTATAAACAACACCTTTCTTAGCTCACTTTGATGGTAAAGCCCAAGAATTCACTTAAATTGCCTAATCCCACAAGAAATACTCGGGCTCTTGAATCCCTCTTTGACTCCCCACCCCACTCCCCAACATTTGTACATTGAGAAGATGTAAAGAAGCTGTGTGGAAAACATTTCTAGAAAGCAAACCTTACATATAAGCATTCAATTTTTCCATTATAGCCTCTGTTTTGTTTTGAACATTAAAGCCCCTGTCTTCAACATGAAATAATTATTTTGTTTCTTTTCTTCTTTTGCCTGCCATTTTTCTACCATCATGAATTATCCAATTTTGCTTGGTAAGTTTGTATAATTTTCAAATCTTGGCTCCCCCTTAGGAAGTGGATAAAATTGCCTTCCTTGTCAGTCACTAAACAATTATTGGATGAGGTTTTTGTGATATTCAGAATAATCAAGCTCAAGATAGGGGATAGGGGCTATGCTTCTTCACTGATAGTAAGCAACACAAAGTGCTCTAACTTGACATGATTACCCGTAGAAATCATGCACTGCGGTCATACATGACATGATTACCTGTGACCTTGAGGGTCCTTGACATGATTGTGCATAATCTGCTGCTAGATGACGTCAGAGGGACTGATTTCGAAAATTCACTGCACGCTTTTGGTCAATCAGAAAAGAAATTGGTGGTGAGTTCAATGTATGGTAATAAACAATTATTGGATGAGGTTTTTGTGATATCCAGAATGATCAAGTTCGAGGTAATGGTTATCAGCCTCATAACCCCTATCGAGACCTTGATTATTCTGGATATCAAAAACCGAATCTAATAATTGTTTTATTATACATTGAACGAAAAAAAATGGAAGTCATGTTTTTGCTTCTTCACTGATGGGAAGCAATACAAAGAGCGCCAACTTGACATGATTACCCTTGGAAATCATGCACTGTGGTCATACATGACATAATAACCTGTGGCCTTGAATGTCCTTGACGTGATTATTGTATAATCTGCAGTTATGACCAAAATTCACTGTACGCTTTCGGCCAATCAGGAAAGAGTGAGAGAGTTCAATGTTTAATAATAGCCATAAAGTAGACACTGACGATGTGAGACGTTTCGTGCGTCTTACACAAACCCTTATGAGATCATGATTTATGCAGCAAGAAGGTGATTGGTGAACGTTGATCACGTGCCCTCCCAGAGTCATCCATTTCAAATGTTCGTTGAAAGTTGTAGCGGAGGAAATCGTTCAAAATTTTATATTTCCAGCATAATTGTAAGAAAGGACGAGCGGATTTTGTACATAGATTAAGACTTCTGGAAAATATACGATAAACCATGGCGGATGATGCCGATATCACAAAGCTGCCGCTCGAAGATCGCCTCGTACACAAGGTAATAAATTTCGCGCCGTGCTGTTTTGAACTTCCAATATAATTTTTGGAAATGACAAGAAATATCCAGCTAACTCATGCAAAAATTATATTTTTTATAATCTAGGTATGGAAGGCGAGGTTAAGTGGGTACGAAGAGTTGGTAAAAATTTATAAAAAGGTAGACGACGAAAACAGCAACGAGTTCAATAAGTATCTGGGGATGCTGAAGAAGTTTGTCGTCGACAACAACGCCGTTGCTCAAGACAAGGGTCTCGAAGCTATCCTAGCTTTCTTAGAAGGTGCATCGCCTTCCATCTCTGGAAGGTTAGTATTCTCTGTTATCAATATATCCTGACAGAAAAGTTCTTTACAGATTCGGTGTACTTCTATTTATATAGAGACGGTCATGTCAAATATTATGCCTTTAATAAATTTTAACGGGTTGTTATTCAGGTTCGGTAACTAAGCTCATATCGGACCTACAGAAAGTCATTTTATTTCTTAAAATCGGAAAATAACAGTTCAGCCCTGATTTCAACCGCGTTCTGTAGAGTAAAGAGAGTCAGTAGATGTTTAAGAAAATGATTTGCAATCAGTTTTAATTTACTTGGTAAATGGTGCATTTATCTATTGTGAAGAAAAATATAATAAATCACAATTCAACAATAATTAAAATTAGTTGTTGATAACAGAGTATTTCACTTTTAATTTGATGATTATGATAGGTGCTATAGCAGTTAGATCAATACTTACTTTACAACAAGACAATTCCAACATGTATTGTCCAAATCCTTGTCTTCCTTTCAACAGCTCGGTTTTGTAAACGTTGTTTTACACTCGTGAGGTCCCCAGGAAGACTCCCACAAGGGGACATCAATAATGTATGGGATTAAACTTAATCACATCATACAGACTTTGCTAGAGCTCAAATGTCTCCCACATAAGGGCCAACTTGTAGCTAGGTATTATGGAGGCTGCATGGCCAAGCGGATAGAGCATCAGAATCTCAATCCAGTGGCGTTAGGTTTGAGTTTTTGACCTCTACCTGGATTTGGTTCTTGGCAACCTTGAGTTCAAATTGTCAACCACGCTAGCCTTCTGAAACTGAACTGAAAAACTGAAAAACTTTATTAAGACATGTGACATTGATGAGCCCAGAAAAGGACTCATTACAAAAATGTATGAGTATCTAAAGTAGTATATAAATTAAGAAAAAATAAATATATGTATTAAAAAAAATAAGAATCTATAGTAAAATTAACTATCCATACAATCAATCAAAATAGAATCTAATTAGAGCAATTACAACGATACTCATCCTGGCTCAACTTAAGTTTCTTTAGTTTGGCCACAATTCTTAAAGGAGAAGGTCACTCCAAAAGGCGTATTATTTTTGTCATCACCAATAAAATGTTTACATTGAGTTAAGTTACTCACCGAAGTTTCAGCTTCTAAAGTGTTTTCTATGCCAACTAATTTGTCTCCAAAGAAGCAAGCCGGCATCGGCTGCAGCCATTTTGAAACAAATGCTCAGCGGCCAGGTTGGGCTAGGCCGCTAAGCGTGATGTCATCTTTACCAAGAGATCTTGTCTTGCAAGCATATTTGTTTACTTGGAGTCAAGGCTGATCTTCAACCTTACCGCTTTGAGCCAGAATGTGTTACTAATCCTGAGGATAGCGAAAGCGAAAACGAAGAAGTAAATTATTGGTTAGAAGGCACATTTTGGTGTTGTTGTGAGTGATGTCAATCATGCCAACAGAAAGAGCATGTGTTTGTTGCCGAGAACAGCCAGAGGAAGAAAACAAAATTCAAGGTAAAATTTTAAGTGTATACTGCTTCGGTTGCAGTAAATGGAAAAACACATTTTTCTTTGTAAAGTGCTGTAGACATTAAAAGAGGGTTTAATAAAGCTGCAAGCAGTTATTTTTTACACCAACTGTTTGTATTTTTATTTTTGCTGTGTCTAAATGTCACGGTCTCAAATAGACTACTGTAAATGCCCAGCAGTCAGAAATATTCACCGAATTCTAACTGAAATCCTCAATCAAACCATATCATAAATTTCTAACACAAGCTTACCATTGTCCATTTCTCTTTGAAGTTTTATATTCAAAACTGTCCAATAAATTGGTGCTGAAGTGCAACATCGGGCTTCACAAAAAAGTGAACAATAATGGCAAGTCCTTGTAGTGATAATTACATAATGTGTGATACTGCTGGTCACTATCGAGCCATCGGTGATTGGGTAAACATGGTGCCCAAGCTGGAACCGCCCCTGAAAAGAAAATATGTTTGGCCACAAACTGCAGGGATCTTACGAAGATTCGTCAATAAAAAACTATTTGAAATATTAAGTGCACTGTAAGTGTCTCTGTTGTGATTTCTTGGGGTTTAAGGTCTTAAACTAGAATTTTTCATTGAAGTAATAACCCTGGGTCTACCACGTACTTGAGAACATTGCAAGCGAATTGTTTTTGATCAATTTGTGTTCTCTGGTAAGTTTGAAAAATGTGAAGTGATTCCTTGCCAAAATATGGAAGTATATTTCTGAAGTTCCGAAAGTCATTGAAGAGGAAAAGAAAGAATAAAACCCGAAAGCGCCCATTATTCAAAGGAATACAAGAAGAACAGGACGAGGAAGTTTTCGGCGAAATGGGAGGGGGTGGGGTAAACTTTTGGGCAAGTGAAAACTAATCTTGGCAAGTGCATTTTGAGGGATACTCGTCTGAATGGAGAGTTCTCTCAAAATTAAGTGTCCAACCCCGTGTTTCACATTACTGTCTGCCATGTTGTATCAGTTCCAAATTAAGGCATCTAATGCAAAGAAGAAGTTGACTTGATATAATTTAAAAAACATTCGAGAAGAGGCAATTTTGTACTGTTTTTGAAGCTGTTTTCCTGTTTTGGAGAACATTGTGTTGTTTATGAGCTTCAACAAGGTTCATGCCACTACTGTATAAAGTACGTATGCAAGCTTATATATACATTGTATGGTGTTTCATTTTCATACTATTTCCATTTTCTTTTGTTTGTAACCAAATCGAATGTGAAATTTTTTCTCAAAAAATTTTCTGTTTTACTGATACTGTATTTTCCCATGATCACTTGACTTGGAACTAAAAAAGTGTAGCTGATGCTTTTAAATTATAGCATACTGATGCTCTAAGTTGATTGACATTTTAGAGTTGCTGGAGATCTCATAGCTGGAGTAGTAACCAAGTGTTTAAATGCCAGACCAAAAACCAAGGAAAAGGGAATTGATATTATTTTGATGTACATTGAGGTTGAGAAGCAAGACGTTGTTCAGGTACGTACTGAACAAAATACCTGCCACTAGTTTTAAGGCAATCTCAGTTCAGATCTGCTATCAAACAAGTTCTCTCATTGAATTGGTCACTTAGCTGACATTGGTGTTGAACTACACTATTGTCATTTCTAAGAGAATTCATATTCATTTGTGATGCAAGAAAATTCTGATCTGTGACCTGCTTAAGTGTTTAGAAGTCAGTTTGTAGATGGTGGGTGAAATCACATTGTGTAGTTTGGTAGTACTGTAGAATCCCAAATTTACGTATGTGAAATGCTTTTCAGTCTAAGAAACATGTTGTTAAAGTTTTAATACTTGTTTTTGTTGTGTGTGAATATGTTAGGAGGAAGTCTTAAAAGGACTGGAGAACAAACAGCCAAAAATTGTTGCTGCGTGTACTGGTGTGCTGCGTCAAGCAATCAGGTGATTCCTGATTTTCATTTGACTAGTTTGTTATGAAGGTTACCACTGCCCCTAGGTGTCATGTTAGGATACCTAGTACGTACATGTACTGTATATTAATTCAAACAGTTTTACCTTCATATTCTAACATGATATACTAAAAGTATATAATCTTTTCTCAACAGTGAATTTGGTGGAAAGGTCTTTAGTTTAAAGCCTATTGTCAAAGTTCTACCTAAACTGTTTGATCACAGTGATAAAAATGTCAGGGAAGAGGTAAGCTGATGTATAAATTCTCCTTACTAGTCTTAATAGATTTGTCATGTACTAGTTAGAAGAATTTGATTACTGGTATAAATCTGCAGACACATCTGTTATTTTTTCTTGGTTCTTGTATGGTTAAGGGCTGAAGGTTTTTTTGTTGTTGACTTTACATGTTATTATATAATAACCAAATCAATGCACATGCTCTGATTGGTCAATCAGCTGTGGGTTATTGTGCCGGTAAACCCACGGAAAAATCGCACATCTTCTGAATTATTATATAAAAGCAATAGACCACAGGTTTTCTATGGGTTATAGGCTGATAAACCACTTGGGATGTTGGTAGAACACTTGAAGAATTCGTAAACCACACAAACCAAATTCTTCTCGTGTTCTACCAACATCCTGCGTGGTTTATCAGCTTATAACCCATAGAAACTTGTGGTCTATTGCTTAACTATACTAATTATATATTTCACAGGCCAAAGCCCTTGCCATTGAAATATACAAGTGGATCAGAGACATCATCAAAACACAGCTTCAGAATATCAAGCCTGTTCAGGTATGTGTTATTCTTAGCAAAGAGTAAATTTTCTCACCTTGCCATGCCAACCTACATGTAGGATAATTTGGTT
>CM042751.1:1073698-1124183 GCA_022496165.2 Catalaphyllia jardinei
ATTATTTTTAATAACAGTTGAGTCATCAGCCATATTATTATTACATACTTAAAATTTAATAATAGTATTGTCTTTGAGTAATAATGCCAAAACATACAGATTATTACTAAGTTTTCTATTTGAAGTACCCATGGAAATCCTTATAAAATTTGCCAACAAAACTTAATTACTTTTCAAGTCATTGGACATGTTTTTAGAATAAATTGTCATTTTATCATTTGTAGCTGAAAGTTTATTTAACCAGTTAATTAATTATTAAGCAACTCTAGGGAAAAATTGTGTGATCGTGGGTATTATCCCCACCACAGAATTTATTTTCAGCTGTTCAGCCCTTAATTACATGCAATATTTTTCAAATAAAATAAGTGTTTATTTTGGGGAGTAGCATACACAATTAAGATGAAAACTGTGATTTTCAAAATTCTAAGTTGTCCAAAAGACTGCCTATAGAAAGAGGCAAAATTATAAAAAAAGTTTGGATTTGATCTAGTGAGGTTTTGAGCTCAATCATATGGAGATCATCATCGGGAATGTGCTTTTCAGAGCTTTTGTGAAAGGAACACAAAACCCATCATGTGATGCCAAAGAAAAAAAGACTCCGATTTCATTGCTGCATACTAGTGCTCTGCCTTCTGAAAAATGCCACAATTTACCAGGTACCCCAGTAGAAAGGCTTTCCCTCAACACTACGGTAATGATACAATTGATTTTGTTTAAGAGTGACCATTATTATTGTAATTTGTTATTAACATTATTGAGGATAGACTGTTGATTCATTTTTCTTCTGTTAAGAATTACCTTGTGTCTGCATGTGCTTGCGCTTTTATACATTCTGGGTCAGTTTCAGTACAATTATGCAAAGAAAGTTTGCCTAATTATGTGTTTATTCAATACAACTTTTGATAATACTTAATAATATGACAGAAGAATCGCAAAGTCCAGGGGCTGGTTTCTTATAAAATCTTATGTCATAGTAGTTTAACTTAATTTCCTTGGTTTGCAGGAACCAGTGCTAGGGTATACTGTGTCCTATCACCCCATTACTGGTTAATTTTCTCATCTTTTGTCTGATGTAAAGATTTCTCAATGTTTCACAGTTAAAGGAGTTGGAAGAAGAATGGGGGAAGCTTCCCCCGGCTCCACCAGCCCCTACCAGATTCACCCGAAGTCAACAGCAGAAGATGACAGAGCATGCAGCTGTTGCACCTGCTGCTACTGGTGGAGATAATGAATCAGCAACCGATGGAGGTTCTGTGGTTTTTTGTCCTAACAATAATTGAAGTGAAGCTCGTTGGTTTCCTTAATATTTTGTTTTGTATACTTAATTGCACATAACATGTACATGACTTTATTCCATGTATTTTATCTTTGAGGGATCACAGGTCCTATGGAATCCATTATTTTTTGTAGATCTGCCTGGCTTTACCTTACCCTCTCTAACTGACTCTATGACAAGCTCAGTGTCTTAGCTCAGGTCAGGCTTTTTGCCAGGATTTAAAAAGAGGGCATCCAAAATGCACTATAGGGTCTGCTCAACTGAACTTGTAAACAACGTGTGAAAACTGAAAGAAAACGTGGGCATCCACAGGACACCTAGACACCATCTGGTAAAAGCCTGCCTCAGGTTCTAGTGCTCGTGTATCATTGTTGGATTTCACAGGGCTACTGACCTTGGAGCCTTTATTTCTTTTTTGTAGGTGGAATGGCTGTCCCAGAGCAGGATGCTATTGATCCATATGAACTAATAGAAGCAGTTGAGATTCTTTCTAAACTTCCCAAGGACTTCTATGAAAATTTGGTTAGTACCGATTGATAATTAATCACTGAGAGTTATAAGACATGTTTGAATAAAGGTTTGCCCGTTACTAGTATATTTTATTAGACAACTATCAGGACTTAATCACAGAATATGTGAAAACTAATTGTGATTCATAGGCAGTGCAGGGGTTTCTAAGATAACACGAAAGCTGGCTCAAGTCCCAACTTGCTTTTCTGGCTCAAGCACCACCAAAGCTTCCTCAAATCTTTTTTTCAGTAAAATTTCAGTTTGGTTATTAAACTCTTCTTCAGTCAGTGACTTTTAGTCTCAAACTCCCCTAGTTCATTTCCAGTAAAATAATACTAAGAGGAAAATTATATTTTGTTAGAAGTTAGAATGTTAAGCCTTGTTCTCATATGCCTCTGACATACCTGGGACAAAGCTGCCGGCACGGCCTAGGACACCTGTTACAGCTTATGTGAACATTTATCGCTCAATCCTAATCTGTCCCAGGTTACTGCTGGCTTACCTGCGAAGCTGAACTGAGCAGGCAAGCCAACGGTTGCCGGCAATGAAACTATTTTATGTGACTGAACATCATCATTCTGTGGATGCAACATACTCCAGTAAGATGATTTGATCCATATTTACAGGTGAAATGTTGAAAATTGCACCATGAATTTGGTTTGCATTTTCTGTAAGTTTGAGTGTGTTAGCGATTCATCACAGATTTGCCAGGGACCCACTGGGATTGATTAGGGGTGTTTTCAGTTGCAACCGGCCACTCTGTCACAGGTATGTCGGTGGGATACAAGAACCAGGCTGAGTTGAGAATGTATGTATAATTAATTATAAAACTAACAGTGGATTGAACTTTTCGGTTATCTTTCTATTCTTTGGGGATTTGGTGGAGGTTTACTCCCTTTATATGTCATTGAAATATTCAGGAGAACAAGAAATGGCAAATAAGAAAGGAAGCATTGGAAGCACTTGAAAAACTTGTGTCGAATCCAAAACTGGAAGGAGGGCAGTACGGAGAACTACTCGGTTCCTTGAAGAAAGTATGTACAACTAAGGCCTGCTTTCATAAGACTTGCAAGCACACATAAGTTAAAGTACAAGAGGTCAAAAGAGACTATACAAATGACACAACACAAGCACAAGAACAAGAATTGAACTGTTTGACAGTGTGTTGATAGTGTTAACCAGAACACTCTTGACAAAGGACTACCTTGTAATGTAAACTTGAAAACAAATCTCAACAACCTCCAGTGGCAGTTTTTAATTCTTGAAAATTCTGTTTATTTTTGCCTATGTTTGAAATAGCTCCTTGTTCATCAATATTCATGCTATGCATCTGAAGCTGTTGTAATGTAATAAAGGCTCTCCTCATTTCTTTCTATTTATTTTTATTCAGATCATTACCAAGGATGCAAATGTTATGGTTGTGGCTCTAGCAGCCAAGTGTATTGGTCAGTTAGCGACAGGGCTGCGCAAGAAGTTCACACAGTATTCCTCCATGATAACAACTCCCCTCTTGGAGAAATTTAAAGAAAAGAAAACAAATGTGGTGACTACTTTAAGAGAGGCTGTTGATGCTGTCTTCCTCACTGTAAGAAAGTTTTTTATGACTTTGCTATCGTCAGATTTGGAGCTGCTACACTGTGGTCTATTTATTTACAACTTGCATTACAATAAATTTACATTGTTTTTGTTTTCCAACTCAGACAAACCTTTCTGCAATGCAAGAAGACCTTTTAGTAGTTCTAGAAAGCAAAAATCCTTCTGTGAAGGAGGAAACGATCCGATTTCTGGTTCGTTGCTTCAGCAAGAGCACACCAGCAGCACTGCCTAAGACCTTCCTGAAGCCAGTTTGTAGCAGTCTTCTGAAGGTGAATGCTTATAAAATCTTCTATGTACCAGATATATTCATGAAATATTACTTACAAAAAAATGTAAATAAAAGGCCCACCAGTCCATTGTGCTTGTTTAGGCCTTTTTCAACCTTGTGACTGCTGCACCTGTGAGGGTGAAACCTCTAAAATACCATATTTCTACAAACAATGACAAGTACATATGAGGAAATGTGATTTAAGAATACAGTAACAGTATCTCTTTTTAATAGAATTATGTGAAGATTCACATAAGGTAACAAGAATAAAAATTTCGGTAAAAGCAAAACCAAATGTTAAATATCGTATTTCTGTGACAGCTCTTTGTCGGCTAGCTTAAATTACCAATCTATTAAAACATGAGCAAAAAACATGCATCCTTTTTGCAGTGTCCATTCAATATAGGTTTCTAACAATAGAAAAAATTCAAGCTGTCCATTTCTGCTTAATAAAGGTGTCCATTGAATACCGGTATTTTTTAAGAAAAATGGAACTTTCACTGCTGTCTGCTTAATGAACGATGTCCACTTAATATGACTGTATAAGAGTGATTATTTTTTACTGCTCAATAGTAAGTATCAATGTGAAGTGTTTTGAAAAGAATATTATTTGATGATGAGTGATTATGTTGTAGAGGATGGATGATACTTCTGGCCCTGTAAGAGATGCAACAGCTGAAGCATTAGGTACATTACTGAAGGTTATGGGTGAGAGACCATTGAACCCGTACATTGAACAACTTGATAAAATCAAGATGGACAAGGTGATTGACATTCTGTATAATGTTGTTTAATTAATGATAGTTATTTACCCTGACTCATGGTCTAGATGCATTTTATTGCATGATGTTACAATGTAGGTTTGTTACTGGTTGGGCTATCTTATGTGTTAGCAGCTGTTTTAATCTGCTTAAAGTGGTATCTAAAGCCAGAAGGGGGAGGGACATACTGGGGCATTCAATCTGCGTGTGACTTGAGCCTCATAACACCCATGGTTTACATTCCTAAGTGATCATGATAATGAGTATTCCCAGCCCTCTCACATGGAATCCCTCCTGTTATCTGAACTCACAGACTTTTAACTTTGATAATTTGAAGCCACTATCAAAAATAAGATACAAAATCATCAGGAATCACCGTACAGTCACCAGCACTAAGATATCTGCAATATCATTCATGAATTAACTCTGACCCATAACTGGTTGCATTTCTCTCCTCTATATGCCTGTTTTGTTGTGTAGGTAAAAGAATGTGCAGAGAAAGCTGAAGTGAGTGCAGTTCCTGTTGCAGCAGCTGCTAAACCATCCAGTTCTGTGGCAACCAGTACAGATGGTGGAAAAAAGGAAGCAGCACCAGCAAAGAAGCCAGCTCAGAAATCATCCAAACCTGCTGGTAAAGCAACAGATTCTGCCAAACCTGGCTCAGGTTCTTCCAGCTCAGGGGTGAGTACATAAGATGCACACGGATGGCATATCTTGACTGGGAGGTGATTGAGAATGTGTAGAGACAGTGTTGCAGTTACTTTTTTTTGGCAAGGGGTCATGTAATTTCCAGGGGGCTGCACAAAGTAGGTCTAGCTAGCTAACCGCAGCTGCAGCACTACGTAAAGCTAAGGGAATGAGTTGGGGGTGGGGTGGTTGTTGGGCAAACAGATAAAGGATTGACTTTTGGGAGTCTAAAAGGGTTTGATATTTGGTACCTCAGAATGCTTTCTAATACAGAAAATTTATAGCAAAACTGAATAGAATGATTTTCCCTCTCGTCAATGTCGGGTCAGGTAGCGGTTGTCGTCGGGTTTTTGACCCGAGACCCGTCTTTTATCTGGAAAACTGAGAGAGCTGTAAGTTGTTTTATTCAGGGTAATGATACTGTTATGTTTTTTAGCCCCCAAAGAAGAAGCCGGCAGGTGGAGGTAGTGGTGGAAAAGCAGTGAAAGGAAAGAAGAAGGCGTCTTCTACTACTTATGATAGTGAGGAACCCACTGAACAAGAGATGTCGGTAAGAAATATGTGCCATGATTGCACAGGATTGCAGTGCAACCATTAAGTTTTGAGTTAGCTGCTGTCTTGATAATATTGCCCGAAACATTTTAATTGATGCTTTGTGGGTGGATTTTATCAGCAATAGTCAAATTAATTCAAGGGCGCTTGAATCATATTCGGCTCTCGCTGTAGCAGATGTTATGGATTATGGCCCTTGAAGATGGCCTCATGATTTGGTTTGTATGGAAGAAAGTATCTTTTTGCTGGCCATGCTTAACACATCAATCAAAATAAAGTGTCTAAAATTGCCAGCATTATTTTAATACAGTGAGGACAAATTAATAAATTTATGAGACATTTCTTTCTGAATCAAAGTTAGTTCAGGCTAATGTTTTACATGTGCAACGTGGAATTCATTTTCATAGTTAGTCAATTTCACTATATTGTTATTCCAATTCAATTCAGCCAGAAGATGTAGATGCAAAAGCGGCAGAAATGATTTCTGAAGCTGTGTTAAGCCAGCTTGTGCATGCCAACTGGAAGGAAAGACTAGCTGGTATAGAAGCCCTTACTGAGGTAATGTTTGTGCATTGCTATTATGTTGATTGATGGCCAAATGTTACCTGCATGATATCTGAAGGTGGAGCCATGTTTCCACTAACCACAACATCCATCAAGGCATTGCAATGGTTGTTAACTAAAGAAACAGTTTTGTTTCAATCAAGGGTCGACTGAGTGCCATTACATTTAGGAGCATTTTACATAAAAAGATGTTCAGATGTCAGCCACATGACTTGTATGTTGATGTATATTTTGTCTTTTTGATGGCAGCTTGTCAAAGGTATGGATCCAAACACTACACCATCTCAGGTCCTGATCAGAGTTCTTGCCAAGAAACCTGGCTGGAAAGATACTAACTTCCAGGTAAATGTTAACTTAAACTCAAGTTGTGAAGTATATATGAAATAATTCCTATTTGTACTGCAGTTGTAGATGAAAGTGAAGAGTGATCATCGCAGTAAGTTTTCCAATTTAAGCAATTGGAAAGAAGAAGCCTGAAAAAAAAAAATAAATAAAAAAAATAAAAAATAAAAAACTCAAGTTATTGATTGGAAGTTGTTCATCCAACATGGTCTTAGGTGCAGACACACAATAAGGATTAATTGACTGATTGTCCATTCATTGTGGTGGCTGGATGTCATTTAATACTTTGAGCAACTTACCGTAGTTGTCTTGATCTATATTTTCTGGGGGGTAATGTTTGATTGACTAACATCCCATTAAAAGGAAATAATCTTAGCCTGCGAAAACAGCCGTCCTTCTTCACTCCCGGCCTGAGTGGCATTTCGTGTGAATGACGTCTGCGATTCACCGCCGAAAATTCCATACTGATGACTTAAGTGTGAACTTTATAATTTTGAATAAATTATCATTCGCAGTCACGGAAGGTTTCTGCCAAGCCTCAAATGTCTTACATTCTCATAAATGTACGAGTTATGCTAGCAACTTCAGATGTACAGAGTATTTTAGAAATACTGGTAACTGATGAGATCCACATGAAAGATCGAAACCATGGCCTTGACTAAGCTGATCAAAGATGCATTCAACAGACTTACGTGTCAACAGTTGCATTTGAATCATGTCGTTACATCAGGCTTGAAAAACATAAGCTCGATCAGATAGCTGAAAGAAAAATTAGAATTTCACTAGACAAGAAAAAGGTATGAGGGCAAATATGATATACGTTCTGTACTCTCAAGCAGTTTTAATCACTGTTTACAGAAGTGTAAAAATCCACGAAGTAACACACAGATAACAGCGGAAATCATGTAGACTTGTGACCTCTAAAATTTGCCATGGCACAGTTTAACGGCTCAACTCTTCTTAAAATTCCTCCTTATAACACAGCATGAAGTGCCCTTCATAACTGTTCATAAACACGAGTGAAGCGACAAAAAGGTTAAGTAACTGAACAGAGAACGGCAAAGGTACAGATGTCAAACACCGTCGAAGTCGTGTAGGCTTGTCAACCGCAATTTACACAAAGCACCGCTACAATATTACAAGATGGGTATGCCGCGCCAGATTTGTTTTGGTGAGTATTTTCACTGTCCCACATATTACGGCCTCGATTATGCATAATTATGGATCGAACCAATCAGCACTCATGACCAGATGCGGGACAGATTTTCATCATCAGTATGGAATTTTCGGCGGTGAATGGCAGACGTCCTTCACGCGAAACGCCACTTGGGCCGAGAGCGAAGAAGGATGGCTGTTTTCGCAGGCTAAAATAATCTAAGCAATCCTCCTTGTTGCTGAAGGGTACAGCAGAGCTCCAAATACTGTCAATACTGTTTTTGTACCTATAAAATTGCTATGCCCAGTGACAATTTATTTTGTGCATACTTGCAGGTTCTGAAGGCAAAGTTTGCTCTGTGCCAGTATATAGCACAGAACATCAAGACATTTTCTAAACGCAGTGCTTTTTATGCTCTTGATGGGTTGGTGGACAAGATTGGAGATATAAAGGTGACCCTTTAATTTGGTTTTGCTGTTTGCAGTAGTCTGTTTTCACAATTATTATAATTTATAACATGCCAGTTTTTGAAACTTTCCCCTATTTTCTCTCGACAGTTAAAGGATGTGAGCAAGGAGACACTCACTACATTTGCCGTAGTGATATCACTTAACTACATTAGTTTGAAGGTGAGTAGGTTAGTCCTCTGAATGTTAGTTCACATGTGGAGGCTTCATGCTACAGAAACTGGGATAAGCTCTGGTCTGATGCCACTTGGCTCAATGCAGACTTACAGTGTAACCTTTCATTAGTTTACATGATGATGGATACCTAATATATAGTTGTGAGTAATTTTTATGATTAGTCAATGATGAGTACTTCGTGATTAATTAGCCTACCGTAATGATTTGTTGTTTTGAGTTTTCAAACTAAATTTAGTAAATGTTGTAATTATAGGTTTCAAAACATGCTGGCTCACAGAAAAATCCAAAAGTTCTGGCTGAGTCTCTAAACTGGCTCTCTGATGCAGTCAAAGCATTTGGTTTCAAGTAAGTTTTAAGAACAGACCTATTTCATAGTCAAGAATGTATATTCACAGTAATTTACAGTTGCCTGGATATATAATGTGGATACTAGTTTGTAATAATTTGTTTTACTCATAATTCTTTCATTGTCTTATTCAAGAATTGACCTCAAGCCACACATCAGCTACATCAAAGAAGGGTTGACAAATACAAACCCAGTAAGTTAATTGTTGAAAGACCAGCTAGCTAAGTTATGTATATCTGTTGGTCTGTCTGTCTGCCTTTGTCAGTCAGTCCATCTGCCCCTCTGTCTGTCTCTTTGTCTCTCTGTCACTCAGACAATGTCAGGGTTTTGGTTCTGTGGGGTTAGAATAATTGGAAATGTTTCAAACAAATCTAAATCATACAATTTTCAACACAATTCATGTACATACAGTTAACATGACTGTAGTATGTCACAGCAATGTTCCTGTTCCTGTTAACAGGGTGTTAAGAGAGAATGGAAGGTCTGTGAACAGAGAACGGTATAAACATATAATTACATTAGGGAATGTGTTATCAGAGTGATGAATCCTTACACATGTTGTACAAAATATTTCAGGCTGTCCGTACTGCAGCCATCTCATTGCTTGGTACATTACACATGTACGTGGGGGCCAGTCTCAGGATGTTCTTTGAAGAAGAGAAGCCTGCTCTCTTGCAGCAAATTGATGCTGAGTTTGAAAAGGTATATTTGTTTATTAATATGGCATTTCTATGTTACCTTGTGCCTCTGTTTTGTTTCAGAATACCTCCTTGTGCAAAACCTTTGGTATGAAATTTAGTTTGATTTGCATGAAAATGAACCTGCAGGGGAACACATTTTCACTTGAATGTTTTCGCACAAGGACTCATTTTGACACAGAGGTAGTCTTCAAGCTGCCTCGTGTTGGAGCACAAGCGCGCACGGTATAGCTGTGAGACAAGAAAAACTTTGAATTGCGCTAACGCACCTCTGCGCATGACTCAAAGGTGAGGTTGCTCACAGGCTAACACAGAGGCAAAGAGCAACTTGGAAGTAATGAATTTGCTGCAGGTTTAGTCTGACTTATTCAGATATGCAAACTTGTTATAACACAAGTCATGAATGTAACTGTCTTTCACAGGTGAAGGACGAGAAACCTCCAGCACCCACACTAGGCCTGTCTCCCAAGAGAGCTGATGATGAAGAGGGAGGGGAGGATGGAGAAGATGGTGGGGGAGGGGGAGAGGAAAGTGTTGCACCAACTGTCAATTTAGCTGATCTTGTTCCTAGGAATGATATAAGGTAAATTATGGAATACGTCTTATACCACTTGCCTTTGGTTTGAAAGAATTTTTGAAAGGAGTAAGTTGATTATTTGATCTTTTTGCAGCATAAAGCCTAAGTTGAAGTGTGTTCTTATTTTCTCTCACACAAATTTTGGACACATGTATCAAAAGCGTAGAAACGTTAGCAAAAGAATGCTTTAGATCATAACGCACCCTTTCAAGTACAAAATGTTTGTTTCAGTGATCAGATTAAACCAGCACTGATTATAGAGCTTGGAGACAAGAATTGGAAAGTCAGAGGAGAGGCCCTTCAAAAGGTACCAAGTTGGAACAACTCTGGAATATTTCAGCAGTAACTATATATTTCTAAATACTGTGATCTCTTCTACTAGGTGATAGATATACTATCTGCTGCAAAGTTTATTACGCCGGAGTTAGGAGAACTGCCACCAGCTCTGAAGGCTCGTTTGGGTGACTCCAACAAAAATCTGGTGAGTTTTGGATGCAGGGGTTTAGACATGAGATGGCAAAATCTTAAAAGGCAATTACTGTGTTTTTTTGTTAGGTGACCATAACCCTGAATATCTGCACAACATTAGCGACTGCTATGGGACCACAAATCAACAGACACCTGAAGACTCTAGGTGCTGGAATATTCAGTACGTTAGCAGATGCTAAGGTAAGCATTAACAACTAAGTCGAACCTCCACTAACAGCAACCTTTCCACAACAGCCACCCGTTTACAATGGCCACCTCACCAGAATGGACACCTATCTACAATGACCACATCTCTACGACAGGTGCCTCTCCATAGCTTTCACCTTTCCTCAAAACAAACGGTCATCACCTCTCCACAATGGTTCAACGGCCGCTTTTTTATGTGCCAGCGGACGGTCCATACATTCACTCTTGTTAGAACCTCTGGTCAATGGTCACCACTCCATAAACGGCCACCACTTCTCTCCACAATGGTGACCACTTCTCTACAACACCCACTTTTTTATGTCCCAGTGGACATACATTCACTCCTGTTTTAACATACATTAGCATACAACGGTCACCTCACAACGGCAACAGTCACTAGAACACTTGCCAACCGCCAAACCTCTTGACAGCTGCCAGTTAACCAATGGCTAAACAACGGTGCACGCAAACCCCATTTTTCATTGTAAAAGGTCATCAAACTTGATCCTTACCGTTTGTCTTTGGTCTTTGTTTCTGTTTGGTTGCTGTTTTAAGTGATATATTCTGACTGTGTTAGGTTTTTATATGCTACAATAAGCATTTTTTAACAACAAAAATCTTGCATCCCTGAAGAAAAACAAGTGTCATATTACACCCTTACCTCTGATTAACGGCCAACTGTCTACAACGCTCACTTTCCTCTGTCCTTAGACTGGTTTTTGTGGAGAGTTTCAACTGTACATGAATTTGTCAATTGCGTTTAACTTTTTAGTCAAGTAACATGTTTGATCTTTATTTTTATCTAGAACACTGTCAGAGCTGCTGGAATCACTGCTCTGAATGCTTGGCACAAAGAAGTAGGATTAGCCCCATTTATTGAAGGCGAGGTCATCTTTGGAGCTCTGAGCACGGAGAATCCAAATCTAAGAACAGAGGTAATTAATTCTACCCACCATCCAACTCACTGTTACTGCACAGCTGAGAAGTCTGGACAATAGACAAAATCACTGATGGAATTGTGCTGATAAATAACTCGCTCGTGGTCTGGATTCTTGAAGGATAATACAGTATTTAACTGAGAAATTCGTATTCTATAAGATTTGTTTTGTTGTTTTGTGGAGCTCAGATTACTATTATTAGATAGGAGTAAAGAGAGTTAAAAATCGTTCTCGCCATAAAGCTCCGTAAAACCTCTAATTTCTTTGGATCTTGTTAGCACGAAGCTCCATTTGGGCTAGGTTCCATTGTTACTGTTGTTTGTGTATCATTTTCTCAGCCAGTCTTGTGAGACGTTCCGGAA
Organism: Catalaphyllia jardinei; assembly: GCA_022496165.2. Lineage (NCBI taxonomy): Eukaryota > Metazoa > Cnidaria > Anthozoa > Scleractinia > Caryophylliidae > Catalaphyllia > Catalaphyllia jardinei. The sequence continues at coordinate 1,085,651 of CM042751.1, forward strand.
AGCTTCGTGACAACCCAAACATTGTTAACACGAGGTTATTTGATTTCCTCTCTTAGATCTCTAACTGTTCAGCCTGGTTAATTTTTGTTTGTATTTTTCAGGTTTTAAGTTGGTTAGAGGAGAAGTTACCTGTAGAAAAGAACCTTCCTTCCACTTTAGTCGCTGTAGTTGCACCTCTGTATTCTTGTTTGGAGGATCGCAGTGGTGATGTGAGGAAGAAAGCTCAAGCTGTTGTGCCTGTTATGATGCAGCATGTTGGCTGGGACGCCATGATTAAGCAGGCTAATAAACTTAAGGTGAGATGAGGCGGATACACGGCTCTATTATCATTGCAAGATTAAGTTTAAAAGTAAAATGGTTTTACCCAAAGGTTCATCAGTTGGTCTAGTGTGATCTATTCAGGTGAACGAGGTCTTGAGAAATCTGATGTGTTGTAAACACTTGACTACAAGTAACACTTGCGGGGATTTCATTAACAAACTCAACAGGAGGTCAACTGCTTTCAACAGGCGGACGAAACTTTTTTAACTGAACTTTCCAGTAGATGGTCAAACCAGCCAGACAAGATCATCTTCGCGGCTGGTCAATTTACTCTGGTACGCGGCGCTTAATAAAACAAACTCCACATAGTACAAGATAATTTGGTTTTATCAACTGAGTTGATAATGTGAATTAGCCACCGTAAAGAGATTCAGAAACTGACGTTTCGAGCGCTAATTCACATTATCAACTCAGTTGTTAAAACCAAATTATCTTGTAATACTTCCACCGACGAAGCACCACAGTTTCTTTAGAAACGTGCCCCCTTTCCACATAGTACACCTGCTCAGGTTGTGGATCATTCTTAGCAGGGACTCGTTACCCTCGGGCGATTTGCTCACAGCTTTTCGGATAATTAATTTCCTTCTGTAAGTGCTTGATACACATTTTCCTGTTTTAATGCCCATGTTGTAATCCATTAACAACCTTGCCAACGTCTTTTATCTCTCATTCTCATTTTGTAATCGGTACTGTTATATCTCGAATATTGTCCTACAAAACCAAAGTATTAAGAGTTTTCTGATGACTGAAGAATGTTTTAGAGCTTGAATAAATGACTTGGTTCCTATAATTAATTTCCAGCCTGCTTCAAAATCCAGTGTAATGCCCATTTTGGAGAAGGCAAAAGGATCCCTCCCTGAGCCCTCGAAAGGACAGAGCAAATCAGCTGCCAAGCCAAACAACAAGGCACAAGCAGAATCATCAGGCACATCCGGCGGAAGTGCGTCATCATCAGCCTCATCTACGTCATCAGCTGGTAACAAGAAAACGAAGACTGGAAACAAGCCGGTGGAATCCAAGGCAAGTTGAATACCTGCACGAGGGAATTTTGACTCTTGGCTGATCACCTAGTATGATTAGGTCGGGGTCAAGTTTTCCACGTCCCCTGTACAGTGAAAATAAAGAGAAACAAGGATTTTACAATTAATTTCGACGGGCAAGACAGCAATAGCTCCTTCAACTGAAAATATGTGAAGAATCATTCATTGAGAGCGTAAAACTTGTATAGTGGTCACACAACAACTGCTTTTCACTGGTTTATACGTTTGAAGAATTTTGCTCCTAATTTTATAACAGACAAGTTATTTTTTGTGGTTTCAGTCATCCAAGAAGTCCTCAGCAGACGCGGAAATTGAAGGCCCGCCTCTCCTGAGACACAACGGCAAAGATGGCCGCTTTAAAGATGAAAAAGACCTCAAGGTGAGTATTATTGACCCAGAAGTTTCTATGCGTAATCTCAGAGTCCTCCGACGGAAAATCGTTTGAGTCTCTTTGCTGTTCGTGACGGGAATCTTTCCTCCTTTTTTTTTCCAGGTGTTGAAATGGAATTTCACTGCACCTAGAGCGGAGTTTGTTGAGCAACTGAAGGAACAGATGAGGCCCTGCTTCGGAAAGACATTGCACACAAATTTGTTTCACGCTGATTTCAAGTATCATCTTATTGGAATAAGCACCATGCAACAGGTATTACAACGGTACAGCAGAAGAAATTCATCTCTTGGGCAAAGTTTCGTTCCCAGTTTTTCCCACATGCTTGGCGCGTGAATTGTCCTGAAGCAATCACAGCGTTTTACTCAGTTTGTTGTTCTTAACGTGCTTACCACAAGTCTCGCAGACTATTTGATGATAAATTCCATTTTAAGAGGGCAAAATATGATCGGTCTACCTAATCACTGTTGACAAACTTTACTCGAGTCTTGCAGCCGATGCCATCATGGCTAACCGGACCAATACTTTCAACGGAACAGATTTATAACATCCCCGACCGACTAATCCGACTAACCCGACTAACTAGCACATTTGACTTGACTTTGAAGATGAGTTCCGCTCGGGTTGTCGAAACTTCAGTCACCATCAACTCTTTACTGAACTATAACCACCCTCACAATCACACTATAAGAAGTAATCTGGTCACCAACGGCCAAAAAAATCTGGCCGTGTGAAAAGGTTCTTAATTGAAAAAAAAAAAATGACTGACGGGGCTTTTGTTCGGGCAAGAATAAAGTTGCCATGATTAATGAGGTGGCCATTAACGGGGTGTCCGTAAGGCGTGGTTACACAGTACTGCTACTCCTGGGTAAAAACCACTGACTATGTTATATTGACATTGATTACAGTGCGCCGTGCCACCATCAGATGCACCTTACCAAATAGAAGTGATCCAGTCATTAGATCTGATCCTCAAGTGGGTGACATTACGGTTCTTCGATACCAATACCACAATACTGATCAAATGTCTTGAGCTCATGGAGGCTATATTCGTCATGTTAGCGCAGGCTGATTATCAAATGTTGGAGTTTGAAGCTTCCAGTTTTATTCCTTATCTTGTTCAAAAGGTGAGTCCGCATTGAAAATTGTTTCAGAGGAGTACAGTCAAGGTATTTTGAGTTATTTTGAGCGTCGACAAAATTACCATTAAATTAAAGGAAACCTGAAAATAATACTTTGCAAAGATAGAAAAACACCAAAGAGATAATAGTAAACCATAAAGGAACAAGGATGGTTAAGGATGGAGAAGATTACAACGGGTTACAAAGAACAAACTTGAACAATTTAGGCTAAACTTTTTAAACCGTTCAATCGCGAATGTGTTCGTTGATTCAAACAGTGCCTTCAATACATTTTCTATGAAAACTCGCTGTTAATACCTGCAGTGATTATTTTTGTTAAAAGGTGGGTGATCCAAAGGATGCTGTAAGAAAGATGATTCGCAATCTGTTTAAACTGCTGACAAAGATTTACCCTGCAAGCAAACTGTTTAACTATGTCATGGAGGGTATCACTTCTAAGAACTCCAAGACAAGAATGGGTAGGTCTCTCCGTCTGTGTTGTATTCGTTGCAGTTCTTATATGAATCCTATTTTCCAGAGAAAAATGAAATCAGTGGTAAATGGAATGAGATAAGAAAGGTAATTAAAGGCGTTTTTGAAGGTTCGAGAAAGTCTTGGACTTGTGTTGACGCAGCACAATAGCTCGTGTTTTTCTTTTCTCCCTTATTTCTAGAATGCCTTGAAGAGCTTGGTTCTCTGATCCAAGTGTACGGTATGAATGTGTGCCAACCGACCCCACCTAAGGCCCTGGCGGCCATTGCTGCTCAGATTGGCGACAGAGATAATGGTGTAAGAAATGCCGCATTAAATGCTGTGGTGGAAGCTTATTTTCTTATTGGAGAGAAAACGTGCTACAAGTATTGTTCACAGGTCAGTAAGCTGGTCTGCGGATTGACATAAGCAGGGCTGAATACAGTACGGCTTTTTTATGGACCCTTTAAGGCCTTGTCTAGCTCAGCGTATGCCAGCTTTTGCTTAGTGCGCAATTTTTAAAACCCGTTTGTTTACAAACTACCTAAAACAAGTCAAAGGCGATGAAATCAAAGCTGTGACGTGAAAGACTTGTCAACTGAAGGGGAGTTCGGATAAGGATCTATCAATCTTTTATCTGCTAACGCAGGTTATGGTACATAAAATTACAATATTTGCAACTATAACTATATTAGGGAAGCCAAAGGCTTGTGTGGACCTGCAGAGAGTAAGAGATGATTATAACAATAGAAAACTAATACAAACCGCTCAATAGGCATAAGAATATTTTTCGGTGACTCTGCCATTCTGCAGAGACTCCAATATGACCATTCCCACCGAATTATTTTAAGGAATTCCTGCGGTTGGAATAAAGTAATTCACTTGAGTTCTCTCGTTCTCTTTACAGCTGTCTGACAAGGACCTTGCTTATTTAGAAGAACGTATAAAACGGTCATCAAAGAATCGGCCCAACACCGCTCCTTCAAGTGAAAATACAACAAAGACTAGTGTGAGTGCTCGAGGAGGGAGTGACTCTTCAGCTAATGGAGGCAAGAAAAGAGAAGATAAAAGACCCGGCAAGGCACAGATGGCAAGGTATAAACTGCTTTGACCTCTAACGGAATAACTCACATTTTTTACTATCTAATTCTGTCGACTCTAAAAAGAAAGAAATAATTTAGATCGCGTGAAAACTGCAAGACGAAGGTCGCTTGATTGTTTCATTGTGAAGCTTGGAATATCAACCGAAACATTTGGAAAGTTGTGGCAAATTAACTGAAAGTCTAACCAGAAGCGCCTTTCCTTTCGGAGAGCTCCAGAGGCACCTGCTTGGAAGCTTAAAGAACCCATTCTGTGCTCCGAGACTGCAGCTACGCAAGGTGCAGACGTCTTTGGTGAGAGCGCTGGCCTCCCACCAATGTGACCCGGGTTCGATCACTGCCGGCCGGTGCCATATGTGCATTGAGTTTGCTGCTGGCTCTCACTTTGGTCCGAGGGTCTTTCTCCGGCCTCCCGCCCCAAAAACCAACATCTCTAAATTCCATTTTGACTAGGGTAGAGGAACCTCATGAAAACCAGCTAAGGCTGTTACTTCCTCTCTAAACTTATGCGTCTTGGTAGTTTTACTTCCTAGTATGTTTTTGTCTACAGGCCTGTCACAGCACCAGCACCAAGACAGTCTGACAACATCCGGCGAGAGTTTAGTCTTGATATTGATGGAATTGAAGGAGATGATTATAATGAAGTAGCTGTACCAACACTGGAGACTAATGAAGCTTTAGATGACTTGATCAGTGCACCTGTGCACAAACCTCACACCAAGTGAGTCATATCAGCATATAAATTCTCCCAGCTGTCCTCCGTACATTTGTATGGAACTCGTTGAGAGAATTTGAGTTCTATCTGGACACAAAGCATCAAAATTCGTGTTACAACTACTGCTTTTCATGAATTTGCTGGCTCGTCTTTGTCTCCCTTACGTTTCTTGTCCACCCCCAATAATGGCTCAGAAAGCGAAGGAGTCTTATTTCTCATTAAACGATTTATTCACCATTATTCTCTCTCCGCAGTTCAAATCAGTTACAGTCTTTTATATATTAATTTGTTAAAGATTTAAGTGAAGTATGTGTTTCTGTGCTCATCTGGGCTTTATCTTTATGCTCCGCTGTGACTTTCTGTTTGAATTTGTTATGGTATATTAGTGAGAAGTCGTTTTGAGTTTCTATGACCTTTGCCTGTGTTTTGTATGTCGTTTTCTCAGAAACCCAGCCTCTCCCCACATGGGCGTGTTCAGTCGGACAAACCCAACAGCCGCTTTTAACTACGTCATCTCTCAAATAGCCAGCGGTGACGTCACGGCTAGTACCCAGGCCTTGGTACAGTTTGAAAAAGTAGTAAGAAATAAAAACCACAAGGAAGTCAGTAAACACATCGACCAGTTTCTGAATGCTGTCTCCCTCCAGCTGAACATGATCCTGACAACACACATCCCTAACATTGAGTCCAGTCAGCAGCCAGAGGCGACAGTACTGCGACTCATTAACTGTCTGACCGACACCATGTTGGGCGTGTTCTCCAGCGGCCCCCTCGCTCGCGCCGTGTCACGCAGCTCCTTGAAGCAGGTGATGCAGGTGTTGATAACGGTGCTGTCAGATGATCGCTTGGCGGCGCTGGAGGAAGGGCCGCAAATCTTGAGAGCTATTAATATTTTGATGGTCAAGGTGATCGAGATGTCTGACCAGACGTATGTTTTAGGGTGAGTCACTTGCCGTGCTGTGTACAATTATGTCCCAAAAAGACCATATTACAATCCATTGATCTGATTGATCCTCGCATTCTCAAACTCCAATTATTGATCAAGTTTTAACGAAGGAAATCATTACCATGACAATGTTTCGATATCTGATCTCAATATTACAGTCTTTCCCGTAAAACCGTGTACAACAGAGAAAATTTCTGAAATGTTTATTGTTTCGCGACCAATCAGATGCGAGATGAAACCGCAAAAGATAACGGACAAACTGCAGTAGGGATCAGTCACGACTTGATACGAAACAACGATATATTTTCTCTGGTGTTCACGGTTTTACGGGAAAGACTCTAAAATAGATTTTTTGATTAAATTTCACTCCGTTTTCTCCGTAGTTTTAGATTCGATTTGCTCAAGACGAGTTTAGCCACATTTCCAAACGCCTCGAGCCTCATCCAGGATTTTTCGTTACGCGCCGTAATTTTCAGCTCTCAGTCTCGTCTGGGTGTTTGGAAAAGTGGTGAAGCGGCACCGTCTTGCGCTCGACATGTTTCATCTTTAGTCAACCTTAAATGTTAACAATTCTTGTTACTTGCTGAGTATCTTTCTACAAGCGCAAACTGTTGTCGTTGAGGTTTCTCTAATGAACACATGCCTTTGTGTTCGTGCTAGTTCTCCAGGTGTTGTTTAACTCTTTACCCGCCCCCCCCCCCCCAAGAGTGCCAATTGACACAAAACGTCAACTTTGTGAATATTTGATGGATTTCTATGAATTTTTGCCAGGAAAAAGGTCTTGTGAAGATCTGCTCATTGAAGTCATAAAATTGTGACCCCCTCCTATCAAAGACAAGGTTGACCACCACCAAGTTTTTATTTAGTTCTTTTATTGGGATGCAAATAAAATGCGAGACTTGTTTCACATGAAGCTATGCACTAAGAGCTGCTAAATAAGCTAAAGTTTAGGGGTATACCTACTATAGTAGAAGGCTGTTACATTTTTTAAATTTCTCTCAAAATGTCTACCTCCGTCATAGCTGTTGATGTCAGTTCTTAAATAAGCTGAACAGTGGCTTTCAATTGGTATATTGTACACAGGCAGTGTATTTATTTGCCGATTTGGAAAAAACTGCTGTTCACCTTGGCGGGTGAAGGGTTAAGTTTGGTACTGAAGATGGATCGATTAGAGAGGACCAGAGCACTTGCATCATTCTACTCGCAAACTGGCCTCTGTTGACAATTGAATATTGTTTCTGTAGGGTGACATGATTTGTAATACTATTACAATGTAACTGTCTTGCTGTTTCAGCTCCTTGATCAAACTCCTACAAGACTGTCTTAAGCTTCTTCAGGAGACCACCGGCACGTCGCTCAGCTCACCCAAGTTTCTTGACCTCGTTATGAAGGTAAACCTGACATCTAGGCTAAAAAAGTGCTGTGTTAGAACCACCCATTTGTAAAGAATTTGACTAAACTTAATGACTTTCAGGACACCGTCTACATAACGCTTCATGACATTTTTTTCTTTCCCCCAGTGTCTTTGGAAAGTTGTTCGCAGTTTACCTAAAAACATCTCAGATGTGAAAGTGGATCAGATTCTTCTGGACATTCACACATTCCTGTTGACTCACCCGGATCAGATGTGGAAAAACCGCGCTGATGATACACCGCTAAGAACTATCAAAACTGTGCTGTACACGCTAGGAAAACTAAAAAAACAAGAGGTCAGTAAAAACGATCGAGATCTGATTTCTCTTCATAATAACAATGCATCGTCAAACAAACGGGTAATGAGAATAACGAAAATCGTCAACGAGATGAAATAATTTCGTTGATCTAACTACAGTAATGAGATAGAGAATAGTTTTATTCTGTGCTTGGGGGCTGAAAGGGCAAGAATAGTGATTTGATGACCATTCTTTAAACCCGTCAGCTGTTTATGAACACAGAAGATGAAGGATTTCTTCGGCTGAGAATTGAAGGATTTCTTTTGTTTGGGTCTTGTTTCTGTGTGGGAGGGGTCAGTAGTGGGAGAGATTTTGGTAACACCTGTCATGTGACCATGTTTTTGTTCATCGTAGATTTTAGATTGCCTGGGGTTGATAGATGACCCAGATAGTAGCGAAGTTGCCGCGTACTTGAAGAAAATTCTCAAGAGCAGTGGCCGCCGAACTACCGAGAACCACGTGAACGGAAGTGACTCGGTAACGCCACGCAGGTCCTCGGTACCAGACCTCTTGGTTGGGGTTGATGTAAGTAGTACATGTATCGAGAAGAGCAAACGTTAAAATACACAGTGCATTCTTGGTTTTCAGAATAGATGCAATATCAGTTAAGTTCGTATATTAAATCTCCTCCGGGAGAACTCTTTGAAAAGTTAAAAGAGGCCTTGTGAGAGGGAATCAATTATGTGGAATGAAAGGACGACTTTTATCGTGTTCTATTGTAGGGCGGAAACAAATTCCAAAACAAAGAGAAGATGAATGAGAAGCTAGCGGAGATTTTCGCTAAGATAGGCTCAAAAGAAAACACCAGAGAGGTAAGGGGTGAAGAGTATTGCGAAAGGTATCAACCACACCGAACGATAGTTTATGAAACCGAACGGACGGACAAATAATATTAATAACAACAAATATTTTAACAGGATGGCCAATCCGTCACTCTTATCAGAGAGGAAGAACGGACGGACGGAAGAACAAACGAACGAGCGAACGAATGAACGAACCAACGAGAGAGTGAACGCACGAACAAAAGAACGAACGAACGAACGAACGAGAGAGCGACCGAACGAACGAACGAGTGAAAGATCGAACGAACGAAGGATGGAACAAACGAAGGAACGAGTGGTAAAACCATTACAAGTAAAGATTCAGACTATACTTTAGAAGTAAAACAAACTGTAAGCACCATCTTAAGTAGCCTCCTAACGCAGACGTTCCTAGGGTTGTCACGCGTTTTGTGACAAGCCTAAGAACGTCTGCGTGGGAGGCTACATCATAACCTATTTAGGGAGTGTTTAGGAATGCACTAGATAGCCTTGGGGAGTCATGTCGACTTGACACTGAGAACTTATCAGACTCGCTTTCTTTTTGCTTCATTCAAATTAAGTTCACGACAAGCTTTTGCTCGTTGCTGAAACTAATATAGCTGTTGGGTTTTCTTTTCTCGTTTCAGGGCTTAGCTGAACTATATGACTTCAAACAAAAATATCCCGAGGCAGATATTGATCCATTTCTCAAACGAACTTCCGAGTTTTTCCAGAGTTACATCGAGAGAGGATTAAAAAATATTGAGATGGAAAGAAAAGGAAGAAAAATAACAGGTGCTGTGTTATACGCGATTTATAGACTGACTGGTCCGTTGTCTCTACCACCTGAACGGAATGTACAGAGGTGAAATTTACGCAGCTTTCCCTCAAGTCAAGAAATTTTTGGCGATGTCTAAGTCCAAAGTTGCCTGCGTGGCAAGTGTTCCCCTACGAGCGGAAAGAAATATAGGGCCGCGAGGAGTTTCCGCATTCACGACGCGCGGAAGATGGTGCAAGAAAAAAAGCACGCGCGATCTTTTTCTCTCGCCCCATTTTCCGCTCGTCCTGAATGAGAACTCCTCGCGACCCTATATTTCGTTCGGCTCGTAGGGGAACGCTTGCTACGCAGGCAAAGTCCAAAGGTTTCCCGTTTACTAGTAAGAACAATTGACTAATTCTGTCTCATTTATTATTATTTGTTTTGCAGGAAACGGTTCTTCCTCTGGGATATCGACTGCGACAGTCAGCTCTGCGAATTCCACAGCGGCGGAAAGCACTGGTAAATAAAATTGGTTCAAGATAATTTACCAGCAAAATAGTATCCATACGATGAGTGGGAGAGTAGTTCGCATTTGAAGTTTAAAGAGAACCTTAGTTAATTAACCTGAACAGAAGTGCGAATTTCGCGTCTTTTATATTCTAACAGAGTCGCCTAGATCAAAGTGACTCTGCTTGCAGGGTACACGTCTTTCGTTTTGTTCGCTCTTTTCAATCCACTTCCATCCTCGACATCGTTAGGCTCCCGCTGTGACATATGTGGAATATTTTTTTACCCAATCAAATCAATGGTTTTGCCTTTCTCTTTTGGAGATTCTCGAAATCCTGCAAAGATAATTTTTTTTTGTCATTCGCAGATGATGCGGACTCGTACAGAGACCGACTTAAGGTTCTTAGAATGAGAGCTGGCCTTGATAACAGCGCCAATACTGAATCAAAGGTTCGCGTACATCTCTTTATAATACGTAGTATTTCCGTAAAATTTCAGTATGGATATTTTTTTTATTTTCTTCTATTAAATATTGACCATTTAGAAAACGGAAAAGGCAGACCAGCGTGTCCCTGAGTATGGAGAAGATCCTTCTCTAGACGATCAAAGGCTCTCAGCGGCAGACAAGCGGCCTTCCTACACAAATATCGTAAGTACCAATTTAACAGGTCTTCTCCGTGCTCATAATAATCGTTTGTAAGTTGATGGAAGCTTCATGTTCGTCTTCGATTTTTCAGCCCGCAGTCATTTCACAGTCGACAGATACCGGTGATCCAATATCTGCAGATCCAGACAGCATCTTGGACATCAAGAAGAGACTTGAACGTATTAAGAACAATTCAAGAAACTGACAAACTCTTTCATGATGCTCTTCACAAGTTACTGGCGAAAGGAAGACTAGCGTGAACGACGTCAAAAGACGTAAACAAAAATACAAAAGCAGCGGCTGGAACGAAAACTGGCAAAAAATGGGATGTCCATTCCTTTATCCTAAAAAAGCACTTACTGCGTGCAGAATGAGAGCTTCTGTTGCGAAGAGCGTTGGACTGTAGCTATGAAGTTCTTGATAATATGTTTTTGCTGTGTTGCCATTACTGAGTCAGGCAAGACGAAGATAATGATAGAATTCACATTGGACAGAGTCCTGTGTTTGAAACGAAATCTGGCAGTTCTTACGAAGGTTTTTGCTAAGAAAGAAGTCTTTTTGAGGCGCTACAATTTTTCGCTTTTAACGGAATGGTTTGGAAATCAAAGTACCATTTGCTTATATTGCTAGCATCTTACCTCGATCTGTCCAGCCAGTTCCGTTGTTAACTAGTCTATAATAGTGATGGCGCCGGGTGGATAACGCTATCCACCGATAAATCACTATCCAGCGGATGGCGTGGTTTGTTTTGTTATAACTGATCCAATGGACAGCTATTTATCCGGTGGATAGCCTTCAAACAAGCGGGGCCAGAGAAAATATCCACATATGGTACCACTTCCTGCCAATTTATTGATTACAAGATTGCGTGACGCTTTTGATGTCACACGTGGTGTCGCTCAAAAATGAAGAGCTTTATATTTTTTCGGTTAGTTATAATTGTTCATGTTAGATGAATGTGTTGTTATTGTTTGTAAAAAAAAAAGACATAGTGTACAGTATAGTAGCGTGCTTGTACATATTGAAATTAAAAAGAGTTGAAGAATTGCTCAAGTTTTTCTAGCCGCCGAACTCATTTTACGGTCCTGGTAGACTCTATTCATAAATGGCTCTTTAGACTACGACATTCGCTTAGTCCGTCGTGCGTGACGCGAAAGAACCGCGAAAAAAAAATGACGCGCGAACTCCTGGGAGCGAGAAGCAGGCGTCTCGCTTCCAGGATTTCACTCGGCCATTTTTTTCGTGATTTTCTTTCACGTCACGCACGACGGACTAAGCGAACAAGGGACTATTTTGTGGTCAAAAAATTCTTTTCTATGCATTTGAATTTAGCTTCACTAAACTCGTTTGCTAGTTTTAATTCAAATCACCAACTCAAAAATAAGGCTAGAAAGGCTGGCAGCCATTTAAGAATACGTTCTATCCGTTTTTTTCTCATTTAAAGAAATTTTAAGAAGACCTTGCACAATTGCAATTCCGAAAAAAAGCGATACGTGCAGTGATGGATGTGCGTGTGCTGAATGATTATCAGATTCAAAAGAAATACATATGTTTTGACGTGATAGCCTGCTTCAGTCCGACTGGTCGTATTCAATTCCCTGAATTCTCCCTGGAAGAAAAGACGCCTCTCCTTTCTGGGCTCAACCCTTGCGATACAAATTAACGCGGGCGCGTGACTAGGTTAAAAACAAAAACACCAAGGTTAGTTACCCATACATGCGCCGCTCCTGGGGTAATACTCACAGAAAAATTAGGTGAGGGTGTGCGGCCCGCTTCCCAAAATTCTTACCCTATTTATGACTAAAATTTGTTATTTTCGCTACCCTATTTATGACCTGACCTGTTTCAGTCCTGTTTTATAATTAGTTCCCTAGCTAGTTCAGACCGACTGTGTTAAATTAAAGGCATTGTAAAGCCTGGCTCTTCTCGTTCTTGACTTTTTTTCTTGAATTTTTTTCTCGCCCGTTTAGACTTCGTCCCCACTAACTGCCCCTGGGTCTCCGAGGATGGGTGCGGGTATTACATTAACCACTGTTTGGCGGTTTTCTGTAAATTTTTGGGTGATTTTTGGGCTTTTTAGAAAGAGAGATTTTTTCTCAAAGGATAGGTTAAATTGAGGAAAATATGAAATGTTGAAGATTTGATGGAATTGGAAAATTGAAATTTGAAGTGAAGAATACTAAACAGTCCCCTACCAACCAGGGGCTCTTTTGGGGGGTCTACTGTCTGGTAGTGTTTCCAATCCATTTTAATCCTAACAATTCCCTTTCAAGATTACTTCAAACTTCACTCCTATTCATGTTTACCCCCGCCTTAAGGTGGTCTTTAAACTTCACTCCTATTTTTCGGAACACAAAGATTCACCATCCCTGACCAATTGTTAATCATATTTTGAAACGATTTTGCTGTAATTATTCCTTGATTTACGTTTGAATTAAGAAATTCGCACACTTGTAGCAACATTTCAACATAACACCTATAGCAACCATTGTTTACAGTCTAAAAGTACTCACAAAATGGATTCAATTAAGTACATTTTAATGATACTTTACAGAAAAGCTTTAGAGATGTGTACTTATGAGAATTTTGCATCATGGTCCTGAACATTGTCTTCTGTTCCATCTTGTACGCTCGTTATACTTGATTAACATTTCTATGACTGGTATGTATTCGGGTATTCAATGAAACATTTATGTAAAATCTTTCGACATACCCCCCTCTCCTTCCTTTTAACCCCCTCCCCGTTCACAGGCCAATTTGGACTCTCAGGAAAACTTTAAATTCACATTTCTCACAATTACCAAATAGACCGATCACCAGTATTTCGCGCACGATATCTATATATGGTTTTAACCGAATGTTGTCAAATTTTCAACATTGGTAAAGGAAACAATTAACTTGGGGTAGACCTCCAAAATTTTCCAAATTTTACGAGATAAAACCCCTCGAAACACTGCTTTCTGAGTTTTGGCTTCTGGGTAACCTCCTGGACAGCGTGAATTGAATTCCATACTTCTCGAACCATCCATTAGTAAGTTATCGTGTTTGTAATGAACTCCAATTTTAAGACTTAGGAGCTAGCTATTCATTAACTATTGTGGCATGTGACCTGGAAATTCTCACTTTTGAAGTCAGAGTGCAAAGTCCTTTAACGTGGCGCCAAAACTGTTCCACAGAGTCGTTTTGCCAAAAAACATATCTTTTTTTTGTACAAGACCCCCCTTGAGGGCGATGATGATAAAAGAAGTTGCTTCATCCGAAGAAAACATAACCAATTCAAGACGAGTATAAAATCCATACCTTAAATGAGACCCAAAATGGTCAAAAATAATACTCTCTGTCGGCTGAAAATCCATACCTGGCTTTGGGACCTGGCCGCACATACCTATATAGCCCATGTGAGGGAGCACTCAAAGGGAGTACTCCCTGGCTGGTTTTCCGACATTACCATCACAACACACTTTTCGAGAATGTTATCGTAGCAATCCGATTCCATGGTGCTTGCGCTTGTACACACCCTCCTGTTTCACCTCATTTACAGCGATGAACAATAACATTTTGACAGATCAAATACGTTGCACTTTTAACCTTAGTATACATAACCTGCGATCAAGTGTTTTTTTCTTGGCACTCGATCAGTGCACAGCTGGCTGTCCGCACGTCCGGCTGTGCACTCAATGAGTGCACAGCCGGACGTCAGCTGACACGCAGCCGCGTGTGGGGAAAAAGTTTGCATATAGAATTTTCCCTTTTTCGCAGATACTTCACAATCTGCGAAAAAAATAGTTCCCCGCAAAATGTTATTCTCTCGCGAAAGTTTACCCTATACTGTAAGGGTTATAAATGATCAGTAAGACTGACATGACGCCGGATATTTATCTTCTTCTAGACCAGCAGATATCATCTAGAGGTGTAATCGAGGCCGTCTATAAAACATGGAACATGGAACATTCTGGAACATCCCGGAACATGCAATAATTATCATAATTATGAGAAAAATATGTAAAATTAAATTTTCAACAATTAAATGAAACAAAAATAAACTGTTATCACCTTGGAAAATTCAAAGAAAAAAAAACAGAACAAAACAAGTTCAAACTGAAGAGAGAAAAAATAAAAATAAAAATGTGTGCATTGAGCCCGGGGGAGGTATTCCCAGAAACATTGGGTGGGGGTGTGCGGCCCGCTTCCCAAAACCCTCACCCTATTTATGACCAAAATCTGCGATATTCCCTACCCTATTTATGACCTGACCCTTAAATCAAAACGCTGTTTCAGAGCTACGTTATAATTAGTTCCTTAGTTCTGACCAGACCGTAAACGTAAATGTGAAGGGTTTTTGCTGATTTTCTTTTCGATAATAATGAAAAAGTGACTTCTTCTTAGAAACATGCATATATCAAGAGTGCAAAAACCATACCCCATTTATGACCAAAATGCCCAAAATTGGCTAAAATCGATACCCTATTTATGACCAAAACGGCTGAAAAACCATACCCTTTGGGGCCGCACATATCTATATAGCCCATATAAGGGAGTACCCCCCCCCCCCCGGGGCTGGGAGGGGCCACGGGCAACTGGTCCATTTCTTTCAGACAGGTTTGCCATCAGTTTAATTGCGTGACTGTCCCTTATTCCTAATTTCGTTGTTCATAGAAAACCAAGGTGGTGGCGTTCGAATTCTTTAACCAGACTGTGGTTTCTTTATTCAACCCATTACGTCAGTTCAAAGATATACGTATATTTGAGGACCAGATAGGGCCTCCAAAATAGCGGCTAATCGACGAATATCTCTACTTTGGGACAACACAAACACCTTAAACGAACTTGTCTTTTTTTTTATTTATCGTCTACAATATTTCAATTTCTTGACTTTATCCACTGCATGGTTCTTGATTTTATTTTTTATTGCGTGACAATGCACACACTCTATAATAGACTTATCATGAAGAATCTAATTCGGTCTAAAGAAAAACAAATTCGAAAACAAGCAGAAATTAAAAGGAAAACACATGAAATAGCTTCACTTGATCATTCCTTCTCACAGAGACCCATAGATTCTAAAAGCAACAGCCTATACAACGCAGTGGATGTACAGTGTCATTCTAGTGCGGGCCGGTCATACGCGAGCAAATTCATTTCGTGAATGAAATCAATGCTGTACTTGCAGCACGGCTATTAGTATTTGGAGAACAGAGATGTTCAACCGTTTTCATTAATTATTTATTTATTTCTGTAAGTTATACTTTTTGTTTACGTATGAGTCGAGAACAACAAATTTTATTGTGTTGAATTTGAACGTTTCTATTGTCTGATTTGTCCGACAGCGAGTTGCTTATTTTAGAACCGTGGGAGGTGCAATTTCAACCCGCGACTTTCCATATTTTTGTCTATATTTTCAACCCTACTGTACTTCTGAAATACTTGTTGTTTACTAATTAAATAAAGGTGGTTTGTGTTCTGTAAGAAAATAACTGATCTATGCTTGGGGTCTATGAAATTAAAAATCCCCCGCTATTTTATTGATTTAAATCATTAATGGCTTATTTCCTCGATTTACTGTCAGCGCTTATCGAAACAGCAACATGAATAAAACTGAGCAGCGCTTACCAAAACAACAACAAATGAATAAAGCTAATAAGTTAAATCCACCTGATAACTCAACATCAATTTCTGTGTATAAATTGAGCTTGCATTCAATACTGGTTAACTATACAGTGTTGAAGAAATGAACAAACGCATTTGCATGTTTACATTTTAAGATCATGTACGTTTAAAAATTTTTATATTAAAGGAAAAGCTGACATTTGACCAGTCCAACAAGTCTTTACACTCTATTAAAGTATCCAACTTGATTATCAGGGGTGAATTTTTCGCATGCTGGCCTCATCATCTTTTTCCAAGTCATTTTCCCTTCTGCTAAGCGTTCTTGGACAGCACGGCCTCTTGTAGAAATCGAAAGCTGTTGCCGTGAACGTGGACTGCGCATCGATATTTTCTTTAACGTCCTTGTAAGTTCTTGAAGATCTACATTTTATCAGCAGCTGGACCAAATCTAGTTCTGGATCTGCCAGCCTTTTAGGTTGACCTCTAGCTGCATGGAGAGGGAGATATTCTCCCGTTTGACAAAAGGTCTTCCGTTCGTTTGAAAGTGTAACACTGCTTACTTTGTACTTTGATTATATCGCTCTAAAACTTCCTGGGTAGTATTCTGTTGAACACTCCCGCCTCCGCTCAAAATATCATCAATAATCAGTGACCTCACATCCTTTTCAATGGATTTCCCACGGTGGAAAGTTCTTCCGTACGCATTCACCCCGAAGCAAAGTTCAAGTTGTCCTGCCCGCGAGAAGTAACATAATGTCACGCAACCAATCCGAGCGCTCCAAATGGTCACTAGCCTCCCACGCAGACGTTTTTAGGCTTGTCACGCGTTCCTCCCCACGAACGTCTGCTCAACGGACCGGTCACATCCGTTCGTTGGCGGTTAGCCAATCATAGCTTCTCTGCCTTTCCGTGGAAAGCTGGACTTTGACCGACTTTGACCAAACGCTTCAACACGAGAAATTTGCTCCGCAAAATGTTCAACATTCTCACTTATATACGGGTTGCACCAGCAACTGCAGACGTACATATTAAGGACCTTAAGATCCAGGACGGGAGCGACGGGAGAGATCTGGTTTGTTTTCATGGTTGCGTGATCCCGGCGTGACTCCGTCGAGGACGGCAAAAACACCATTTTGACGTTGTGCCCTTTGTGTACTTTATTTTCGTTGATTTTCTTTGAGATTTAGTCACTGTAAACTCGTAATGAGCTCTGCTCAGTTTGTCTCGGCCCCTTCCCCGTCATGTTCAAAGGAAACAAGAAACAAAAAGCCAGTGTAAGTATTAAAATATTTTTGTTGGTTTCATGTTTGTTGTTGGCTTTCTGTCGCGCCGGGCTGTCGCGCGGCTGTTGCGAGTGTTGTTTAGGTGTAATTTATCTTATCCTGTTATTTTTCTGCTCTCAATCATGCATTGTTTATGCTGGTTTATGCTTATATAAATACTACTTGGAGAGTCGATTTATTGGGTTTTTATTTGCGACAGTTATACGGAGTTTATATTTTTCGTGTATTCCGCGTGAAAGAGAAAAACAACTCCAAGCGACAAACTTCCCAAGAGTGTTTTTCCTCTCTTTATTGAAATAAGACCATTTCTGTTGTGTTTCTGTGGAGTTTTGACTTGAATTGCTGAATAGCTGTCTCAATCCGGCATTTGTCAAATCTTTCGTTTTCCTCTCCAGTGGCGTGGAGGACCGAAATTTTTCTTGTCGGTTTTCTACTGAACAACTGCACTTAAGTTTACTGGTTATGGTAGCCAAATTGTAGCAAAATTCAGCATTAGAAATTCGTATCAAAACCAACAACTTGACACCTAACTCAACAAATCTATCTCAATGTCAACACTGTTTACCTGTCAACTTCAACAACTCTATTATTAATTCAACATATTTCCGCTCAACATCAACTCCATCAACTTGTCAACTTCAACATTGTAATCAGTCTTAAAATCAACAAAAAAAAATAACTCAATGAAAATTTCTTTGCTACAAAATAAACACTTAATCATATCCAATTTTCAACGACCTAAAACCTGTCAAGATCAACAACTCAAAATTTCGCGTCAACAAATTGGGTCCGAGCTGGCCCGTTTCTACCAAGAGAGTCTGGGGAGAACTAAATTTTCCGCCCAGCAAGATGGCGGATGGCAGTGTTCGTGAGGTGACACAAGCTGATCAAAATGATATAAATAGCCAATGGAGTTTATTTTTTACAGATTTAGATGAGTTATTGAGTGAATATGAGCAACATCGGTCAACAAATGACATCGCATTAATGGAAATCTTGCCTTTTCGTTTGGAAAATGTAGTTCAAGCTTTGCAAAATGTATCTCGCTTTTTATCACAGACTAACCGGGAAGCAGTTCTGGAAATGACCAGGAATTTTCAGCTGATGTTTTGGGACTGCCATCGTAGGTGTGAATTTCCAAGTCGAACAAGATCCTCACAAGTTGCCGTTTTGTCACTAAGTTCGCCAAATAGAGTAGATACCAGGCAGGTTGGAAGGCCAAAATTTGACATAAAGGAAGAGACATTGGTGGAGCTCCGTTCTCTGGGTTTTGGCTGGGAGGGCATCTCTCGAATGTTACTCGTCTCGCGCTGGACTATTCACCGCAGGGTGTCAGAGTTTGGCCTTAACCACCTGTCCCGTTTCAGTGACATCACTGATGAACCATTGGACAGCAAAGTCAGTGCTTTTGTAAATGAACATGGCTGCTTAGTCGGAACTTCAATGGTTTTGGGCCATTTGAGATCTGAGGGGTTGAATATACAGCGAGAACGGGTTCGTAAATGCCTTGCACGTATAGACCCTGGTAATGCCAGGATACGTTGGGCGATAACAGTTTCACGACGAGCATACTCGGTAGCTGGGCCAAACAGCCTTTGGCACCTAGACGGCCATCATAGTCTTATTACATGGGAATTTGTAATTCACGGGGCAATTGATGGGTTTTCACGGTTGGTAACCTTCTTGCATTGCTCGACAAACAATAGAAGTGGTACAGTGGCGGACTTGTTTCGAAATGCAACCCAAGAGTACGGTGGCCATCAAGGGTGCGAACCGATCACGGAGGAGAGAACACGCAAGTTTGGCAGTTAATGGAAGACAGAAGAGGACCCAACAGGGGAAGCTTCTTAGTTGGTTCTTCTACTCATAATCAACGAATTGAGCGCCTTTGGCGAGATGTCTTTAGATGTGTAGCACACATTTTCTACTACACATTCCAAGCCATGGAAGAAAGTGGTTTACTCGAGATAGATAACCCACTCCACAAGTTTGCTCTTCATTACGTGTATTTGCCACGTTTGAACAGGGCACTATCAAGTTTTGCGTCAGCCTGGAATAACCACCCGCTAAGAACAGAGAACAACTGGAGTCCTGAGAGGATCTGGGTTAATGGGATGATGGATCTGAGAAATCATCAATTGATAGCAGTTGCCGATGTCATTGCTGAACAACAACCATCTTTTGATGATTTGGCTTGGTATGGATGACCCATCTTCACCTACCCCTATGGATGATGGGTTGTCCAGAGTTGAAATTGAGGATGTTGACGTTGAACTTCCAGAAAATGTCATACATGATCTTACAGCAGCTGTTAATCCACTTCAGCTGTCAAACAGCTATGGGATAGATCTCTTCACTGACTGTCTTAACTTCTTAGAGTCACCTACATTGTTTGTCTAGCTGAGAGACACGTCATCCTAAATCAAATGAAGCAGTAAAATCTTATAGTCTGTTGTTTGAAAGTACTCACTTCAATTGACCTCTTAGAAAGACCCACATCGCAAAGCTGGTAAAGTTATACCTAATTCGCTTGTAGGTAGTTACAACTACTTTTTTCCAGTGAAAATCGATAGCATAGCAGGCAAGTCAACTGACACTTGTACATGTATTTAAGGTTTCAATGATGCATTATGGTCAGTAAAACAAACTTGCTAATTTTACTTCTTAAAGGTGCTATGAAACTCAAAGGAAATTTTTTCAAACCACCAATACATTAGACTCCAGTAAGGTTACTCTTTATTGAAGAACTAAGACAACAGTTTTAATGAATTGTATTTTGTACCTAACACAACAGTTTCAATTGCAGTTTGTATCTAAAAGTGACATGTGTTACAATCATATTTTGTATCTAAAAGTATGTGTTAACATCAAGTGTAAAAGAAGTAGTTTCAACACAAGTACTGTTACTGTTAACTTGGATAAACACAACAGAAGTTTAAGTTTCATAAAAAAACAGTGAGTTCTTTGTGTTATCTTTTGTTCTTGATGAGTCTTGATCTAACAGGAACTTGCTATTTAAAGATCTCTTAACAACTTGCCAGCAGTAAAACATGTACATATTGGCCTTTTAAGTTATCAACATCACCTTTCTAAAGGTAGTGAAACAAGTAAACAAACTATTCTCCAGCACAACACAGCTGAAAGTGCTTGGAACAAAGAAAGACTGTGCTTTCAGCTGCAAGACTACCTTAACCCTTCTTCAGAGCGTCCAGGTGGTCTTGCACCTGAAAGTATAGTCTTCTCATTCACATAATTTCAATATCTGCTGACTAAAACATTTTATTCACTTCCCCACAGCCAGCACATGAACAAGGCTACACCATAAAAGTTGTGTCGGTGTCTTTCCATAACAAAGCAATGATTCATGTTAGCAACATTTAATATTAGTGATCAAGCTGTTGTGAATGATGAGCCTTCAATAACTGTCCTCATAGCTAAATCAAAAGAAGTATAGTTGGGAAAATTGTTTGGAAGTTTTAATTCAAGTAAACATGTTGAGGCAAAAATGGAATCACCACCATAGCAAGATACTGATATGCGGTGTGGCAAAGTGGACATTGAAACTTCGGATGTTCCAGTAACAAACTTAAGGAAATTCTTCAATTCATCTACAGATAGATTTTTTACAAACGTCTGAAGCATTTGGTAAACTCGGTCATCAATAACATTCTGCTTGCACGAATCTTGAAAATGTAAGCAGTTTAATACAAAATCATTGCTAAGGCCACCCTGGTGTACAAAAAATTATTCAAACAATGATGGATTATATTCAATCTCTGCCAAAACGCCAAGGGTGGAGAGACCTTTTCTGAATTGATCAAGGATAGACTTCCGTTTTACAAGAATATCATGAAGCATGAGTGACTGCAGTACATCAAGCTTGTTGTCAGGCTGCAATGTAAAATTGATGTCATCTATAAGTCAAAAAACATTCTAAAGTGGAATTAAGTATTTCTCGAAGGTTTGTATTACTGAGAACTATGCCTTACACAATGAGCAAGGGCTGCACTTCACAAATAAGGTAACAACTTAAAAATCACTTCATTATTATTAAGAAGAAACCTCCTGTTTAACAGAATATGCAATAGCAGTATTAAACTTTAATAATCATTTCTAAAAAACAGGAAATCACTAAAATGATTTTCATTTACATATCAGACACTGATTATTCTTTTCCTGATTTCATAAACACTTTTTATGATTGGCTCAAAATTACTCACAGTAACAACTCTAGTTTCCCCAGCCTCACACGTTAGCTGAATAAACTCTGATTCAAATGTTATTGCTGCTAGATCACTGTCAGATGCATCTGATATCTACAGAATAGAGGGAAACAATAGTAATTTTATTGCAGTCATCCTTAATTCCAACCAAATGAATACACAGGCAAATATGGGACTATTGTTTTACGTCATGTTTACATGAAATATCATGGGATGACAATAATACTCCTGTTTGAACTTTTTGTAATTGGGCAAACTATGTTGTTATCACCTACATTTCAAATACCTTAATGAGGTAGACTTTCTGGGCATAAACAATAGCATAGGTAAGGCAAAAACAAATAATTTCAATTGTTTCTGGAATACAACAGTCGACACTCTAAGACAAAATTTTAAAATCTCTGTTCTGTCTTTTAGCACATACATGGAAGAGGTTGACTGGTAACATTAAGTGCATTTAAATTTGTTTACCTTATCAATGTACTTGACCAACTCATTGTTCTGGACATCAGCACAGGATGCTTTGGCTAAGGCAGTTTGCAGGTCCCCAGTTGCCAGGTACCAGTAAATGGATGGTGACAAGTAGAGAAAACCAGGGCCACATTGTACAAGACTATGGGAAATCATTTTCCCTAAAATCTCAAAGAAGCCATTTACTACAAGCTCGTTGCTAAACACTGGCACCTTTCTGTATGGCTCTCCAGTAAATATGTGTTTAATGCTTTCATTGTTGCACAGCGACACAAAGACTTCACCAAACACTTGTCTCAGAACACCCCCTGCGTCCACAGCAGGTTGGCCTTTAACAAATACAGATATTGGTACTAAAGCATCAAAATCTGCACTCTTGTAATAGGAATAGACATCCATGACTTGATCTTCAGGATCTACTTTTAATTTTTCTCTCATCCCTCTTGGAAGCATTTTTTTTCTCAGCCTCTCAAATACCTGAGTACAGTTCTCTCCATTTACTCTTTCTGTATCCTCTGTCATATGATCAGCAATTTTCCTCCCAGACACCGGGTTGACTACCGGATCAATTTCTCCTTCAGACATTCTGTAGCTAAGAAGGGAATTTACAGCCCTCTCAATACTACCATGAGGATGAAGAGCACTTCTAATGACAGGCAATGGTATACCAGGAAATACAGCGGCTATTCTTGTCACTTTTTGATCTGTGATTAACAGGGAGATTGCTGTTCCAAACTCTATTAGTTCTTCATCATCAATCTCATCACATGCTACTAGTGGAATACCTAAAGTAGAGGCTGAATTAGGTGCATTACACAATCTGACAAAGAAAGTAGAGGCATGAGGAGTGCTGACAACATTCTCTCCACCAGTTGCCAGAGTGGCATCCTTCTGTTCTATATTCTCCCTGCTGGCGACCAGTCTGACATAAAGACGGCCATTCCCACACAGGTGCTTTACGTGTAAAAAATCCCATTGGTGACCCTTCTTAACCACAGGAGCAGAGATGATGTTTCTATCTCTCTTCACAAATTCGAAGTCATACATGGTGATGCCAGGAAATTTTCGGCTGAAGATTCCTTCCAGTTCTCTTCTGATGTTTTCTTCTTTATGATTACTGACAAGGTCAAATTGTCCTTTCAGCAGGACCATATCATCAGTAACAGGATAATCTTCAAATTCTCCATCGGTGCCAATCTCGGCCTCCTCGCTTGGCTTATCCAAGCGCCAAACAGTTTTTGGAATGCTCTGTGTCTTTGCTGGCTTACTTTTCTTAAACCTCCAGGAGTGTCCAGGAGCTGAAGAGGCTCGTTTAGTTCCACCCGAGCTAGAAGATCCTGCGCCATTCTCCGAAGGCGTTCGGAACGCTGGACTACAAGATCTCGACCTGTTCGACAACAAATTTCCGGCGAGTTTCTGATCTTAGTCTCTTGCAGTTGAAACAGCAGCAGAACGAATGAGATTTCGCGTTCTCTGGACTAAATTCAGCTCAAGTTCATCCCTGACACAACGTCTGACGTTCTCCTCGTCCGCCATTTTGCGTGGGATTTACTCACGTGTTAGTCTATCCGGGATATTTAGTTTTACTTCTCCCCAGACTCTCCCGGTAGAAACGGGCCAGCTCGGACCCAATTTGTTGACACGAATTTTGAGTTGTTGACGCGAAATTTTGAGTTGTTGATCTTGACAGGTTTTAGGTCGTTGAAAATTGGATATGATTAAGTGTTTATTTTGCAGCAAAGAAATTTTCATTGAGTTATTTTTTTTCTGTTGATTTTAAGACTGATTACAATGTTGAAGTTGACAAGTTGATGGAGTTGATGTTGAGCGGAAATATGTTGAATTAATAATAGAGTTGTTGAAGTTGACAGGTAAACAGTGTTGACGTTGAGATAGATTTGTTGAGTTAGGTATCAAGTCGTTGGTTTGATACGAATTTCTAATGCTGAATTTTGCTACAATTTGGCTACCATAACTGGTGTCAAAATTTTTGTATATTACATATTTTCTTGTATTCAACCAACCTCTTCGGCATTTTTTCACAGCTCGATAGCTCTTTGTCTCTTCCCTTTTCACACCAACGTTTTAAAATAGGCCTCACTGTTCCTCACACTTGAACATGCTATAATTACACATCATGCATGTATTTTTTAACTTCATACTCAGTTCACTCGGCGTCATATTTGTTTCTTACTACTAGAGGGGTTTACCTTTCAACGTAAGGCGTATATTTGCTTTCCTCTATTAATACCGTAGAGTTTTTGTAGATTGTGTGTTGTTTCTTTCACTACTCTCACTGATAGGTTATTTACTATGCCACATTTCGTATGACAGGATGTTCTGCACAGAGGAACATGACTTATAATTACAAACCAAAAACATTTAGCTATGCCCTAAAGTATGAATGACACTTAAGCAAAGTAATCTTCCAGAGAAGGAGGGTCTAACTAGAAAAACTCAGAGGTTGTGTTACCATAGAGGCAAGTAAGTGCATTCCTTAGTAAGGCACAGACAATGTCCATTTTCCCAATGGGGCTTAAATCCAGCTTCAAGTCTTTCTTAAGATCTAAAAATTTAAAATAGTTTATGATGTTCCCAAAAATCCACTAGACTGAGGAACGAACTTGACTCATGGACTCAGTGAAACTTTGCATCTGATGTCTCAGTACTCCATACTGAAATGGTCTTAGCAGATGAACACGGTGGGGATATGCTGAATCACCATAAATACACATTGCCTGCCCAGTTGGAGAAAAGGCATGCCTCTCAAGCTCATTCAATACACCAGACTCATCCAGCATTGATGCATCATGCTTTCTCCCTTCTGGAAAAGAAGATATAGCGGAGTTTTGAAATATCCTTGATGTTGAGCTTGCAATCTTTTTTTTAATTAAATACTTCCTTCAAACCAGTTACAGTAATACTCTGTAAAGCCAAAACCCTTGTGACCTTGAGAAATGTGTGTACTTATTGGGGGCTCAACTCATTTATGCAGAAATACCTACTAATAAATTAACATCTAAGTTTTGTGTTGGCTCCTATATACATCTGTTCACAGGTATGGTAATTTGCAAAACAAATGTGTCTATGTCATAACGTACTGCAATGCATGTGAACTCTGACAATTCATATCAGAGGTCACATGAATAGAATCATTTGCCTCCCGTTTATACCTTCCCATTGTCTTGGCATTAGCCGAGATGAATAATGCACTAACCTACAGGTCCAAAGAGATTAGCAATGAGTCCATTTGGTAGAGCAACTGACTAAAATTTTAGTCCATGTACACGTTTGTGTCCACTGTACACAGCTCTTTGCATTTCCCCAGGGCGACAAATGGGCCTGACCGTGCCATCCACAAAGCCAAAACAATTATCCAGTGCGGAACCTTTTGCAAACACAGCATCTGCATAGACTTGAAGACTAGCAGAATCAAGAAGGTTGTGATTGTACTCGGTTATTCTATGGCCATGGAGGTTGTAGACGAAGTCAACTACTGTGTTACAGATCATGCTCATCACAGAAACAGGGTAACCAAAACGGGGAATTAAATCTGAGTACCTGAAGGGGCAGCTAAATCTTTTCAGCATAATGCATAGCCCCTCAATGCCATTAGTCACGGATCCCTGGCTGCTGGTGAAAGTTTCAGGTAAACCAAGGACTTCTGCCAGCACCGGGATGTCTTCTTTATGGAAGCGAAATTCCGCTTTACATTCAGCGTCGTTCGTATCTTCAAGATCAAACTTTCCATACTCTTCGTACGGAACTGAATTCAGGATTTTTTGATCGATTTGCATCGTAAAGCAAGCAAAATTCCTCGTCGTCTATCACTTCGTTGTCATGACATAGAACCAAGGCATCTCTTGCATACTTAAAACTCATTTTAAGGCGTATTTTGACACAAAAAACATAAGATAACGAACTGAACAAATCAAGCGACAGAGTTAGCAGTAAAGAAAAATTTTTTACTACAACATCAGCTGGATGACGAATTATTTTATAAGGTGACATACAAAACTTACGTCTTGTTTTGAAGCCCCAATAACCAAGATGAATATGAATTATTTCATATATACTTCACAACCAAGATGTATGAACAAAAAATGCTTCTTAAATCAGCGATATTAATTGTTTAACATAAACCAAAATAAACAAAATATTCTGGAAGCAAAATGGCATCCCCGTCGACAACAATCTTAGGCTATTTATCCATCGTTTTGGCGCGCCGTCGTCCTCACTCCCGTCTTGGATCTTAAGGTCGTAAGTCAAACAATGGCATATACAACACGCAAAACAGTCAACTGATTCGCACGTAAACAGCTACATGTTAATTATGTGGAGCCAGAAGGGACAAAAGGAGCAATAAACCTATTCATCGAACTCGAGAAACATAAGCTTAACCAAATTGATGGAAGAAACATAAGATCCTCTCTACAGAAACGTGAAGCTTTCTCGAAGTAAAGCTAAAAAAACCGGACGTGGGTAAATATGATATGCGTGATAAGAAGCAACACGCGCTCTACTTACAAATAGTTCTAATGAAACAAACGGGCCCAGCGCCACAATATTAAATGCAGGTAAGCAACATTTCACGGAAAAATTCTTATTTTCCACATTTTGCCCCTCGAAAGCAAATATCGTGCAATATAGATGAGCCTAAACAATGCATAAGCACATGGCACACAGCCTGGTAAACAACAGAGATGTCAACATTAACAGAACAACCGCCAGTGAACGGAAGTGGCCGGTCCGTTGAGCAGACGTTCGTGGGGAGGAACGCGTGACAAGCCTAAGAACGTCTGCGTAGGAGGCTAAATGGTTACGTGGGCAAGCCCAAAATTTAATTTTACCCACTTTTTCTCATAATTATCATAATTATTCGAAGTTCCGGGATGTTCCATGTTCCTGGTTTTATCGACGGCCGAGTAATCGATTATCGCGCTGATTTCTTCCAGAAGCCTCTGACGACCATTAGTATCGATTTAACATCATAGGGGAGTTCTGCCCTGTCTGGTTATCTGAATCCAACTCCTGATTGTTTGTTAACTTAGCTGGGGTCAGCCACTGACGTCGCGCTGGCGAGCAGAAATAATCAATTTCATGTATACAGGCTTGTCCAGGCTTGTCCAATAAGATGTTACAAGCTACTGTGAACAATTCTATGTTCTCCACCTTCTCGGACATTTGAAAAGCAAAAGAATTGGTTTTGTACTTGTTATTTTTGAAGTTTCCTCGAAGTTGACCTACGGTTGACATTTGACAAGCATCATTATTGACCATTATGGGGCGCGAAAGTTGTTGCTTTTGCTTCGCTGCGGGAAGCCGATCAGTAAAAAAAAGACTTATGAATAGCAGGAAGAGCTCTCGAGTTTGAGAATAATGGCAACGAACGACAGTCTAGACTCCAAGAATATGCTGAAAATGTTTTGGAATCATGCCTTGACAATATTTCGGGAAGTAATTTGAGTAGAAGAATGACAAAGGCGTCATTGACATGACTTGTCACGTGCACAAATCTGTCAGCAGCCCGTTTATACCACCTTCCAATATTGCAGTTGCGTTGTCTTGAAGACAATACTCTTACGAGTTCCCTTGCTACTTTGTAAATGATTTTTCAAGCGTAAATTGAAGGCTGGCTGCCTTAAAAGTACTCAGTCACGTCTCTAGAGAGTTATGAGTTATCTTGAAGAGCCTAACTTGTCCTCCACATTAGGTATGTGCCGCAAAATGCTGAATTTTCTTCATGGATCTCTGGTGTAACAACTGCAAGGTGTTCATTACAACCTGCTCGGAGATTTCCTCACGTTGCAGTTCTTTCGCTTTGTTATTATTTCAGAATTGGATCACGATGCTTTTTCTTTCTCTAACCTGGAGGAATGTTTTCCTTCTGACGACAAAGGCATGGCAGACGGGTAAGTTGATCGACTTTTGCAAAATCGATCGAAAACTTCGACACAACAACGCAATGTAAGTGAAATTCAAACGGATTGGAAACTCAATACGCCTCGCGAAAAGTCCGTGCTTTGCCCAGGCAGGTCTTCCCTCTTGATATTTTATGTTTTGTTGCCAGCCATAACATATGTTAGTAGAAAGCTTCTGCAACTCACAATCGTACTTTAGGTGAAAGACACGAATTAAGAACTTAATATTTTCTTCGAACTTTCAAGGCGATTGCAAAGATCTAAGCTTATGCCTTGCATGCTATTTTGAAGAAGATCAATTTAGGTCAAAAGATCGAATTCCGCCACAATTGCAGAGTAGAGAAAATGTTAACATCTTCTTTTTTAAAATAATGCTTCTTATTTATTTCAACGTAATGACTTTTAATTGATCATGAGTTAATTATTTCTGGCCAAAATCTTTATACACATCAGATGACCGCGCGCGCTTGATTTTCTCCCAAACTTAAACATTTGTTAGACATGCAGGTTTTGTGTTGATCAGAGGACATCTAGGACCCATAAAGAAGAAATAAAACTTTCTAGTTTTACCTTTTGTTATGAAAAATTACGGAGCTATTCAGAATTCTGACTTTGAAGCTGTCGTGTTCGTAGTTTGTGCAAGAAATACTCATTCAAGTTCGCTTTGTTTGGAAGTTGCACTTCCTTTTTATGTCGCTGAGGAGAATTGGGCTAAGTTAATTGACTTTCTCTGGCGGTCTTTCACAAGAAATCAAGGTAAAATTGCTTTGTCATTGATTTTGTCTGGTTCCCTAATGAACTTTTGCTTTTCACGTGGTGTGCACATTTCATGTTTGTTGACTATGTTTGAGTTTGGAAGGGTGAAGAAGGTCTCGATTTGCGTTTACCAGTTTCGCCTCGACGAATATGGGTTGAAAAGCGTAAAAATTTTTAAAGTTTTCGTAAAGTAGGAAATAACCAATCATTTTAGGTGACATGTTTTCAAATACAAAGTGGCTGTATGATTGTGTAATTTCGGTACTTGAGCAAACACTCAGCTAGTGATAAAACAACCTCTCAAGCTATCGCCGGTGACATATTATCTTATATTTTTTTATTGTTGGTCACGTATTTACGCTTTCCTTCTTGATTCATCCGTTATTTTCTGAGTTATTAGTTGGTTTCTCTGCTGGTTTGTGTATGATATTTACAGCCAGTCTTCAGGAAGTGTTTCTTAAACCAATAATGAGTTAATCATTACGTAAGTTCATAACTTAGCGATTTTGTCATTGCGAACTCTCGAATTATTACCGTTGCGTATTGTTTTACGTGATTATGAAATCAGTAATTGTTTTTGCCATTGTACGCTACGTGTAGGATTCTCACTTCTTTTGTATCTTTTAAAGAGGGATTATATTTTAATCTGAATTATTTCAGTTTTTCTTGTCATGTTCCGTGAGTTCAAGTGACGAGGTTTGCAATGATGTGCTAAATTTAACTACCTGAAACAGCTGAGACAACTGAAACGAGACCTTTAAACCCGGTACTCACGCGCGTGTCCCCGAGATGTTTGCAACATAGTATGCGCATTTATCTTGTGCTGGGTAGAAATATTTCCTTTTTTCTCGTCTAATCATGTATGAATTATATCACTAGAAGATTAGCTTTTGAAGTGTTTTTACTGCAAGTTTGCTGTAAACTCACGCTATATTTGTTGCACTGTGGAACAAGCTTATAATTTGTTTAATTTTGGTCTAAACAAAGTGAAGTGGGTTTGTTGTCAATGACATCATCAAACTCCACACTTTCATTACAAACAGAGATGACATTAGGACAAAAATTATGACCTTTCTCGAGCTTGCATGATAAAGTAATATTGCACAAGATATTATCTGTAACAAACCACTGCAGATCCGGTCTGAGCAAATATGACAGTATATGAGACAAAAATATGACTTTTAGCAGAGGTTAATCAACTTAAGACAGAGTTCTTGGCATTAAGTAAAATATTTTGACTGCCTTATAATGCAAACACATACATAATGCCTTTATGGCCCTGAATGACAGTAGTGTGCTTTCTTTTCCTTTTGCACATATATAATTTCACATGTCAAGTGCATTGTTTCAAATATTTACAGGACTTCGAAGATTGTATTTTTTTATGTACATACCTATTGTTCAATCTATGTCACTCATGAAAAGCATTTTGTACCTACAGCAGATTTACAATTTGTCAATGAGTGTTCAACACCTCTGGTTGAACTGTGAGGTAACTTGATTTTGGAACTTAAGGTTTTTGGTGTCAGATTACCCATGAATGGAAGACTGCTCATCTGAATGGAAATGCTTTTATTTTAATCATGTTACTTAATGACTTTTTTTTTTTGTTTTTTTTTTGTTTTAAATTTATGCCACACTTATAAGTTATTAACAATACACATACATACATTAATTACAATTCTAAAAACATCAAATTACACTACTCACAATACTGCATTTACTAACACTTCATTACAATACATGTCTAACGCTTATCTAAATATCATAATAAAAAAAACAGCCAAATACATACAGTTGTAAGAACATAGAATAAAACACACTTAAAATAGATTACGGATTAGGTATAGAGCCCATGCACAAATCCCACTTATTAAATTTGTCCATGTTATTAGCATTTACACATATAATCTTTTCCGTTTCGTACTTAATTTTTGCCTTTAGCTTAAAGGCGTTTATAACAGGAGGAGACAGATTTCTTCTGCAATCCCATATATATGATTTAGCGACTAGTATCAAATAGTTTAGTAAAGGATAATTTGCGTAAATGATACCAACTATGACATCTTGCAGATTAAGGTGGACGAATTCTCTGGTCAGTAGGAAGAAGAAATATTCGAAATCTTTCCAGAAAGGTTGCACAAGGCTACAATGAAAAAGGAGATGGTGTAGGGTTTCCGGTTCTGAGTTACAAAACGAACATTTGTCCTCTGAGATGTAACCTATCTTAAATAACTTTGTATTAGTAAATAGTATTGAGTTAAGGACTTTATACTGAAATGCTCTTATGTATGGTTCAAAGGACACCGTATGCGGTAGCCAGAAAACCTTTTTCGTGATCTTCTGATAAATTAAAAGTTTTTCTCAGATGTTGAGAATTGTTTGGAAGCTTGGCTTTTGAGTTTTTTATTAATGTGTAGTAGTCCTTAGATTTCTTTTTCAACACATCAAAGTCTTTGCTATCTATCGTTATCGACAAAGAAATTTCAGAAGGAGTGCTTTCCTTGGTTTTTAGGTGTAATGGTACGGAGTGGCGAAGTCCCGCCCAAGTTAAAAAGTTAGTTTTGCTAATTTTGCTTGAAATAATCTTGAAAGAATTTGCGGTATCTATGTCAAATAAAAGATTGTTTACAAAAGTTATGCTGTTTTCAAAAAAAGTTCGATAGAAAATGGGTTTATTGTTTATTCGTATCTCTTTGTTATTCCACACTATATGTTGCCATTCTTTTTTAGTATCAAAACTGTCCCGGAATTCTGACCACCACTGAAGTAACTCGGAATAAAAGAGAGAAGGAACAAAATAGTCTTTGATATCGTAATTGCAATAAAATAAAAAGAGACCTCCGTGACGCTTCAGTGAAACTCGTAGGTAGCTTTTCCAAGCACCGTCATTTTCTCCAAAGATTCTTTTCAGCCAGGCTAGCCGTAACGATTTAATCATACTTTCAAGATCGATCATTTTTAGTCCGCCGTTCTCGTATTCATTTATCGTGGACAGTCTTGTTGCTTTATCCGTTCCTTTCCATAGAAATTTAAATAATATTTGGTTCAATTCTTGGACGATTTCCTTTGGAGCTGGCAGAACTGACAAAATATAAACAAATTTAGGAATGATTAAAGATTTTATAACTGCCACTTTCCCATAAACAGAAAGACCTCTTGAAGACCAGATATTTACAAGCTTTTTGACGCTGTCCAACGTCTCGATAAAATTTTTTTCATGCAGTAATTTAGTATCATAGGAATAATATACCCCAAGGGCTTTGATTGGTTCGCCGCTCCATTTAATACCAAAGGGTTTTGAATCATTATTTCTTGAGGAACCAACCCACATTCCTTCAGTTTTAGACGTATTTATCTTAAGACCTGACAGTTTCCTGAAAACATCTAGGAGGTTGAAAAGGGTATGCGCCGAATCTCGATCTGATAGGACTGCTGTCGTGTCATCAGCGTATTGGAGAAGCTTTGTTTCCTCTTTACCAATCAAGATGCCTTTTATCGCGGTATTTTGTCGAATTGCTATGGCAAGGGTTACTTAATGTTACTTAATGACTGAACAATATTATAAAAGCTGTAAGTTTCTATTGCACTGGAAGAGGAAACAAACAGGTGACTACTTTCATGACAGAAATTCCCCAAAGTAGTGGTGAGTCCATGGTATTAACCAGGGTTAATTTATTATTTAAAATACAAATTGAATAAGATTGGGATCATAACCACTGGTCATAATACCCCAGTAGTTCTTGAGACTTCTATAAAGAAACATTCATTTGCATGATTGATAAACATTCAGGTTTTGGCTTGTAATTTAATTCTTTATTTTGAACTTGGGGAATGGAAGGTCAAGTTGTACATGCATATCTGTGCAGGCCATCTGGTAGGGTGCGGGAAAAAATGGAAAATTATGCGGACGAAAGTGATGATTATGCGGAAAAGACGCCAGATTATGTGGAAATTTCTCAAATTAATAAAACTGTTCCCTTGGCTTTTTTCAACGTATAAAATACACTTTAATGTCTTACCGAGAATTTTAGCCCTTTATGACATGTTTGACCTTTTGCTGCCATTTATCCTTGTTCAACATAGTTTTTCCATAGTTTCTGTTGTTGAGTTTCTCCGAAGCTTAGTAACCAGGCATTAAATCGGACGAGGGAAACTGGACATTGAACTAGAACCCAGGCCCATCAAAAGACGTATGGAATGCCTGGAGGTTTAATTAAAATTGTTTACAAACGAAAAGGTGTGTTTTCGTCGCTGTTTTGGGTGAATAACTTCTTCAAAATAATCAATCTCTTTGCTATTTTTGCTTCTGAGGATGGTAAGCAGTTGCTTTCTTGCTTATATGTAGCAATTTTCTCATTTTATGCGGAAAAATGCCCCAAGGATGTGGAGGATGCGGAAGTAGGTGAATTATGCGGATCCGCACCACCGCATCCTCTCAGATGCCCTGTCTGTGTGTGTGTGTTTTTTTTGTGAATTTACTAGAAGTGTGGTTCTTGGTTTTAGGTTAATATTTTTATCAATCCCTTATAATTTTCTGTGTATGATCAGGAGCCCATCACTAGGAGCCTGCAACTACCCCATATTCCTGTCACAGCGTTTTCACAGAGTGATCTATTTTTAGTTTGAGTTTAGCTCAAATTCCCATCCCCACAGGAACCTCTGTGACCAATGGTAATCACAAGCACAGACTAATGTTAACATGTCAACATGATGTCGATTTGTTCACGTGAGGCCGCATTGTTTTATCCTTTCTGAAGCGTGCTCATGTAGACTGGAACTGGCCTATTTTGTGTGATTGAAAATATCTAAAAATAGACTGGTCTGTAAAAATGCCATTGCATTGGCTTATTGTGGGAGTTGCAGGCTCCAAGTAATGGGCTTCTGGTATGATTTTGTAGACCAGGTGAGCAAACACTCATACATTTTATGGGTGCATTATTTTGGGCCTGGGGACTTGTAACCACCTGTCTAATTATTTAGACTTAATAGTGATCTGAATGACATCTATGCATAACCTTTCTCCACATTGTAATTTACCTGACAAGACTGTCTCCTCCGCAGAGGCTACCTATGGAAAATAATTAAATATCCTTTTCCCCCTAAACTACCAGCTTACGGTCAAAGCAGCACAAAAGAGGCCTCTGCAGAGGAGAGAGAGCTGACATTGTGGCTTTTTGATGTTTCTTTTTTAATGTAGGTTGCTTATGTCAGTAGCTCAAAGACTTTTAGCTAGCAATTTAAAGGACATCCAAATCTCAGCCAAACACCTCTTTTCAGGTGAAGACTTCTGTTATTTAAAACAGGGCAAGATATTGAACGTTGTTTTTTGCATTTCATTTAGATACACTGATGGCACAGGACAGCTCAATTTTGGATTTGCAGCAGATGCAATAGCTAACAGTGACCACTTTCTTCCATTAGGTTTAGGATCACAGTACAGCGGTACAGTATCATTATAGAGGATTTTAACTTGACGTCCAGGGGAACTCCCGTATCGAAAGCTCAGGGATGCTTGTCGTCTGGTTTACGGGTGTAAATCAAGGATTCTGGTCTCACTTAGGCTGTTCATGATGAAACACCGCCATTTTTAGCTGTCAAAGTATCTTTAAAGGTGCACTCAAAAATTGATGTGAAAAAATGCTCTTATTTCTGTCTCTAGGCTCCATTTGTGCCACTCACTGGAGTCTGGTGTACTAGTGCTACCATGGGCTTCTTTCCTGAGCAGTGGCTTGTAGTCAAGCCTATTCTGTTTTTTAAGTGGTATCTAAGGGGTGAAATAAAACTTAAGTCATGCCTAGGGGTTAAAGTCAAATTTTCCAAAAAGTATCCCTGTTCTTTTCATGTGGGATTTCTCCCAGGATCGTTCATTCATTTATTTCTCTTCCCACCATTTTTTTTTCAAAGGAGTCACTTCAGATTACATTGTTTTGTCCAGCAGGTAGCCTTGGTTTTCCTACTGATGGACAAGGGATCTCTGTGGGACAGTGAGTATTGACAAAATCAAGACAGTAATGTTAAACTTGATCTATTTTTATCTAGTTATGTGTGCATTCATAACCTTCAGGCTCCATTGTTTGATTGTAAAATGCTGAAAAAACAGTATCTCTAGAGATATTAAAGCAGTGTTCTTGAAACTTGGCACCATAATTGTCCATCAGAAAAGAAACAAAATGACACCCTTAGTGCTGTTGCTATAGCAACTCTTTCGGCTCCAGTCTTTTTGTGTCCAAAAAACGAATCCTCCATTTGCAACCTCTTAAATGAGACAAAGGGTCCTACTTGTAATAGACACAGTTCTTATATTTTCTTAACTCCCATCAATAGATTGTGTAGGGTAGATGGTTCTTCTTATAAGACAAAAACTGGGATTTTCAGCTTTTATTAAAACAACGCCAGTGGCAAAACTGTTGTCATGGCAACAGTGCTAAGGGTGTCATTTTGTTTCTTTTGTGATGCACATTTATTGTGCCAAGTTTCAAGAACACTGCTTTAATATTTCTAGAGATATTGTTTTTTCAGCATTTTACAATTTTTAGTTGCAAACAACATGATGTCATCACTGATCTGATTTGCATAATAGAAAAGTGTTACAGTAATATCTCTGAAACGAAAAAAGATATTTGAAAAAAGAAAAACCCCATTCTCCTGAACGTTGAAAGTTTTTTCAAATACGCACAAATTATTTTTCACTTCATATACACTTTAACCTGTGGAGGGTGTCCGTTAGAAAGTATGTGTGTGTAAATATTTTTGTTAATTTTGTCTAGCCCTATTGACATTCCCAATTTTGGAGGACAGCACAGAAGTGGAAACTTCCCTTTGACGCCACCAGATTCAGATGGACCTGATTCACCAGATGCAGACCAAGGTAGTAGACTAAGCTATTGAAGATATTTTTACTGATAATCTCCAGTGTGCCCTTGAGTTTAAACCCCATTTCGCATTCAAGTAACTCAAACTTAAGAAGTTTGAAATAAGTCTATTCTTTCTGACAAGAGTATACAAGAGTATATCGGGAAGAAAACCTGAAAATTGCTGAAATTACTTTGTTGTCCTTGTTCGTTTGAAACTTTACACAACCGATCGCTTGTCTTTAGGTTTTTTGTATGTGTTAAAGACGGCAACTTAAGCGAAGCTTACGAAGATGTTCCCATTATTTCACATTTTGAAAGCATACGTTCAAAACAGCTGAACAGCAGTGAGATGAGGTTTGGAACACTATGTTTGCAGGCCCGTAGCCAGAAAAGAAATTATGACTGAGGCAATGTCTGTGGTTAAATTACCTTAATATGTATATTTAGGGTGTTCATGATGACTATAAAGAACAAAAACAAAATAAATGATTGAGGCAAGTACCTCGGTTGTCTGTTACTTGCTATGGTCCTGCTGTTGGAAACACTATAACAAAACCACGGTACTGCCAACGTACAGCTATATGTATCACTTTGTTCCAAGTCACGCAAACCATGGCAAGTGGCAGTGAAGTATCGGCAGAATACCGGTAGCCTATCAATCGACATGTCCGCCGACAATCAGAGAACCACTCTCGGTTGACATATTGACCAACATAATCGGTCGAGTGTTGGTCGACATATCGACCGATGCACGACCTATATGTTGGTCGACATATCCACTGACACTCGATCGATATATCAACTGATACATCGGTCGGTAGTCGGTCGATATGTCGACCGATATATCGGTCGAGGGGTGCACAAAATACACATGATCCGATTTTCCAGCTGGACAAGTAACTTTTCATTTTTACTAGCCCGTTGTGCTAGGGATCAGGCAATTTGTCTACTCACTAGATCATTAAAAGAGACAACAAGTAAGACTTGGCCAGAGCAAACAAAATTGCAGTGTTACTTGTCCCAGTGGTAAGCTGAAATTCACTTTTTTCAGCCCCAAGATTGTCATCCATTTTGCCAGGCTGCAGCAATAACAAGCAATGTGCAGTTCCAGAAAATATCCATACTCCCCCACAGAAGGGATTGGAATTTCCTGGGGGGGGGGGGGTGGGGAGTTCTGTTAAGGCCAAAAATTTAAAGAAATATATGAAACTTAATTGGAATTTCCAGAGAGGTGGGGGGTCTTAGAAAAAAATCCCTTCCGCCGGGGAGGTATGGATATTTTCTGGAATTACACAATGCATATTTCCTATCGTCAAGAGAACCTGGCTGAGATCTCTCCAAGATCAGTTTAAACTGACTAAGAATGACTGACTGATTGACTGACCAGGATGTTATGATCGACAAGTTATATGGCAATGATAACTGCACCTTAACTTGATTTTTCTGATCACTTAGTGCTACTGTGTGGCTTGCCTGGCACACATAATGCAGTGTTATCATCCTCTTCACATTCTGGAGGATTATTTCTTCACCAAGGGATTCCTTTGACCAACTCTGGAGAATTCCAGTCACAGTTGTCCCTCAGGTATATGACTATATAGTTTTTGTATGCCACTTAATAACATGCCTGAACAGAATAAAATTTAAAATATCCAAACCCCTTACATTTGAGTTACATGTAATAAGAGTATCAGCCCTAATTGATTAGAAGCTGTCAGTGGGGCCACAGACAGACTCTCTTTTTTTTTACAGTAATGTCCCTGAACCCACACGGAAGAGAAAGAGAGATTCTGAGTGCAGTGAATCTTTAACAGCAAACAGCATGTCATCTCTCAAGCTTAATTCATTGAAATCAGAGCCAGGTGACCAATATATCTTATTTTAAGTTCTTGTTGAACTTTGATTGGTCTAAGTCACACCACTTAACATTTACATGTGGAAGTGACTTTTTAAATATAGAATAATTTCCCTCTCAGATGACTACTGTGTGGATGGTAGTGGCTCTGATTGCCTGGATTCCCCAGATCCCTTTACCACCCCAGCGACGCCTGATCCAGAAAATTCATACCAGTGCTTAAAATGGTCCTCTTTTAAGACTGATGAGTGTTGCAGCATGTTTGACGATGCCTCTCAAAAACTGTGAGTACTCTCGACTGTTGATCATAGAAATATGAGATCAGTGTTTTGAAAATTAAACACTCAACATAGCCTAACAATTAGAATTGTGGGTGATGAGGGATCAGTACTGTTACAGATCTGCTTTATTGTGTTTTTGTTTGACTTTGTAACTCATGCTTTTATGAAATGAAGCATCTAGAAGTGAGGGTTTATTGCAGCTACCTCCGTAAGTTATCATGGGGTGCTTATCAATCTCAACTTGTCAGAGTTCCCTGTAAGCTCCGGTGACCAAAGAAATTCACTGTCTAGTCGTCCTTGGCGTGCCGGGTACTCAAAGTAAATAACATGGACGTGAAGGATGACCATGACGTGTCTGATGCAGTTTCAGAGTTTGAGTTTGATTTGGATGATGATAATTAAACCGTTGAACTAAGATAAACATATTTTTTGCTCAGTGAAGTTCCTTTTCTTTAAGAAAAGAACTTAAAACCATTATTGTTTATTATTAAATTACACTGAAATGCACTTTTTAGAACCCCAATTTCTTAATTTTTTTTGGAGAGGCTCCTGGCCCCCCAGCTAAAGGTAGGCCCCCTTCTCCACCTGGCCCCAATAAAACCACTGCACACCTCTTTATCAGCAACGTCGCGGCCTCCTCAAAGTTATTCTCCCTCTACTTCAAATTTTTGGGAGACCTTGAGTTGCGCCAGATTTTCCAACAGTTTGTCAGCACCCAATAATAAGCCTAAATATAGTGAGAGAGAATATGT
>CM042751.1:1124193-1134670 GCA_022496165.2 Catalaphyllia jardinei
AGATGATGTGAGTTTTACTTGGGTGTCCTCAAGTGTACAATAGTATTGTGTTTAACTTGGGTGTCCTCAAGTGTACAATAGTGTTTTATGTTTAATAAGATTTTTATAAAGTCTGCACTGCACTGGACTGGAGTGGACTGCACGGCACGGCACGGCACTGCACTGCACTGCACTGCACTGCACTGTACTGTACTGTATATAATAATATACATGAAAAAATTACTCTATTCTGATTGGCTGAGAACAGTGCAGTTTTTCCTTAACACAGTGCAGAAAAGAGGTAATTGAATGCAAAAAAAGGTAATAAAGCAAGCATTCTGATTGGTCAATGAACAAAGAAGTTCACAGATAGCCAATCAATTCTTTTCTTTTCAAATCAAGCACACGCCCTGGATGGCGCAATTATGGCGGAATTTTTTCCTGGTTGCGTGATAATTAAATCATCTGAGGTAAGGTGCGCACACAAAACTGAGAGGAGAGTTCAGAGTCCGTAAAGTTCAAAACATCCTTCAAAATTTTCACGTTTATATTATTAATAAATAATCATACGGTTTTTCTCGTTCAATTTGGAATTAATTTGCACTTGTGAGTTTTTCAAAAAGCGAAATTGCACT
The DNA here is from genome assembly GCA_022496165.2 of Catalaphyllia jardinei. Lineage (NCBI taxonomy): Eukaryota > Metazoa > Cnidaria > Anthozoa > Scleractinia > Caryophylliidae > Catalaphyllia > Catalaphyllia jardinei. Next base: position 1,124,808 of record CM042751.1, read on the forward strand.
CGCCGAAGCGGCTCGTGCAATTTCAGCTTTTTGAAAAGCTCACTCGTGCAAATTAATTTCAAACTGAACTCAAAACCTTATGATTACCTATACAAATAATTGTAATGAATAGTTTGATGTCATGTTTGATTTACAATCGTGATTGTTTTTCTTTCAGACTCCCTCCTCAGTTCAGAGTGGATGCTGACAAAGGTTTTAATTACTCATTTGCTGATGAAGCATTTGTTTGTCAAAAGAAGAATCATCTTCAGGTAGCTAAAGAAACCTAAGGGAAGTAATTGATAATAATATATTCAGCAATTGGTTTTGAGCTGCCATAAGACATCAGTTCACCATCGATAATGCACCTTTGCAATTTTGCTCGACATCAGCAAGTAAAATATATCCTGTGGGGTAAATCGTTGTTAGTGTTTGTTGATATCTGACTTAATTTCTGACTAGCAGTAAGAAGTAGATTTCAATTTGTATTCATTGCAAGGGCATAGCCAGGGGTTCCTGGGGTGCCCGTGACCCCCCCCCCTCGTTGTAAGCCTTTTTGTAAGCAAACAACGTACAATATTCAGGTGACAAACTGGTGAGTACCCTCTGTATGACTCAGTGTGACCCCCCCCTTTGAAAAACCCTGGCTTCGCCCATGATTCATTGTGTGGTATGCTTGGCTAACTGATGCATCATAATGATCCTTCAAAAAACAGAGAATTATGTGTGTATGTGCTATCACTCGACTCTTGCATCAAATCAATGGAACTAGTTTGGTTAAGTGGAACATGAAATATAAACCACCACAGTTACTAATTAAATACTATTAGTACTAGCAGATATGTTTTAAGTTTTTTGATTTTCTGTTCTAGGTCACAGCCTACATGAACTTCCAGTCTTCACAGTCACCTAAATATGTACAAGGAGAGGTTTGTATCAACCATCTTGTTACAACAAGTAGACCTGTGATGAGGTCATGCAAAACCTGCATGAACATGCGTGAACTAATTTGTGCATGCATTTATTTTTTGCTCAAGATAGTTGCCATTTCTTGCTTTTCCATCTGATGCCTTATTGACGATGTAACACTCCATTTCATATTTGTTTGCCACAAGTTTACACTCTTCAAACTTGACATTGATACAAGACTACATGTTCCACTCATGACTCTTCAGCAGTTATGTATCATACATGGTGCAATAAGTCCTGTGTTTTTGATGTGCTCCGGCTGAACCTGCTAAACTTGCATACTGTTTTGTCTCTTAGCAAAATGAATTAAGACACATCGACAAGTTCTGTTTACACCTTTTTGGAATAAAGGTATGTACATACAAGTCTTCCTTAAAGTTGTATGCCGTTAAAATTTTCTCACAGCATTCCAAAAGTTCATTTCTGGGATAATATGTAGACCATGCGCACAGTGCATTAATTATTTATTTTGTGTAAACTCATTTTGTGGTTATATTGATTTAGATGGAATCTCAGGCCAGTCAGATTGGTGTTGAACAGTCTCAAGCAGACAGAAGCAAGAGACGCTACGAACCTCTGCAGTAAGTGATTAATTTGCCTGACTTAGTTACCTCACAAGCAGGACATAAAAACTTTTGTTTTGTTTTTTTTCATTGCTTTCAGATTTGACATAACACCAAAAGAGCAAGCAAAGGTCACTGTGGGAAGACTGCATTTTAGGTGCGGAATTTTTGCGTTTAATTTCTGCATGTGTGAAAGTTAAAGAATTAAACAACACTCTGATATTACTTGTTAGTATCACCCAACTAGTGGACTAATGCAAATCCTGCCTTTTGATTGGCTATGCTACTAGGGGTCTGATAGTAATAGTCATCGAGTAGCGAAATTCGCCGGGTTTTCTCTCAGTTTTCCCCCCAAATAAATATTTCCTCAACTTGCATTTGCTAACTTTGTTATTGCCTTTTCAGTCCGACTAGTTGGGTGATACTAAAACAATTAGACCCTTCGCCCTCAAGGGCCACTGGTCGATAGCCCATTCAGCTTTGCCTCATGGGCTATTGACCCATAGCCCTTTGTGGCTACAGGTCTAATTTGTTAAATAGTCTGCAATTGTCATTTCTATATTTGCAATTCTTAATAATCCCGTTCGTCATTCTTGATTTATGATCCTGACTCTGATCTGTCCCTTATTTCTTGATTTCAAATTCCTGGTTTTCATTTTCTGTTTTCCAGATTTCCAAAGCAAAAAAGCTTAATAAGTGACTGGCTCTAATTAAGTTCTTTAATCCAAAATATGTGGAATATTCATCGTTGGGAATATTACCTAATAAGGCATCTCGTGATTCATTCCATTCCATGATTCATGAGACTGCATGTAAATAATGTTTTGCCGCTCATCAATGATGGAATGAAGGTTATCTAGTTTGTTTTCTGGGAGCTTTTTAATTTCTCGTAATATTCAAATCTCTTGCAGTGAGACTACAGCTAACAACATGAGAAAAAAGGGAAAACCAAATCCTGACCAGAGGTAAGATAAACATTATCAGAATGATTGAGTAACTGGCAAGTCAGTGCTATCATATCAATATTCGTTCACTTTTGTTTTTGGTTAACTTAAAATCTAAGATTGAGGGTATATATAGTAACAGAGAAAAACTTATCTTGTCCAGCTGGTGCAAGTGCAGTTATTGTAATATTTTTATATAGGGAAGTCAGAGTAGGGTTTTAAGTTTGTTTTTCCCCGTGTCAATATATATTTCCTTTAAGTGGTTTGCTCATTATGACAAAGTTCTAAATGGCATATTTTAATCCTTTGGTTTACTGCGATTCTGTAATCATTATAATACATAAACGTTCAAAAAGGAAGCAACATGTTAATTTTGACTTCCCATATCATCTTCAGTTGCACATGTTTGATAGTTGAATTTGAATTTTCATTCTGTTATGTGTAAATGATTATGTTGTATAATTATGCCATAAAATTTTTGTTAACAATTTGAATAGTGAGATTTTACTGGAAACAAAGAATAGCAGCACTGTAATTGAAACAGAATCTAAGACACCAACAGCAAGAAATGAACAAATTATGCAAAAAGAAAACATCAATTTAATTGCAATGTGACGTGATGTGGTACAATATTTAATATTGCAGATATTTCCTGCTTGTTGTTGCTGTGTATGCTCATACAAAAAACAAGGAATATTTGGTGTGTGCCAATGTGTCAGAAAGGATCATTGTCAGGGTGAGTTAATGAACACTCTGATCCAGCAAAATGTAATTTACACTGTAATCTGCTTTGTACATAATACTGACAGAAATTAAATTTCTCATTGCATATCAATACAAGTCAAGTAGAAATCTGATGAGAATTACATGTAAGAAATTTGTCAACCACTGTGGAACCCCACCTTTTGGCCACCCTGTTAATACGGCCACTCATCTTTTTAAAAATTATTTAATATGTTTGAATTCTTTTCTTATCCTCATCAAGCGCCTAGATCTTAGACATCCATTTTTGTGAAAATTTAAATATTTTAAAGGTAAACTCAAGACTTACTTTTTAAAATTATTTTAACATGTATGAAGTTTTTCCTATCTTAGTGTTTGTAAAGCGCAGGACTGGATAAGCGCTATATAAGTAGTCATTATTATCATTCTTATTATGATTCTGATTCTCACTACCATTATCATTACCATTATCATTATCATTATTACTACCTTGTCATGATGGCAATTTAATTATGGCCTGAACAAAAGCTCAGTGAGTCATTTTAAAGACCCCCATTAAAGGTGGGGGTAAACCTGAATAGGAGTGAAATTTGAAGTAATATTTTAAAGAAATATATATTGAAGATTAAAATGGATTGGGAACACTACTAGACAGTTGACCCCCTAAAATAGTCTCAGGTGAGTATGGGACTGTTTGGTGTCCATCTACTAATTCTTCACTTCAAATTTCAATTTTCTCTTTCCCAACACGCCCAAAAATCACCCAAAAATGTACACAAAACTGCAAAACATTGGTTAATGAGATAAGGAGAGAGATTTGGCATTGCTTGAAACGTGAACAAGATATTAGCAGAAAGGCCATGTTAAGCGATGTTAAAACAGCCTTCACTCTTACCCCCGCCTTCATACGGCCACCCTGTGAATATGGCTAAATTTTTGTGGCCTGTTGGTAACCAGATTGATAGGGTTCCACTGTAGTACATGGAGGTTATGTACCAGAAAACTCTCAGAACTTGGGCCATAAAACTATTTTAAGGCTTGATACCAGTACTTGTACCCCAATTTGTAAAAATAATAAATAACTTTTTTCCTAGGCATCGAATCCAGGGCAGTTTGAGAATGACATGGAAGCTGTCTGGTCAAGGGGGCAAACTTCAGACTCCGTGTTTCGAATGGTATGGCATTGTGTGTTACGTGCGTGATTCAGTGAGGAACTAACCATAACTACTGCTAACTGGTTTCTTTATTATGTTCATATTTCAGGGTCGTGTTGGTATCAATACTGACAAACCAGAGGAAGCACTGTCAGTGTATGGCAACGTTAAGGTGACTGGCCGGCTTGTTTATCCATCTGACATCAGAATCAAGGAAAGCATTGAAGAGGTGACCTTCATTTATTTAGCTTTTACTATTTTCTTTCAGCCATACATGTATCCCTTTCAATTCTTGGTCCATCCTGGCTACATCCCATTCAAATCAAATCCCGGTCAAACCCCAGCTAAATCTCGGTCAAATCGCGGTTGAATCTCGCCCAAATCGCGGCTAAATCTCGGCGCAAATCCCAGCAAAACCCCGGCTAAATCCCGGCCAAGTTTCAGCAAAAGACTTTCAACACAAATCCCGATCAAACCCCCGGCCGATTTCTAGGAAAAACCCGGCCAAATGCCGGATGTTGGCCAGATTCTTACAAGAAACCCGCCCACATCCCGGCTAAATTCCGACTAAATTCCAGCAAAACCCCTGCTAAACCCCGGCGTAAATCCCGGTAAGATTCAGGCGCAAATCCCAGCTAAATCTTGGACCAAATCCCGGCAAAATTCAAGCAAAAACCCGGCCAAAATCCCAACCAAATCGCGTGGCAAATCCCAGCACTGAAGGCTGCAGTCAAATCCCGGCCAACTCTTGGTCAAAAATCGTAGTCAAACAGTGAAAACCGGCCAAATGCCAGGGAAATTCTGGTCAGATTGACTTATAGATTACAGCGCTGATTATATTGCCGTGAACACCTAAAATATGTCTGGAATGTTTATTGTGATGTAACCAATCACATGTGAGATCTCACCACAGAAGTCACGGAGCAAATTATTTTCGTTTTGTTCAAGGATACAAACTGTCTTTTTAGGAATTTAAAACACCAATGTTCCCCAAGATCAGTGCTTAGGACCGCATTCAGGTCATTGTTCGAGTTTAGAAAGAAAAAATTTAGAAGCCCACGCAACGCGACGGCGACCAGCTTTCCATGTAACGACTTTCGAAAATAAAACACCCGCAGAAACGTTTCAAAAATTCCCGTCAATCATACATGTTATCGACAGATCGGATCGAAATCCACCAATCACAGCCCGCTAGCATGACGAAAAGAAGGTCTGAAGGTCACGCTAGTGGCCGTGATTGGTGGATTTCGATCCGATCTGTCTATTACACGCAAGACTGAAGGAAATTTTGGAAACGTTTCGCGGGTGTTTTGTTTTCTAAAGTCGCATATCCACGAAAACGCTGGTAATAGAGAATGAACAATCGTGATGTTTTCATTTCTGATCATGCGTAACTAACTACTTATTTCGATCGTTACAAAAAGTTTGAAAATTCGCACTCCAAACCGCCGTGTGGGTCCGTCCGGCACATCGGCTTTGTAATTTATTTCAAAATCCCGCAAACCTGTATTCTTCGCTATTATAGCACATACTGTAAACAAATGGGAAGAAAAAGTAGTTGTTTTCTTGCTTGTAAAAAGTTGTTCCGTGGCCGATAGGAAACCATTCGTTGCCTTGTGGTTTCTGTGGTGTGAAGATCTCACATGTGATTGGTTACAACACGATAAACATTCCAGACATATTTAAGGTGTTCACGGCAATATAATCAGCGCTGTAATTGGCTGATTGGCTGATTTATTGATCGACGATTTCTTTCAGGTGGATACAAGTGAACAGCTTCGTAACGTGTCCAAAATGAAGCTGTACAAATACCGGTACAGTCGGGAGTACATGGAACATGCAGGCTTGGATACAAGTGACTGTGAGGGGGAGGACACGGGAGTGTTGGCGCAGGAAGTCAAAGAAGTCTTGCCAGAAGCTGTCAAGGAGTCGGTGAGTACGTTTTTGCTTTGCATTGCTTCCACGTTACCATAGTAACAGTAGACGTAAGTGTTGAAATACTCACGGTCTTAGACGTACATTTACAGCTCAGGTGACATGAAACCTGTTAAATATGGTTTACACCCAAAACGAGAGGCACTGAAAGAAAACAGAGCACTCCACAGTGACACAGGCCAGGGCTCGAGCCTGGAGTACTCTATCTGGAGTCCAGGGCCTCGGTCTGACTACATGTACCACAGCCTTTGCCCGCAAATCGCGTTTGGAGTTGTTGTAGAAAGATTACGAAATGATAGGCACCAATATCATTTTAGGATTTCAGGTTTGACCTCCGAGCTGTGATTTGTCTTTTGTAGGAAGATCTGGTTCTAGCTGATGGAAAAACAATTGAAAGATTCTTAGTGGTCAATAAGGTATGTTTTGTTTGAATCGAAAGTAGTTGTAGCTGTTATCTGTTGTGTAGACTGCATGTCTAGAGTTATTCAATAAGCGTACATTCTGATTCACCGTTGGCACAATGTGTTTGGAGTCGATAATTCTTCATAATACTTGCAGTGTCACTTACTGTACTGTTCAAAGCAAGCCACACCGGTCAACTGACCGTCAACTGACCGTCAACTGACCCATACTGTTGCCGCTAGAACCGAGGAGGTTAACTCTAGCATTTTGCAAAGTTGCCCTTAAAACGTGCTTAAGCACCGATTGACGGGATGAGATGAATCTGCTTTGCATTCCAAGTATTTCCGAGAACCTTTTGTACTGAAACAATGTTCTGGACATATCTCATCTTAAACTAGGAGGGCATTCTTGATTTTGGTTCCGGGATGGAGATAACTATTGTGGCAACGAACACAGCATAAAGACCCTGGTGCCCTGCATGTACATGTCTAGTTCAACACCTTATCCATGAGGTCATTGTCTCTCTACAAATTATTCTATTAAATACTATGGGTTGTGCTTTCTTAGGAACGAATCTTCATGGAGAACGTTGGTGCAGTCAAAGAGCTTTGTAAACTGACGGTAGGTGTCCACTTGAAAGTTGTTAAAATTAATTTGAAGAATCGTGCTTCGAAAGGACTTAGGAAAAACTCGGAACGGGAACTAGCCAATCATTGATGGATGCGGTGAACTGCGCTTTGTAGGTCATCGCTGAAGAAAGTTATCTCCAATTACAGTAAGACAGACGACAGATTGATATCTGTTCAAAGTCGTCTGAAAAGGCACGGTATCTTATTATTTAGTTTTGATAAAACGTTATTGCGCTGGATTGCTTTTCTGTTGTTGCTCCACAGGATAATCTAGAAGTCAGAATCGACGAGCTGGAAACAGTGAACCAGAAGCTGCAGAGAAGACGATGTGACACTGTTAGCACGTTCAGTAGCCTGAGTCTGTCACGCTGTAGTTCATTCAGGTTGGTTCAGTCGTTCGACAACCCGACTGACTGAAAGAGTTTTATATATGAACTTCAATTCATAGTTAATAGAGGGAAGGTTCTGAAACCTGGCAAAGTTATTTGCTGTATGTTTTTTGTTGGCTATTTTAAGGGCTTGCCCCTCCACGAGACCTGGCAAAAATCAAAAGGCGGTTATGTGTGTTTATACAACTAACCAATCAGAAGCACTGCGATTATGTAATTCATACATAGTCAATGAGCATAAAACAAATGATGTGCAGGGTTGAGGACCTTCCAACATGATATTTACCTGAGCTTCTTAACCTATCCCTGTATCAAATGTATTCAATTTTGTTCGGCACTCGCCATTCCAGGTCGTTTTTCCTCGCCCAGTATGCATTTTGTGTTTTTCCACCATTTCTAGGCGTTGTTTTACTCTCATTCTAGCCATTTCACTGTTGTTAATGATTTAGTTCTCTTGTTATCAGTTGTTTTGTTTGTTTCACAGAGCATCAATAAACAGCAACAAAAAATCTCAAGAACATCGAAAGAAATGTCATCATCATCATCACTGCCACCATCATCACCATCACTGCGCATGTGTAAGTACGCAACGGTGTATATCTTACCAGTATTCCTTTCTTTTACCGTCAAGCGTTTTGATGTGGGCCTGTCAGGGAGTATTTTTTCTTACAAATTTAGAAATGCTTTATACGATAAACACGATTATGGAAGAGTACGGGTTTGAGTGAAACTTGCTTAGCGCAAGTGCCAATTCCATGTTTTCAAGTTGTTTGGAATATAATTTCCATCCTCGCCATTGATATTTATTGCCAGTTTTTAATGAGTTCATGATTATTCGTGTTTTTTTATGATCTAACAGAGGCACCACGCTGTTGTGTACGAGGAGCAAGGTTGGTGTTCGCCGAAGTTCATGCAGTTCCTCATCGTCACGCTTGTATTTTTCATGGTTGTTAGGTAAGATTTAATTTGTACTTTTTGCGCTATAGGTTATAAAATATAATCATTTAATTTAGACAATGGATTACTAATTGCTTTTTTGTTCGTTCTAACCTTCTTCGTCTAAAAAGCCCTTTATCGCACTCCTGTATCTCTTATATCTTTCTCCTTTGAGAAGTGAAGAATATACGGTAACTGACTACTAGTTCTGAGTATAAAATGCTGGAATTATAAAAAAGGTGCTAGTTTATAGCAGATTGTAAAGCTTGTCAGTGGCAGTATTGAAGTGTTTTGGCCAAATAATACCCTGGCTCTTTTGGTCGCTAGGTTTAAATTCTGTTACCTTGAAATTGTTTTCCCACACAGCATTGCAGGAATGGCGACCATTTACATCTTGCAAGACAAGGATGATGAAAGTTCAGGAAATGACCGTCAGGGACTTTCAGGATTAAGCCTCGAGATCGGCAAGAACGACTCGAACCCACCCAGCCTGACAACAAACCAGCCTGCTATCTCGGTTGTCCAATCAATCATCACCACTGTGAAACCACACAAACGTAGGACGTCTGTGTCGAGATCAGATCCTGTTTTCACGGGCCTGCAAAGAAGTCGGATCACTGAAGCAAAGCCGCTGTATAGTGTAGCAAGATCTGAGACAACCTCAAAGGCAGTTGGTAATTTTCATTCCAAAGAACTAGTCTTTTCCCAGTAACTGGTAGAGTTTATGCTTCGAAAATGCACCAACATTTTTGGAATTTTTTTATCCAATCAGAATCGGAAGTTTTCGTAAGTTGCTTGACAACGTCCCACACCGACCGCGGGATCGGTTATTGTCACGGACCTCCCAACTTCTGTCTTGTTGACCAACTGATTTCTCGTTGCCTTTTTGAGCTAAATGTCACCAGGCCGGTCATAAGAATGTAGAAACCCATCTACACAGAGGTCTTGTTTAAAAGTACCACGTTCAAATTCTGAGAACCAACATTTATTGAAATACAAAGCAAAAGAATCAAGAGCCATTGAAAGTAGCCTATTTCCAACGTAAATTCTCTCTTTTTTTATCCATAGCAAATCGATCCTCGCCAACTTTGCAGACAACCTCCAGATTCTCAAAGCCCAGTGAACCGACACCGGTGAGCGAGGGACAAACAAAAACGCCCAAGAGTGACCAATGCTGCAATCAGAAAAACATGGAGTATCCGTCCAAACTGCTACAAGGAAAAGAGGTGTATGATTACAA
>CM042751.1:1142270-1154447 GCA_022496165.2 Catalaphyllia jardinei
CTTTACTTAAGATTTATTCCTTCATGTTACTAGGTTTCAGAACCTAAAATCAGGGAGTAACAAAACCAAAATTCCTGTTTTATACTTATTTTGGTTTATCCTTGATCATAAATTTTCAGCATGCATCATTCAATTTATCACATGCAGTGTTGGCGTATTTTTATAGAGCAATAAAGCACACTAACTACTTCGTGTGGGAAATAGCTACCCCTCCGTACTTGCTACCGTATCAATTACTCATGTCTGGTTGCAAATACTTACCCTCCATATTTGCTACGGTAGCAAATACCCACTTTTTGTAGCGAATACCCACCCCTCCGTATTTGCGACTGTAGCAAATACGTACCATTGGTAGCAGATACCTACCATAGGTATTTGCTACCGTAGCAAATACCTACAAATGTAGCAAATACCTACCAAGTAAGTAACTGCTACGGTAGCAAATACGCAGTTAACGTAGCAAATACCCACACCTTTTTAACTCTCTTTCTCTCTCTCTCTCTTTCTTTCTCTCTTTCTTTCTTTCTTTCTTTCTCTCTCTCTCTCTTTCTTTCTTTCTTTCTTTCTTTCTTTCTTTCTTTCTGTCTTTATCTCTCTCTTTCTCTCTTTCTCTCTTTCTTTCTTTCTTTCTTTCTTGATTTATTTATTTATCTATGTATTCATTTATTTTACTTCTTCTCATTGATGTAATTTGCTTTGTTTTCTTTTAAATCAACATAGTGTAGTGTAAGTAAATAGTATAGCTGTATTGTAATTTAAAAAAAATTTATGTTGGCAAGGTCTTTGACCCTGCGCATCTTTTGTTTTATGCTCACTGACTATGTATGAATCACATAATTGCAGTGCTGTTATCGGTTAGTTGTATGATCACATATAACCACGTTTTGTACTTTACCAGGTTTTGTGCAGGGTCAATCCCAGAAATAGCCAACAAAAACATGCAGCAAAGAATTTAGCCCTGTTTCATGAACGGTCATTCCCTCTATTAACTATCTTTCCACTTAGGAGAGTCAGAAGTACTCCCATTCGATATCGCTGTTGCATCCATTTCTGACTTTACTGACATATTTGACTTTTTTGTTATTTTGCCGTTGCAGTTCTTACAACTCGTCGCATTACATTCCATTCAGCCCTGACTTGCCATTTCAACCCATCACGCTCGAAATCAAGTAAGAGGTTCTTTTTATTACCTCTACTTTGATCAGTTTTATATTTGTTGTCCTAGACCCCTCTCTATTGTACTCGTAGAAATGCATCAATCACGATAAAGATGCTTTCCTTCTGATCAGTCAGGTGGAGGACCTTAATTTAGCCACACTGGCTAAGATCCACATGCTATACCGTGTTTTCCCCTCGTTTGTAATAAGTTTCATTGTTTTCTCGCGTTTCGACAGTTTTGTTGCTTTCATTAAGAGTTCTTCCTGGTTTTAATATTTAATATACGATTTAATTTTGGCTACTTGACTTTGTTCAATAATCCCCGATTTACGACTGTCAATGCTAATGCTAATGCTAATTGGAGAAGGTTGTGGGCGTGTTGCACAAGATAGCATTTCAAAAATGTTCAATGGAAACAAAAACCACTTTCTGCCGAAAAGGAATCGACCACGACAGTTAAGTCACGGGTGATTATGGCTGGAGACTGCTGTTGAATAATATTCAACGACTTTCCAGCCCTTCTACAATGATCTGCATACGAGCCAAGTGGCACATCAGGTCTCATTAGGCCGGAACGTATCCCGGTTTCTGTAGTATTATTAAAGCGACTATGAGTATTTCTACTATCGGCTGGATGGGATGCTAGTCCATCGCAAGGTTACCCCCCAGTATTAAGTTCGTCGGTACCCTTTTATACACCTGAGTGGAGAGACGCACTGTGAGAGTAAAGTGTCTTGCCTAAAAACACAACACAATGTACCCGACCAAGACTCGAACCTAGACCGCTCGATCCGGAGACGAGCGCATTCACTTTGAGGCCACTGCGCCTCCAGATAAATGGAATCCCGTTTATTTCTGCTATGTTCAGCAGTAACTGAGTGAATTCATACTTGTCTTCTGTTTTCAGTTCCACGACAAGCTCATTAGTACTGCTGTGTAAGGGCTCTCACAAGTATGGTTGTCCTGAGAAGAAAACCCACCCACGTTATGATACTGCTAAGAAACACGTAAGATTAACGTAGCTCTGCTGATAAGCCTTTTCTGTTACTTTTGCTCTTTCGTTTCCTTGTAAACATATAAATAAATTTAATCTTTACAGAAATTGTAGAATGACTCTGGAGCTCAATGTAGCTCAGTGGAGCGTGGATATCTATACTAGTTTCTTTAATTTCGTTTTCAATATTATTTATCTGTCCTCATTTTCTTTGTACCCTCCTCAGGACTCTTGGAAGAAGTGTCACAGATGGCAGCTTCCGGTGGCTTTCTATTATAAGAGTACTTATCACTTCCGGCTGGTTCTCTCGCCAACAATAGGCAATGTCACGTGTGACACACTCTCACAGCCGAGTGGACCTCGACTTCAAGACTTTTATTTCAACTTTATACGCAAGTGTAACACATAGTTTAGAGTTAGTTCATAGTTTTGCTGCTTCAGGGTATTGCCTTGATTATTTACATATTATTTTATAAACGCCTAAGGTATTAAGTTAAGTTTAAGTATGTGCTGTTTTGGCTGGTATGGGTTCGCTTGTCGTATTAACTCTGTAAGTCCATAAGTCGGTCCTGTTTGGGCCTCTTAAGTTAACCATTATTTTCTAAGTCTAACATAATTGTTCCAATTAACAAAAAAGTCGATGGACGGTATCTTAAGTTAAGTGGGTTTGTTTTTTTATTTTATGCTGCGCAAAGTGATTTTAACTTTCGCTTCTCTGGATAAAACCATAGGGTTTCACCATTCACGGGAAAGCTACCAAGCAGTATTTTCATGTGGTACTGTTTATTTTGCTGTCACTGGCAACATGGTTGTAACGTAAAGTCTGCTGTGTGACCATTCAATTGAAAGTTACCGAGCAGTACTGCACCATTTTTTATTACATTTCGGAAAATACTCTTTACGCCAGAGATAACAGCTTTAAAACCTCATTGGTTTTTATTATTTTCTCATATATGAAGGGTTTTTACTATTAAGGGTTATAGGGTTGTCTGAATCCCCAAAAGACTAGGAACGAACTCCTCTGCAAGACGATATTTTGAGGTCGTCACGCGCATTCGTATCCTTGCGTGACTACCATTTGCGTGACCATGAAAGAGACCAATCACATATTCAAGTATTTTCATCATGAAGTGCTTTAATCCTGGATATTTTAAATATATAGCACATCGTATTTTTCATTCGTATTACACTATATCATCAAAGTTTAGTTAGACATTTTTGTATTAAACTTGATGAAATAGGAGCCGTTTTAAAATTAAGCAAACTGACAAGTTTAATGGTCCAACGACGGTTTTGTTCGTGGTCAATCAAACCATAGTTAGTGTGACGTTATCGGCAAGTGCCAATACTTTTAGTCCGCTGCTGTCAATCATTCGTACGATGGTAAAGCCGAGTGATGTGTGTAGAAATGACTGCCCTCGTTATTTTCGTGACAACAGTACAAGATACCAGAAGCAAATGGACTAAAAACAACAAAGAAACTGTTGGTTTACCTTAAAGATTTGCGTTTGTTACAATTGTAAAAACGGCCGTATATATTTCTTTTGATTTTCAATTCAAGAAGCTCGGTTTCTCGCACGCTAATATTAGTGTGAGAAGTCTTGACAAGTTATGATGTAGAGTATTTGTTTTTTTACTGAACTAGTCTTAATTCGATGTTTTAAAATCCTGTTGTTGGTTAATCTACTCGAGTAGAATTTTCAGGCGTCGAAAGCGGGCTATATTCAATCACTGTTGCATCACAATTTTTAGCAACATTTTATCTACGTGGCTCTTTTTAATTAAATGAAATCGAGAGGTAAATATTCTGTGTACATATATTGCCTCAGTGTATCAAAAAATTCAATTTGAATTTAGTTATATAGAAGAATTGTACAGAACAAATTTTACCAATAAATCACGAGTCATTAATTTTTATAAAAGACCTCCAGGTTGATTGATGGCTGTTGCTGTGTGGTGGGGGCAGGGTAAGCTAGCAATTCGTTCTGCTGAAAGCGACGGGATAAAGAAGGGCACGATTGTAACCCTATTTGTATTGGAGGGCTCAACGGAAGGGATTTTGCTTGTTAAGGCATAATTTTACATGCTTTGAAGAATAGTTCGTTTTGGTTCCAAAAACAAGATGTAAATGATTGTTAATAAATTTTACAAGCCCCCGGCACGGCTTATTTCGCATCACGTACCAAACAAGCTAGCCAACTGGAGGCTTGACAGTCAAGAACAAAAATATCTTTCTTCGTCTTCCTTGGTGCAGAAACGAGGAAATAACCGCTGCGGAAGCAAAATTGGCTTTGAAAATTTACTTCCGAAACAATCTCGGAACGAGCTCGGAAACAAAATTTACTTCCGCAGCAAATATTGCATGCGCCTATCAACGCTGAAACATTCAAAGAAATAGCGTTTCTAAAAATATATTTTCTCGTTTAAAGGGACCTATTTGTATAACATCGGTAACTGGCTCTATGCCTTACTTTTCGAAATGTATAGGGGAATCCTTGTTTACAATATTTGCCTTATTAGCATAAGCAATCCAGTTTCTGATAGAGCTACAAGTAAATCAGTTCTGAATATTGATAGGTCACAGTACGATTAACTCTGCCAATGAATATGAGCCTGATACATTGAGTACTTTTTTGCAAAGCGGGTTTAAAAACTCAAAATTTTGCAAAGAATGTATGAACTCATTAGCGCTTTGCCATCCAGAAGTTTGAAAGACAATTTCTCCTTCAATATTACAGACAATGAACTAAGAATTTCAGCATGTATTAAGTTTAACTAGCTCTTATACTACCTGGAGTCAATTCATATCTAACATGTTTATTTCTGTAAGCAAACAATGACCTCCGCATGACTAGGACGAGAGAGAAAGCGAACGAGAATCTCTTTGGGGTGAACTTGTCCCCAGTCATCTCACAGGAGGCAGTAGGGCGCGGATAGTTACACCCGCGTTTAAGGACTGGGGACGAGCGTCTTCCCTGTTTTATTGAGACGCTTATCGCACGCAGACTGTCACTACCTTCCTTAAGTGAGCTCCGGTTTTTAATAGAAGCCATATTGTTACTCCATCTAAATCTTCCGAATTCGTATGCATCCTTGTTCCCTTTGGTTGGCTATGACTTCATTGCTTTTTGTCTAGTTGGTAAATTATTCTTTTGAAATTCCCTTCGATTTAAATTTATTTTGAACCTATAAAAACGACTGAAGGCAGTGTAACCATATTTAAAGTCATCAGTTTTCTTAGCGGTGTACGAAATTGCATTCAAATTTAATCCTGAAAATAAAGTATTTTCAAGCCACACCTTAGAAAAAGCAAAGAGCTAAAACTAGAGTAATATAAACAAGGGTGGCCACAAGAAGAAAGACTAGCACGGATTACTGACCAACGACAAACGTAGCTGGTTTTAGCCATAACTTCAAATTATTCCTTATTTATAGACGATGACTTGACAAAAACGTTGGCCGGATACAGCCGTTGGTTTTGAATTGAAGAGCAGTTGAACCTTTGTTAGGAATAAATGCTTGGTCACTTAACGCTTGATAGCTTTTTGTAATTTTGTTTACAGGCTTTAAGTGAGAGTGAAACAACACTGAGTTTAATCTTTCGCTCGTTGCTGGGAAGAAAAGCAGCGTTTTCCCAACAACAATATTGTGTTACCTGCGACCACTTAATATTTCTTTCTTTTCATTCTAATGTTACTATATGGCGCTGTAAAATGACAGATGGTTTTAAAATCTTTTTAAAGCACATAAACAAAAGATCAAATGCACTTTGACAGGTTTCCTCTCGCGACTCGCCTACACGCGATAATATACTATTTTTGGGTTCTTTGGCTTTCTATTAAAACCTTGCACAACTGAAAATTAACTATCAGGTTTTAAGTGTGGTTTTATACACAGTTACAATATACCTCAACATACAATATTGTATATGAAATTAGTAGTAAAATAAAGCTTTGTTTTTATACGATAGCTATACGAGTCGCAAATGAGTTGCATGTTAGCAATGTGAAAGAAAAAACTAAAACAGAAAGTTGGCGACAATTGTTAGTGAGTTTTATTTGCCACCCTAATGGGTTAAAACTATGTTTTAAGTTTGATAAAGTAATAGTTTTGTCAGTGACGGTTTAATATTTAGTTATACCTCGTGGCTTGAGGGATATTATGAGTCTCATTATCGCAGCTGGTGTGTTTAGAAGCAGACAGTAATATTCTAAAAGGGGTTTCGCGTCATCAAAGAAATGCTACTGACGCCTGACTCTACTTGTAAATGAAGTAATTAGTCCCCAAAACAGAACTTAAAGATTTAAATATCCGAGTGTTAACACACTTTTTGTCAATTGCTGAAACGAGCTACATCGAGCTGCCTCTGTTTGTTGGATTTCTGACATTTTCAGTTAGCCAGAGCTTCCGTGTTGTTTTGTTTCAAAATTTCTTCCTGGTTTCGCTTTCGGTGTAGCGCCAGTGGAAGTCTGGATTGAACACGGAAGGGCAATCAGAGAAGCGTGATCGATTGAAGTTTATGCTCAGTTCGGTCATACAATCTATTTGGCCCATACCCACTGGCTTTGTCTTGGCTTTTCTTGTCATAATGGCTTTTATTTTCCGTAAGCGGTTCTTCAATTGTTTGAAGAGTAAGAACAACAGCGTGGAATCTGGAACATACAGGCGAAATGGCGAATTCGAAGGCAATCCTCCGTCAAGCGGCGGTAATTACGGGAACGCACAACCTGGCCAAGAATTCTCTGATGGACAGCAACAGGGTGAAATCCACAACTGGATGATTTCAAGCGCCGTCAATATTATTTCTCCTGCCATAAATGGGAGCTTAGCTCATGGAAACATGAATCAAGGCACAACAAACGATCGAGAATCATTCCGTATGGAAGACCCTCCACCATCATACAGCTCATTGTTTTATTATCCACCGCCTGAATACGAAGATGTCGTGAGAGCTCAGTGAATGTCCAACACAAGAAACTTCATCATTTGACCAGAAAGATTTCATAATTTTATATAACGATTGCACGTTAGATTATTTTAAGTACAGAATTATCTTTATTGCGTCAGAATGTATATATGAACAATTTAAAGCAGCTTATATTACGTGATTTTATTTTATTGAGGAAAACTTGCGATTACGAGACAGTCGAGGGAAGGAACATTGATGCCGCGAAAGTCAGTCCGTGAAAGAACTGAACGGTGAAGTGATTAGCATTTCACGATGACAAGTCAAATATTTTTTAAATATATAATATTGTACATGTGAAGGAAGTTTGATATTGTTCAAGTTAAGTGGTTCCCATGCCATTTTAGAACACAAATGTGCAAACAGTATAATGATATGCCATTTTAATATTAGAATGCTAATGGGAAATATATCACAGACGAAATCACACAAAGGCAACAGACCGAATAGTTTTACTGATTTATTTTGCCTTATTTGTAAAGACTTAAGACGGAATCCACCAGAGGTTCGAGTAACAAGTGGACAAAAATCTAGGACCAAAATTATTTGCATCGTATTGCAAACTTCTCCTTCTCTGAACTTTGAAATTTACTTTCTCTCGTTTCCATGGGATATTGTTTTCGGTGTTACTGCAGGAAATTACTTATGTATTTAGCTTTAAGAAAATGTAAAAATGACTGTAAAATACTTAAAATTATTCTGGTACTGATTTTTGTCCACTAAAACCTGCGTCCTGCAAGAGCCGGGGTAGTCGTTTGAAGTGTCCGGTAGAAAGCAACGCTCGGGAGCTCGAGACGTCCGCGAAGCGTGAAGCGACAAGGGGACATTGACGTCACTAGAGCTTTCAGGTCTTGACTTCAGAAGCTTTACATAACCACAATGCTTATCTGTAGGATTAATACTGTTTTATCTAGCTTTCTTTGGCTCCTTTTGTCTTGTGCTTGAGGATTTTGAAAAACTTTTCATAAAGTTAGCATTTAGTTTTGATTTAGATCGCTAGATTGTTATTGTACTCAAGAATTCCGCGACCACTATCTAAGCGAAATACTTTTTATTTGGTGGATATAAACCCTACTTGGGTAACATCTCCTTTAAAAAGAAATCATGAATTCTTTTGGGAAAGAAACAAATCCCACCCACTACAAAAAAGAAGACTAACAGATAAATTAATTAGGTGATATTAACGTGTAAATACAAAATTTTGAATTGCATTGTCTGTACAAACAAAAAACTTTATCGATTTGGCTTAGTGACCTCCCCTATTTGCACCATTTGTCAGGAAACAGCAGAATCCCTCGAGCATTAACTCTTTTCCTGTAAAATATCTTCTGAATAGGCCCTTTGCAGGATCTAGTCACATGGTACAGAATAAATTACACTGGGACGCAAATGACGCAGTGGGACTTTCAAAACAAAGAAAAGTCGGGCTGGACTGATAAGAGTTCCTTTGTTTTGAAAGTCCCACTGCGTCATTTGCGTCCCAGTGTAATTTATTCCGTACCATGTGACTGGATCCTGCAAAGGGCCTATTCTGGAAACAAGTCTTATCTTGAAGCATTGAAGGAGTGAGAGATAATTTTAGGGAATTTGACGCAAAAGACAATTTTATTTTAATTAACATTTGTTATTATTAGGGAAATATTATATTACAAGCGGATAAACGAGGGTTCATCACAGTGAGCCTCGGAGAGTCAGACCTTAACGTGGCCATGCAGCTCCCAGTTGGCTTGGTAGCTCAGTTGGTAGGGCACTGCACCGGTATCGCAGAGCGAGGCCATGGGTTCAAATCTAGTTCAGGCCTCAATTTTTTCAGGCTTTAATTTCACAACTGCTTATGATCAATCACATCTTCAAATATTATATTTATTCTAAAAAGTGCCAAAACTGATAATGTACCCACTGTTTATAGTTTTATTACTCGGATTAAACTGATTTACAGAATTGAAATCCAAATTGCCAGAGGTAAAAGTAAGCTTTCACAACATTTTATTAAAGGAGAAAACTGGTTGAAGTACTGACCTAGGAAGAGATGGTGGTGGGAGGAATTAGTTTATCTGTGAGTACTTCATTTTAGGCAGTGTACAGTGATTAGTTATACTCTAAGTATAACTTGTAGACATTAATTAGTCTTCTCAATGTACTGTGAGTAGTTTGTTGTAATTAACATACTGTAGGTGAGTTTGTTGTGAGTAGTTTATTGTAATTATGTTTTTTAAGTGAGTTTGTTTTAAATTAATAAAGATTAAGAAAATTAAAAATAATATATCTTATTAATCAAGACATGTGTAAACTGACGATGGATGATGTTTCATCCGAAATACGTCTTAACTAGACGCCTTGCTGCGTGTACCCAGGCAGTCGTTATACTGAGAAGCACTAGCTATATTGCAATTGAGCTAAAATGTTCTGCATTTGATGTCGTGCGAAATTCAATCGAATTTGAGGTGCTCATACTATTCTGCCTTCGATTGCATTTCTTAGCGGTTAATAGCTTATTACTTGTACACAGAGCTTTAGCACGTAAAATGAGTCAAGATCGTTACATCAGCCTATGAACGTTTCTGTCTATTTTCTTTAGCCTTTTCCGTTGTTGTTGTTTTATTTTTCATTTCTCAAACGCGAGAGACATTTTGAATTTCAGAGTTATGGCAGTGCGTGACATAGAGCCACCCTGGGCTCTGTAAATTTGTTCAAAATAATTCGAGGAATATCTCAGGTTTGGGAAAACGCAGATTTAAAAATTAGAGAAGTGTAATCTTTATTAATTTGCTATAACATCACAATTTCTTGACTTTATCCACTGAATGGTTTTCGAATAATTTTTTTATTGCTTGAGGATTGCGTGACAGTACAATCCAAGAGTTGTTTTGCTGGGCTCAACTCATACATTAGTTTCTTTTATCTTAAATGTACAATAATTCGCTACATGGGTTTCATTCTTGAGAAGACACATACCTCTGTTACAAGAAAATAACGAGAGAATATCGTTCCGTTCGAGATTTTAACTTTATTACACGTTACGAAGTTTCTCAGAGCGTTTTACTTGGGTGTACTCGAACAGACACATTCGTAAACAACAGAAACATATTCTCTAACTATTCTGCTCCTGTTGCTCAGACGTTATGAGTTCCTGCTGGGATCCTACTTGGTTCACAATCACGTCTAAAATACGATGACGCTTCTGAAGATGCTTTTTGTCAAGGTGAAGAGTCGATAGCCCCGGTTGATAGCTAGCTCCTTTGACATATTAAACATGATTCTTGACGAATTCACTCCAAACGTTCGCTCGTAAATTGTTGGTCTCTCGTACGTCTTGCAGACCGACCCTTACCGAAAACGTTTAACGACCTTTACTGTTGGTCTACCGCGAACGGTGTGTTCGTTTGTATGTGATTTCATCGCCCTAGAAATCATGGAATCCGACCTAGCAGCTTTTTCACGACGACAACTGCTGTAAATTCCATGTGTCGTAGGCTGCATTAGTGACGCATGCGCAGTAGAGACCAGACGGCGATTTGTGAAGGAAAAAAAAGGAAAAGAAATTCACAATTCATCGACTTTCAGATCAACCCTCTCGTCGCTTCCTTGAATTCACACATTAAAGACACCACTGACTTCATTAATAAACTGGCTAACCTCGCTATTCTACCAAATAACGCTATACGTGTCACTCTCGACGTTTCATCATTAGACACCAACATCCCACACAACAAAGGAATTGATGCTTGCCGTCGTTTCCTTGATACTCGTACTGACCAACACATTCCTACTGAGACACTTTGTGACCTTTTACGCATTATACTTGCCATGAATAACTTCACACTTAACCAGCACCACTATCTTCAGATCCATGGCACTGCTATGGGTACTAAGATGGCTCCATCATTTGCTAATCTCTTCCTCGGCATTTTCGAAACCAACGCCCTCTCTAATGCTCCTTTTCATCCTCACACTTGGTGGAGATATCTCGACGATATCTTCATGATCTGGACTGAAGGACTAGATCATTTGAAGATATTTGTCGATTATCTCAATAATATTCATCCCACTATCAAGTTCACTAGTAATCACTCATTAACCAATGTCCCCTTTCTCGACGTCATGGTATCTCTACATAACGGCACTATAGAAACTGATCTATACACTAAACCTACAGACAAACACCAACACCTACTTAGTTCATCATGCCATCCTCAACACACTAAAAAGGCTATTCCATTTAGCTTAGCTCTTCGCATCCGCTCTACTGACGCTAAATTTGCACTTCGCCTTAATTAAGTAAAAACATATCTCCTCGCACGAGGTTATGGTAACACTTTCCTTGACTCACAATTCAAACGTGCTGCTAATATTTCTCGCACTGAAGCTTTACATACTAACCGTCACGATTCCATTGACCGCTTGCCTTTTGTTGTTACATATAACCCATCACTTCCTCACATTTCTAGTATCCTACGCAAACATTTCCATATATTACTTTCCTCTAAACGCTGCAGGGAAGTTTTTAAGCACCCACCCATCGTCGCTTAAAGACGCACTTCTAACCTTCGCGACATTTTAGTTAAAGCTAAGCAACCCACTATCACAACTCCTAACAACACTAGTTTACCACCAGGATCATTCCGCTATGGACAAGATTGCGCTACTTGTCCTTACATTTCTAACGGTCTTACACACTATACTTTCTTCTCTACTGGTGCGACCTGTCAAATCAAGTCACACATAACCTGTAACACCAAAAATTTAATTTACATGATACAGTGTAACTGCTGCCATTTACAATACATAGGCGAAACTAAGCGACGTCTCAAAGACAGATTCAACGAACATAGACGCTCTGTCGACAAAACTAACATTAAATCCAAACCCACCACTGTTGCCGAACATTTTCTGTCTCATCCTAATCATTGCCATACTGACATGCAACTAATTCCACTCGAACTTATCCACTCGTCACGTGATTCAATAAGAAAAGCCAGAGAGTCCTTTTTAATAGATTTAGCGAGAATACTGGAACCTCACGGTATGAATAGACGTGATGAATCGTAAAACTTGTAAC
>CM042751.1:1165488-1195488 GCA_022496165.2 Catalaphyllia jardinei
TCTGTGTGAATCCCAAACTAGAGCCCTGTTTTTAGATTTCAGTCGAGTTCAGTTCGCAACTTGTTACTGATGTTTTACCCACAAGATTTGAGTTAAGAAAGAGACAACAAAATGAAACTCTCGCAACATACGTTTATTTATATCTACATTCTGTAAGAAATTAAATCCCCTACATATGTCAACTTTTAATTCTGAGTAAGTGCTAGTGGACTTTTGAACAACTGCTCACAGATTGTTAAATGTTTATTGCTATAACAACGTTCCTTATGACTTCACAAAACCCTGTGTGGTCCCCTGTTAATCAAATCATACTTAATTAGAAGAGAATATTCTCATGATGACAGTCTTATAAAAGGTTGAACAAAAGAAAAGAAAGAGAAAGAAATGCCAAAGATTCAAGTTCCCTTTGTCGCTGCGACTTATGTGGTCAAATGTGTCCATTGTGAGAATTTTCTTCATGTTCTACAAGTAGAAATAACTGCACCTCTCTTTGTGAATCAGATGAGAATTATCTGAATCACAAAGCTTTAAAATTCGCCAATAGTAAAATTATTCCGGCTTTTAGAAAGATATCACTGACGTGATTAGGCTAATGGGGACTTAAGTTTTTGCACATTATTTCTATTGCAGGTCTGTACGGTGAGCACGGTTAGTGCTTGGCTTGCTCGACCTTGTTTTTATTATAACAAACATGGACTGCATGTCAAGTGCCTAACTTAAAAATATAGTCGAAAATAATGTCAAAGTGGTCGTACCCTTAAGGTTAGCATGCATGTCCTTGAACATGCTATTCTGGTACAGCAAATAGTCAGTTATATGGCCATTATGAGAAAAGTGAGAGTATGCTTAAGAGAGCGAGGTTTATAACTGAGTCAGATATCAATCGGTTAATATCTTTACAACATCGTGGGCGTGTTTCGTTGTTGATGGCTTTTTAATTAGAAATATCGCTGATACAAGGGAGTCTTTGCTTCTGCAATGATCATTTGGCTCAAACCACAACATCTAAGCAACCATTTTCAGTTGTGTTTGGCTCGGACCTCTTGGGGCCACTCAATCGAAACACGTTGTATCCACAACATTTCGTTGACTTGACAGAAAAAGATAAAATCCAACACTGTCAATATCTTAGTCACGCCATTTTAAAAACACTCTTCCATCAAAACAAACTGAAACGTGTTTCTAATACATATGAAAACAACAACCTTTACGCCGGGTCCCGCATTCCAGAACTTACCTCAAAAACACGCGTGCAATATCTGTCACAGATGTTCCATTCAGAAGGACGCTAGAACTTCCATTGTAATAACATGAAGGTTCCGGACGTTGCGCCCAAAATGAATTTTTGGCCCGTGTTGCAATCACGATTGTTATCTTAATAGGAAGGGCGAAAAAAAGACAGGTGGAGTGCAAATAGTTAACTTGGACCAGGAGCCAGTCTGTCATGACAGAAGACAAGGAAATGAGCCCAGTCGGTTTCATTGTCAATGAGTCACCTCTGCTCGCTATTCATAACATTCCAATCTGTATACAGCCGAGTCCAATATCTCCCAGCTCCCCTGCGACGGCAGCGTGCCAGACAAATTCCCGCCGAATGAAATGAAAATGGAAGCATTCAAACATATCTGGTTCTAGCTTGAGAACATCAATCTCCACATGTTTAATTAGGATAATTTTTCAAGCAACAGTGGAACTCCACCTTACTGTCACGTTTTTTTTTTTTACGGCAACTTTATTCTGGCCTGAAGCTCTGTTATATTATTATCTAAATTAAAAAACACCTTTAACACGGCCAACCCGTTAACAAGGCCAGATATTTTTGTGGCCCGTCGGTTACAGGATTAGTGAGTTTGAACTAAAATTCCAATAAAACTATATCAACTTTGTAGTTTAACACAATTTTAAGTGCTGTTGATAGCAATTCGCATTTAATACAACTCCAGTATTCCACATTTTTTTAGAGATGGTTTGGTGGGCGCCTTGCAGGCGGGGTCACTGAGATACGTGAAATCGAGTGGGATTAAAAAAAAGTGTTTCTCCATTGTTGAAGGTCAAGGGCTAACCACTAAACGCTTTTATCAATTTCGCAGCCTGTAGAAAAGAACATTTGTTTCACATAACGAAGCAGTGCAATATATTCTCGAGTACTTCAGCCTAAAAAGGACAAAAGGATTAAGTATAAACAGGATTTCATTCTCTTAGTTTGTGGATGATAGGAAACAGCGACTTTCGCTTATGACGTCATACCCACCGGAAGTTATCAATCCGGCTGATGATTTATAGTGGGGTAAGGTATGTTATGAAGTCATTACAAATAAACAAGAGATACAGAAAGGTACTTCATTCCTTCAGATAACGAAACCACCAAACGGTAGCAACTCTGTCTCTGAGACGACATTGTGATTTTGTTGTTGGGCGAAATGGAGCTTAGCCGAAAACTGACCGATTTTGCGTTAATAAGGGTGGCGATATTTTTTGTTTCGTTCGCGAGTGTGTCATCGCAGTGCAACAATGAACAAATGAAAACATGCCCAAACGGACTTTGCGACGATGAAACCGAGTGTCAAGGCTCGAGTTCTCAATCAGCCGGTGGTGTAGAAGCGATAGTGGCTATTATGAGTGTATCTGTCGTCTTAATTCTTGGTTTAGTTATTCTTTTGGTTTACATATGCCTTAAACAGGGACCTTGGTCACATACCGGCGAAGCAACTGATTCGAATGAGAACACTTGCGAAAGTAGTTCTGTGGAAATTCCAGAATACATTATGCGACGACGATTTTCTTCGCTGAGCATGGTGTCTGGACCTCCGCCATATTTCAGTCTTTTCAGGTTTATTTTGAACGAGAATGGAGAGATAACAAGCACGGTTATCGGAGAGAACTCAGTCAGAACTGAACTGAATACACGCCTTCCTAGTGTCACGGCGGACCAACCACCTGACTACGGCGTTCTCTTCGCGCATTCTCCACCACCCTATGATCATGTTATACAGACTGAACAACTGACCGTAATAACAACTAATACCAGTGCCATCTCTGAATGTTAAGGAACATTCTTGGACTTCACTGTCGTCAAGCGGCTTCATGAATTGAGGAGGGATCTTGTCTACAACGCCAGAATGACTGCGAAGACTTTTCGGCTTTGGGTGTCACCGATGTTTATTTGAAATCAAGACCATAAAAGATGAAATGATTTAAGGCGAAGGGTACTTTTGATGCCCTCTAATAATGTCCAAACCAGGCTACCAAATACCTCGAATGACATAACCACTTTGAATTTAAACTTAAATAATTCTAACAACTGCGCATTGCTGCGTAACTTGGGTAGTCCACATGGCCAAGAGGTGATAATGCTTAGATTCTACTCTTCAATTTTACCTTTAACTTACTCTACGTGATTTTACTTTTTACAACTAGACTATTGTAGAAAGCCGCGTCAAACTGCTCTAGTTACGTTACGTTGCGATGTTAAGGATATTATCACGACGATCTTTTCATGCGGCCTATAACGTCGACGCGTCAAAGAAACTTCGAGAGAACGAAAGTCAGTGAATAGCTACAGCGTAAAACGCGCTGTCGTGTTCTTAGAACTAGTTAAGGGCTGTAAAAAGTTATGTTACTTAGTAGAATCTGCACATTAAGCATGTGTTTAACGCTCGCGTCAGTTTGGGGGATCCGGAAAGGGTTTGTCCGGAAAATCGTCCCAAAAGGTGGAAGTCAAAAAGCCACGAAACAGATATTATGTTTTTTTTTGTAAGAGAAGCAATAATTCTCAAAATAGATTATAAAGTATTATGTTTCTGCCATCCTTTTGTATTTGGGTTTTCGATTTCGCCTTCAAGTGAACAAGAATTATTGTATTATATTTGTTTCTCATGGAATACGTTAAATGACCCTGTTAGTATTTATTAGTTTATTTTAGAGCTAATGCTCTCTGTTCATACCCAAGGTTGTGATGATATTTAATTTTTTATTTATTACGTTCAATAAAGCGATATCTGATATTGCGATAGTTTGAGTGAAAGGGTGATTTGTATGATTATTGCATTCAGAATTACACAATGAAAACTTATTCACACCAAAAACGTTTTTCAAAGCGTGTTGCGCATCTCGGAATAAAAATTTAGCCCACAGATTTCTAGTTTGTCATTATTTACCATAATCTTAATCTTTGTTATTTCTTTTCAGTTTATTATTATGCCTTTGGTACGCCTTTTACTATTTTTAAAATTTGGTACCACGTAAAACCGGCCTGACGCTTTACATCGTGACATGGGTGTAGGTGGTAATACGTTTTAACATGACGCAAACTTGAAGCTTCCTGTCTCAAGCTGTCATCTTTTTTAACTTTGCTTAATTACATATCGAAGAAAATTAGCAAGGCTGATTAAACAGTATAGGAATTTATCTTCCAATATTAATTACATATAGTCAGTCTGATTTTAGTAGTGTAGCAGCTCTCGTAAGCTTGTAATTCTATTTGTCGCCATTGTAGTAGCTGTTTGTGAACGGATCGACTTTGATATAATTCATAAAATTTTGGTGAAACAAAAAAAAAGGAAGAAAAGAAAAGAAACGAAACGAAAAAGCAGAAAAACTTGCCGACTGAGTGAATGTCACTGTATACCTTGTTTATAGCTCCAAGGTGTAGACTGAATTCTTTTCTTCATGCAAAAAAATATATTTAAATATTTAGGCAACCTTTCTTTTGATTTTCCGTAGTACAGTGCTCAATGCATTAAAGTATAACGTAATATATATTGACTGAAGAGAAAAAAACTACACTTTTATCCCTACAAGCCTGTTTCGTGATCGCTCACTCTTCTGGGGATTTTAAAAAAGGAAAAAAAAGTGTAAACGAATGAGTGTAATGCGAATGTCACTGTATACATTGTTTACACCACTAAAGTGTAGTTTTTTTCTTTTTTAAATATATTTAAATATTTATATCTCTTGTAGTAGAATACTGTAGAATATGTCTCGGAAAATTGACGAACTATTTCTCATCCATTACATGACGTAACAGCGACCGATGACAATGACGATAATTAAAAATTGAGGACCAATCACAGCGCTCACTGTCACTATCAATGGATAGTTTTGTAACATGTTTATACGATTTTTTCTGATCTAAAAGTTTTCCATATAGTCCTAACTATTTTAAAACAATATAAAATCAACATTTTGAAGTCAGACGAAAACAATCTATCGGCGTAGGAAATAAAAAAATGGGAGGGGAGGAAGCGGGGAGACGAAAACGAAACACGCTGGGAACGAATCTGGGCGGCAATATTAGGAGAAAAAAAGGAAAGATTCATCGCAAATTGGTCAACTTTCTTGTTAGTGAATTTATTATTTTCTATCTTTGTTGAAAAAAATCACGAACCTCGTAACGTAGGAAAGTGCATCGGTAATGTCTTTTGGAAAGCCGAGATTGAAAAAGTATTCTGCTTCCGCAAGAGAAAATGAGATCATGATCTCTTGGCTTTCGTTATGATGGAAGGTAAATGAAAGTGAAAACATGTTACGTTCAAGAAAGCCTCCCTAGAGCAGTCGATATAATTCGAGCGTCAGCAGCTCTCCTCTAGAGCCTATCCTACACCAAATAAATAAACAAACAAACAAATAAATGAATAAATAAATAAATTATTGCTTATTATTATCCAACTGTACCTCGTAGAGTACAAATAACGCCCAGAACGAGTAAAAATATCACGCGCTATTTGTATTCCAGAGGACCGGTCAGACTGGTTTGTTTGCTGTTGACCAATCAGTTCGTTGGATTTCTCGCGCCAATTCCGTCCCGCTTCGCATACTTCTGTCACGCATTTCCCGTAAATAAATATCCGTGAAATTTGCCCGCACGGACATAAAAATTTCAAAATTCTTTTGTCACGCAAAAATTCTTTTGTCACGCAACGGGTACCCCCGTGGTGTTATTACTCACAACATGAACGATGTTGTGGCAAGAAAACGCAACAAACATAAATATCCTATCACCACGGTACCCTAACGAGATGTTTACATCGTTTTACCTTATCTGGGTCTTAAGAGTAAAATCATCACTAAGCAACTGAAATCTTGTATCTACAGGTTCTATGGTTGTATTAAGCTAAAAATTATTTTTCGTAACACTCACTGCATTAACTCTTTTTTCCCCTACAAGGACAGGCTTAATCGGTCTCTCAAGTCTAAGGTTGTATACAAGGCTAGCTGCTGGGACTGTGAGGACTTTTACATAGGTAAAACGAAGCGTCGTTTACACGACAGAAAAACAGAACATTTCAAAGCACTCACTAAGAATGGTCAAGCATCTGCCATAGCGGATCACATTACCTCAACAGGACACAATATCAAATGGGACCATTTTGAAATTTTAGCAACCGGGCGTTCGTTCTGATGTGCATTGCAGAATTAAAGAATCATTATTGATTAAGGATTTAACACCTTCTTTAAACGAAAATGTGGGAAGCGAGAAACTTTTACTTTACTAGCCTTTTATATATTGTCCAGCAGACTTAAATAGGTCTGTGTATTATCAGTTTTTTCACAATTGTCTTAATTAGTTTCCAGTCTTTCTCTTAAGCATTTAAATATCTTGTTGTATAATCCAACCGTCACTTATGAGGATGTATGTTGAGGCATACGAAACGTTAAGTAATTAATCAAAGCTTTTTACAACATGCGTTGTTTTATCATGTTTGTAACCGCAGTGTGTATATTATTTCTGTTAAAGTTGAAATGGCCGAAGAATAAGATTTTTTAAAATTTGGCGTGTTGTATAATAAATCCCTTATTAGACGTTTTGTTGTGTAGTATCGCTGAGAATTTTGACTTGCTGTTTGTATTTTGACTCGCCCTACGGCACGACTCGAAAAAATACTCTGCGATACTACACAACAAAACGTCTAATAAGATATTTTTATTATCCAACTGCACTTCGTAGAGTACAAATAACGCCCAAAACGAGTACAAATATCACACGGCATTTATACTCCAGAAGACCGTTAGCCGACAGGTTTTCTCGCAACGCGCAAGCAAGCGACGAATTGGATTGAAATTACGAAAAAGGGCGGATAATTAACATTATTTTTCTGACAACGTCGGAATGGCTGGCGAATATTGATCCAAGTTTACTAGATAAATCGAACGAAGAAAAGCAGTTGGACGACACTGAAATTTCACCACTTATTGAAGAAAATAGAAACAGCAACCCAACAAACAGGACAAAAACTGACCGTAAAGGTCGGCACACGCGACGCGACTAGTGTCCCTGCGACCAGTCGTATCGTGTGAACTGGCAATTTTTGCTTCAAAATCTAGTCGCAGGGACCAACTTTAGTCCCTGCGACTAGTCCCACGAATTCAAACCAGTTTGATTTTTTGGGACAAGTCCCTGCGACTTGTTGCACAAAACGCTTCGTGTGAACTGTTCGTGGGACCAGTCCCTGCGACCAGTCCCTTCGTGTAAACTCTTCAGGGGACTAGTTGCAGGGACTATATAGACGTTTTGTTGTGTAGTATCGCTGAGAATTTTTACGCGTTGTTTGTATTGACTCGCCCTCCGGAATCGTCAAAATACGCCACAACTCGTAAAAATACTCAGCGACAGGAGCCCATTACCATTGACTCCTGTCAGCGATCATTCAGCTCTCCGTGAAACCAATGTTATTCTTGAGATGTCGATTACAAAAGTGAACAAAGTTTCAGACAATTGAGAAAGATGTTTAGCAGAAAGTGCTACAAGCTACTCGGGAAAATAAATAATACTAGTCTATTATTTTATCGGCAAATTAAAAATGTCACCTTGTCTATTTATATAAATATACAGTTACTGTGGTTACTTATGTGACACACGAACAGTTTTGAGTAACAAGATTGGTATTGACTTATTTATCAGGTAGCTGTCTTATTGACGGTCTCTTTTCTTGTTTATATTATTCAGTGAACAAGTTTCATTGATTTCAGGTCTAATTTAGTTTGGATTTAAACTGGGGTTCTAACCTTGTACTGTACAGGCTAGACTGCCAAGTTCAGTTCGCCAGCCCTGGAGCATCTCAACGCATTAAGTATAATAAACAACAGGGAAAACAGAATTTGGAGTGTGCCTTAAATGGAAAAGGCTGTTGTTATTGCTTTGATACGTGCTGTAGCGGTGCCTGTATTCTCATGCAAATGATAACTTATTTTGGTTAGGCCAACGGGAGTTAAGCGAACTTTATCGCCTCGCTGGTCAACAATAAAAACAAGAACATTCAAGTGGAACAAATGAAGAGGAAATATGTTAAGACTGAAGTGACTAAGCACAAATGTGAAGTAACGAGTTGAACGAAAGAGTTTGAAAAGTTTCGCGAGATAGTTCACGAAAGTCAAACATGTCGCTGAAATTCGTGCTGTTCCTAACAATTTCGTTTCAGGTCGTCGCCATCTCTCTATCTTGCCAACCTCCGCATAATAATTGTGAGAACGCAACAAGCAGTAACAGTACTCCAGTTGCTACGATTGTGAAGTGTGGCCCGTCGAACATTTCTTGTGGCTCTGGAAAGGTTTGTCAAGGTGGCGCTTGCATTGACGACAAATCAAAAACTTTGACAACTTTAAGCCCTACAACATCAAACAAGCGCGAGAAAACGACCGAATCTTCTCACAGTTTGATTTCGGGTAACCAGGAATTTGTAATCGCACTTGTAGGCTTTTCAATCCTCTTCATTAACTTCTGCTTGATTTCGTTCTGCATGGCGCGAATGAAACGAAGACGACTTCAGCAGCAGCGCAGACAGCGCTCGGCGGCAACACAAAGCTCACAAACCGAAGACGACTGGAATGAAAGTAACATCATGAGGAACAGGGGAATTGAAAATTTTGCTCTGAACGGAGACCTCGACGCGTTCGGTAGTGAGTTTATGTATTCACCGGTGCATCTTCCGCCATACGACTTCTCCTCAGCTTACCACAAGCCTCGGCCTAGGCTAGAGGACTCAGAAGAGGACGGAGCAAAGGCAGAGAGTAACGAGGCTGCAGTCGATACTCAGAGTATACCAGTAAATGAAGACCCCCCTCCATACAGCGACCAACGGTACGAAGGCTCGAGGCCACCAAGCTATGACGAGGCATTGAAGGTACTAGCGATAAATGTGGAGGAATATACGTCAGGATTATGATTTTTACAACAGCCAACTGTGGATCAGTCAGTGTTTTGATGAGCAGGTGAGAAAGTCAAGTAAAGAAGAAAAGAAGCAATGGAGACTTCGCGTTCTATGTTGCAAGATACAAGACTGAGCTGAACTGAAAAATGACAGCCTATCATCCAGGATAAATAAATAAGTCCACAATAGATCACTCCAACTGACAGCAAATCGAGTGAATTAAAATTCACCACCACTATCGAATCATTAAGAATCCCATAGTACATACCCTTTTTAATTTAGAAGGTTGATAAAACCACGTGTTATGATTGCTTGTTTCGAATTTCTCCGGAAATATATTGATTTAAAATATAATATGTAGAAGAAAGAAATTAACTTTCTCTAGTTAGGAGAACAGCTATGCTGTAGAAATAAAAAGTGCATATGAGGCTAGATACATTTCATTTCAATGTGATCACCTATGATCAAACTAAATGAGACTCAGTGGCTAAACTACACTAGTTACATAACTATCTACTCTTCCAGATTCAGTTCTGTAATAGTTTTGACAGTGAGAAATCAACCAAATGACTTTAGAGTACCACGAGATTCTTAGGCATAAACAAATTCATTTTTTAATCGACGTTGTCTTCGACGTCGCCGTGGTGCCAGTTGAGCATGTGCCTCCTGTTCGAAGGGCGATGACTTCAAACATGGCTATCGGCTTCTTGCCTTTTCCTAGCGAGCTGATCAGAATAATATACGATTTATTAGTCCTAGGCTTCTGAAATGTGTTCCTGATGGTCATAAATGGGATCGTTTGATCATGTGATGTTTCTAATTTCTGCAAAAAGTCGGTCGCTAGACCTTCATTAAAACAGTTACATAACAGACTACGACAGACAGTCGCCTTGTTACATAACTGTCAAAGGACTTCTACCATAGCGGGAAGATTGTCGTGATTATCAGTGAAGCACATTATGTTTATGTACTGATGTAATTTAATCCCAAGAGGGGTTCAAGAGCCCGTTGTATTAAATACGTTTGACTGATTTTTTGTACCATAAGAGAAAATAAACTAGTGGTAAAAAAATATTCCCTTCGTGCCGATGCGCTTGAACGATTTAGTCAAAGGCTCCAGATCACGATTTCTTTTTACGCACGTGATATGCTGCACGTGCACTTTGTTCAGCCAGGCGAATGATCACGTAGACAGGAAAAAACAAGGGCGTTGTGTAAAATGTTTTGACTGGTCAAACGAAATGCTTTTCATTATTGCATGGCGCCCTTAATTACCTGAGTACTTCCGCCCCCTCCAGGGGGAGGGGGCGGACGTATACAGCAAGCAAGCATGCAATTGTGTTGTTGGATTTCTCAGAGAACACTGGAGTGCACTGATTCCTGTCAGAGGACGGATTTTAGAGAGGGTAAGAGCTCAGCGGAAAATTCTCCAATCAAACCCAGTTTTTCTGATTGATATCTCGTTTTAAAGCGCAAGTAGGCAAGTTTAGGGAATGACCAATGTTTTTTAAGGCAGAGGAGGGTCGAAGAGTTGGCCAATTTGTTGGGGGATGAAAGCTTTATTCTTACCTTAAGGTTGTGCACGGATGATTTTTAAAACAACAAAATAAAAATAATGATAGTGGAACTGAAGCACTTGCTTGATTTTTTTCCCATGGCTCTCCTTGCAAGGGTCCTTGCGCCGCCGCGTCAATGGGCTCAGTGACACTTACGCTTTTGTGCACTTTGCCATTGTCTGCAGATTCACAGGTTCTTACACAGAGGTAAACCCTGGCATATTATACAGTTAACCATAACCGTATGGTCAGCCTTTCTGAGTTCAGTTTCTTCAAGCCCTGGCATATACATGTGACCGGCAAGCCTCCAAATCGGTTGGGGAACTGTGAGTGCGAACATTAAACGACGCCAGGAAAAAAGCAAGCATCTTGAATGACCAAAGGCGAAAATCTTGCTAATGTACCAGTCAATTCCAAAACCGCCCATCCCCTCCCCCCGCCCGGGCAATCCCCGGACATTTGACTCGCGTTAAGCTCCGTACAGAGGGGAATTTGACCCAAAATGAGGCCCGCCCGGTGGGGCATTTGACTTTCGTGTCAAAACATCTGTCAGCGGTCGGAAGCAAAAGGATTTCTACGGTGGCCCATGGGTGTCACGACACAACCAAATATCACACGGTACAGCCAAATATCCCACAAAATTTTTCAAAAAAGTAAAATGCCCCTAGGTTTGCCCGGGGGGGGGGGCGGCATGGGCGGTTTCGGAATTGACCGGGGCATAACTACTGAAACAGTTTACATAAAGAATAACATACATTTACAGGAGCCCATTACCATTGGGTAATGGGCTCCTGACATTTAGTACAATTTGAACAGCTCACGTTTACATTAACTTAAAATGGCAGTTTATAACTCTAGCTTCTAACGGAGGAAAATTAAATCACCATCTTCGCTGTTGCTGGCGTTTTTAAAGCGACAGTCTGTCAAGTCTTCACGGTTTGCCTCTCTATGATATTAAAGGCCTTGGAATGTAACCACGATGTCCCTCGACATTCTCATGCATTGCTATATTTAACTTTCCCTGCCGGTTTCCCTGTGGGCATGCCGCTGTTATAAGTGCTAAATATATTTCCTAACCTGCCTCTTTTTGTATCTCATCATCCCTGATGAAGTCATATCCGTATAATCCATTAAAATTAATCCCGAGGCATCTGCTACAAAGCCAGAATTTCTCAAAAGGTATGGAATTGAAACTTCTCTCTTGTCTTCAATATGGGTATTATTCCTACCCATCTGCTTGCAAAGAAAAAAAACGAGAAACTAAAAAAGCAGCGTAGGTTAATACATATTTAAAAACATATGGGAGCTATTGTAAAATCTAATCTTGCTTTTCAGTTTTACTGATTTGATTTTGGAAATTAATAGCACTAATAAGAATAATTAAAACGCAAAAGCCCTACGGGCGTAGACAGGGCCAGGCGTCAGTGCGGTTCCACTATTGTGAAAGTTCCCATTCTCTTCCATTCCTTTACTTTAATCACCAAACGTGAGACAACCAATTTTTTTTATTGTAAATAACCTACTGCACTTAAGGTTGCGGGGAAGATAAACCTACGTTTTAGCAGTCAGGGAAACGAAACTTGAAATGACCCCGGCACAGATCATGAATTGTCAGATGTTATTCAAACATTAAACCAGAAAATTGATGCCAAATACCGAAAGAAAATATAACATTTTTGCCGCAGCCTAATTAGCAAAGGTCTTTTTCTGAAATTAACAGGAACATTCCATGATAAACTACTTGAAGTTAAACGCAGTGTTCAGTTTCTAGGGTTTTAAGTCCCCTTGAATGTTTTTGAGGTCCAATATACACTCACACACCAGGGAAACCGATCAAAAGCTTTTATTGTTTATACGTTGTTTATATAACAAATTAAAAACCTTTGAAACGCGTTCATTCGTTTAATGTCAACAAATTGTCTGCACACCGCTTATAAGTTAGCCATTTAGTTGACAGCGTTATTGTTATGCGGCGCCACAAAGCGAGATTAACAGAAAATCTGAAATAGTCGGCGAAATTGAATGCGATTTTAATGTGCTTCACTTGCCAATCACCCGTCCAGAGGTCCTGACGGAAAAGGACCGGCGTATTAAGTTCATTTTTCGGCTAATCAAGATGATATGTCAAGGGAACAGCGAATCACAATCACAAAGTGAGAATTCAGAGCTTTTATTTCGGTCTAATGATGGTTAAAATTCTTCAGGTGTAAAATGGATGCACATGTTATTCAAGTGAAATGGAAAAGTTTTGTGAAGTGGATGTATGTTGTGGCGTTAAGTTCATGGACAATTCCAACAGTATTCTGCGAAAATGCGACTACTCAAGGCGTTTGTGACTCATGTGATCTTGCTCAAAGGCACAAGCTTTACAACTGGTTGGTTCTTTGCATTGTTCTACTATTGTTGGTTCTCTTGCTCCTGTTGGTCGCATTTCTCTGCCACAGAATGTGGCCGAGAGATTCCTTGGTTCTGGAGAGAGTTGTCGGTAGATATAATCTCGAAGAACAACAAGGTGTTCTCTCCGACTTAACCCAAGTCTCTACGAGCTCGTGAGGAACTTTATAGCGGCAGTGACTACACATTTTTCAATCGACATTAAAACTGTGACGGAACGGTTTGGCCATCTCGTACACATTCCGTCAGACGAAAGAAAAATGTCATAATCGCAAGAAAACTCTCTGCTTCAATCTATCAGTTTTGTTAAGGTAGCACAATGCCTTCGTTTTATTGTCCAAACTTGATTTTAATGTTCGTCATCTTTATTCGATGATTTTAGACTGGCAAACGTTGTGGCTTTGTAATGTAAACCACAAGTATATTTCATTATTGGACGTAAAGGTACAGGACCAATTCGGAATGAAGGCCAGGATAGACAGCATAGACCCCGCGCCGAAGTTACGCCGAGGGCTTTGAAAATGTACCCCGAGTAGGATGCCACTGTACGCCGTACTTTGCCGCCGCGCCGCCGCGAACGAGGGCGGGTAAGAGAAATCCTGGAGAATAGTTTGTTGAAGCGATGCCCCCGCTCGCTATCAGAAGCAAAAGCATCTACTTTTCATCTTTACATGTTCAGTGGTCGTGCTTTATTTTATCTAGCCGTCTCTAGAAATCGAGGACATAAGGGCCGGCTAATATTGATTCAGGTTTTCGCTTATCGTTGACAAGGAACTATGAATTTCCGTTTTTGTGAGGGCACGCCAGTTACGCTTCAGCACGCCGACATCTTGTCGATCGCACGCCGGTACGCCATAAAATTTTAAAACCCACGCCGAAGATCTTCGGCGTACCCTAAACTAAATTGCACCCTGGAATGAAGGCCGCGTTTATTTTAGCCCCGAGGCACATCATTTTTAACCTTTCTACTTCAAGCATTTTCTCGTGGCATGAACAACAAGTCACAACGCACCTTGGTGTTGAATAACATCAGTACCTCAAACTACTGAACGTGACAAATTGAGCTAGTGGCGTGACAACACAAGATACAAATGAACCTCCCTTGACAGAAAAGTAGGCATATCAAGAACATATTAATAGAAATCGGGTGTAAAACCTGATACGAAGAATTACCACAGACAAGATTTCCCAGCAGGACGTCTCTGATGTGGAAGGAACTGGCACAAAGAAAAAATGCAACTGTGCATTACTGTGCGAGCCGAGTGTGGCAAGGGATATGGTTATAAATGCAACATTGATTGCACACCTGTAAAGAAAGTCCATGTAGGATATAGACGGTCCTGATTAATTTATCGCACACAAATTTGCACACAATTGCTTACACCCGTCTCGGGCGGTCTCCAGCCGGACTAGTGACACATAAAATTGAAATTATCCAGAAGTAGCCAGAATTTCGGATCAATAGCGATGTTTCTCG
Organism: Catalaphyllia jardinei; assembly: GCA_022496165.2. Classification (NCBI taxonomy): domain Eukaryota; kingdom Metazoa; phylum Cnidaria; class Anthozoa; order Scleractinia; family Caryophylliidae; genus Catalaphyllia; species Catalaphyllia jardinei. The sequence continues at coordinate 1,180,062 of CM042751.1, forward strand.
TTACGTCACCTATTGTCATTAATGTGCCAACCAGAGGTTTATTGGCTGTTGAAACAATGCATGCTATTGTTCAGTGGCTGGCAAATTTGAATATCAAAAGAAATGTGACGTCAATGTTTGTAAACAAGAAACATCGCTTTAATGTGTTAAGAGACCCAAATATGACAAGGTGAATGATGTAATCCTTATTTGATACATTGAACATCTTTTTATAAAAGTACAGGTTTCTGAAAACTCTGTTATATTGAACTCTCCATTCGTGTGTCGTGTTTCATTATGTCAGATAAATTCGCAAAGAATCTTCAGTACTGTCCTGTTTGCGTACAGTGCCTACTGCAAATGAAACCAGTTTACAAATGGTATAGATCAATTCACCATCGTTTTTTCCTCAGTTTCGTTCACTCTGCTGCGGGTTCGCCGGGAGGAGAGGTACAGTTGATGAAAACAAACTTGCTCTTCCTGACTTGGTGCGATGATTAGCCTATTACTGCGCAGCCGCTCGCCTTGTTAAATATTAAAAATAATTTACGTTTTTATATTAACATAATAATCTAATGATACTGTGAAATGTGAGCCTGCAAACGTACTCTTCGATAACAAAAGACGAACGAAGCTCAGCGTAATGTGCGAAACAACGAAATAGGAACTGTTGTCAAAAGGCTTAGTTGATGTCACCTGTTAAAAGCAGTTGCCAATACTCTTGTTTCATTACAGGCCGGAGTCGCAATCACCAAAAGCAAGAACAAAAGGTCAGCTTATTTGAATAAGGATCCTTTTAAACTTTTTGGTTCCCTGAGGGTGTACTGAAATAAAAACAACCAAGTGCTTACTTAATTTAATTCGTTGTCGAAAGGTTTCATGTCTACCCTAGAGCTTTACTTCCAGGTTCTTCTTTCTCCACTTTTGGTCTCATTACACCAAAAAGATTGCGTGATTAGCAGCCTGTTGAATCAGCCTTGCTAATTTTCGTTTACTGAGAACGCAGACAGCTTTTCTCTTGTTTGGGGAAATCTGATTAAGTTGTAGTCTACAAGAGGAGGAAACCTCAGCGAAACATCCTGACCCCAATTGATGGTTTTCACGTCACGCAAGTAAGCTTAATTATCACGCAAGTGAAAAATAAAATCGCTTACTATTCAATAAATTGAGTCCAGAAATTGCAACATCATAGAAGAGTAATAAATAATCAACGTGCCAAATGTGTGCGATGTGCGATGTTCCAAACTCGAGTTATTCGGAAAAAGGTATCACTGAAAATTACAGTGTTTAGTATGGAGACGCCATGTTGGAGCGCGTCTGGGGGACTCCAACATGGCGGCCGGAAACCAGTGGAAATATCTGGAGTTTACCTTGGTTCTCTAAAAACGTTTATTCTCTCTGTTAAACTTAAAAAAAAATTCGCATAGGCACTTCTCCCAACATCTTGGTTACTCAGAGCTCGAAAACAAGGCGAATCGATATTTTCGTGCTCGTAACATGTTACCCAGAAACAATGCCGATGTCACGCATTGTGAAAAAATAAAATTGTGTCCTATTTTCAAAACAAAGCGGTCTACCGAGCTGAAGACAGGGCAATAGATATATGTTTAAAGTGACTTTTACCTGATAAAGGTAGAAACTTACAATTGTTCATTTCAGTTTTTTCTGACGTCACGTGAAAAGGGCTCCCCTGAGTACGAGTATGACAATACTATTTCTCAGTCTCCTCCAGGCCGGAGTGGTTTTGTCACAATATTTACGTTTAAAGATGGCGCTAGCACAATCGAACATCGAGCGTTCGGAGTGAAGAAAGGAGAACCGTCCACCGATGTTTTAAAGATTTCTTTGCTGTAGGTGACTTTCTTGAGAAAGTAAATAATTCTGCAAGTGAGCTTCTCGATAGTAGGTCCGCAGAGACTTTTGAGACGACAATCTAATAGCCCTGAAGTGTCGTATGTTTCTGACGCTTTGTTGCACATCTGGTGTGTCAAACTCTTCAAAAAGCAAATGAACGAGAGGTATTGTGAGATTTTTTCTCAAGAATTTTGGTTGGAGACCAAGACGACGCTTTAGACTTCAGATCCTGCTTGAGGTGATGCCAATTCAGTAGGAAAGTGCGGCATGGTAGATGTACTGAAAGCTATTATCGTCAGTGCCGTTGTTTTAATCGCGATTTTTTTCGGATTTTGTTGCCATTTTATTTCGCGAAATCGAAGGGACGAAGAGCTTGCATCACGCAACAGCGGGGCCCGCAACAGCAGAACTACACAGCAAACTGTAGTTGGAAATACAAGCCAAAACAACACGAGCCCGGTATTCGTGATAGGTTTGCAAGGACGGGGATTGAATTCAAATGCCCGCGAACCCGGATCGCACTTGGGTGGAGATCAACCTGCAAATCAAGCCGATGAAACGTCTCAAAGTCCTGACCCTATCGTTGATAGCGGTCCGCCACCTTATGGATGTTTAGCAACTTCTGATGAAGCTCCGCCACCACGTTACGAAGATGCTTTAAGGGCTTCTGCGGAACATCTAGCCGCGACACGGCATCAACACATTGTATGAACCGAAGCACACGAAAGAACGTGATTTTCACGTAACCATTTCACTACTGATATGCTATTTATTTCGGTGACAACTTACATGGACCAGATCGAATTTAATAGAAGCTGCTCTGTAGATAACGTGCAGAAAATATATCTGCTGAAGCACACGAAACAACGTGATTTCCACATAATCATTTCACTATAGATATGCTATTTATATCGGTGCAACTTACATGGACCCGATCGTATTTAACAGAAGCTGCTCTGTAGATAACGTGCAGAAAATATATTTTCTGTTTCCACAGAATAAAGTTCGAATATGATGGTTTTTATTTTCGCTTCGTTTTATTTTCGAGTTTCGAACATGTTGTGTGAAATATACTAAGAAACTTTGCTGATTAGAATAACACAAAAAGAAGGACATCTTGTATATTTAATTAAGAGATCGTGTTTTCTTTGTGTTCATTATTTTATAAAATGGATTGAAACTTCGATATGCCACAGTCAAGTACCTCGTCACACATGCAGCCGGCCAGAGTAAAGTAATACTTTTTGTTGTTGTCTAAACTTCAGAATACCCCGCAACTTATTAGCATCTCATTGAAAAAGAATAGCAGCTATTGTTATATTCCTCCTTCTTCCTAGCACACCGACACATGTAAATAGAGTTGCGGGGTATTCTGAAGTTGCTCCACTTTTTCGCTTTCTTGACTGTCTTACTGAATCACATGTTCACATCCAGTCGTCTGTCTGATGCCCGACTTTCATGAAAGGTGTCAGTGAATGTTTGTTGTTGAATTAAATTAATGACGAAAATATTATTCGGCCTGAAGGATTTACAGTATTCTAGTCACAGTTAATTTATCATTATTATTGAAAATTGTTCAGTGATTCATTGTTAAAAAAAAAGTGCACCTCTTTTTTAGACATGAAACTGAAAAGAAGGACTACTGACTTAGATTGAAGAAATCATGATATGGCAGTTTTTCTCCGAACACATCTTTGAACGTGATGTTATTGTTGTTTTGATTCAATGAGTCGCAAATAAATATCATTATATGGTCTCATTGTGTTACTTTTTATTTCCTTTCTTAATAAGTCACGCCAGTGAGGCGAAGCTGCCCTACATTCTGATCCAGTCAAGCCCGCCCATAGACTGCGAACAGTCTCTCTTTTCCTAGAAAATCCGTGGGAAAGAACGGAAAAAGAATCAAGCGTGCGAACGTGACTGTGAGCGTGACGTACGAGCAGCGATGCCACTAGCCGCTAGTGTGACGGAGTTATTCTATTGGTCGGTCTAGGAAGTTATGTTTGTCTCCTACGGTACGACTCCAACGGTTCGTGACATTTGCTGCTCTCTTTTGAATTTCGATCTCGTGACCTTTTTATTAGTTTTATGATTTACGTTTGTTTTTAAAGGACGGTGGTATTAGGAGGACCCTGATTCAGAGTATAGCCGTTTGACCGAGGAGTATCAACATTTTTGAGAAGCCATGTTCGTAGTTTTAGCTGCAATCTGTCGAACCATTCATCATATCTTACCGGATATAGCTTCAATAAATTTGCGTAAACAATTAGACACCGGAGAAACAGGACGGAGGAGTCACTGATGTTACCTGTCAAAGTAGCATCCAAATAGTTGTATGAAACCAGTGCAGTCTCTCTTTTTGTAGACTACGAGTAGTCGGTTCCTGAAATCCTCCGCGCGCGGAACGCGGTTAATGTTATGCAAATAAGGGAAAGAAACGAGGAGGGAATGGGGAGAGGCAGGAAAAAACGGACTACGGAGGTTTCTTTTGTTATTCAAATTCCCCATTCCTGAGAAACGGAAAATACCGATTGGATAACTACCTGTCAATCTGTTAACAAATCCATCAAATTCGCTTGTGTGTAGTTAGTGTCAAAGCTCTCGAGGGAAAACGTTTCAGATGAAAATAGCGGATTACGAGGAAGTTTTATCGCGGGTTTGTAAGGAAAAGCTAAGCGAGATAATTCTCAAGCCCGAACAAATAGAAGCAATGATATCCCTTTGAAATGGAAATGACGCTTTTTTACGTGCTACCAACTGGTTTTGGTAAACGTCTTAGGCGCTAGGCGCTAGGGTTACCCTAGCAAGAGGGTTACCCTAGCACTCACACATTTCTTCTTATTTTCAACGACGCATTTACAAGGAAGCTAGGGTTACCCTAGTGCTAGGGTAACCCTAGCTGACTGCTAAGGTTACCGTGGCACTAGGGTAACCCTAGCGCCTTGTAAATGCTCTGCTAGGGACAACTCACCTACCCGGGACAACTCTATTTTGGCTCCCAAAAGCAAAATATGAACACAATACTGACCCAGAAAAGATCAAGTTCTTTGACAATTTGTCATACTTTTGCTTTGGAAATAGATTATTTTCCAGTTTTGTTATCTGTTCGTTACCGAAGCGTAACAAACGTAAAGTTGTCGCCTACCTGGGACAACTCCATTTTGGCTCCAAAAAGCAAAATATGATCACAATAGCGACAAAATCAGCGAATTATGACCCAGAAAACAGCAAGTTCTTTCAAAGTTTGTCGCATTTTTGCTTTGGAAACAGATTATTTTCTACTTTTGTTTTCCGTTCGTGCTTTACTCAAAAGGTCAACGAAGCGTAACAAGCGTAAAGCTAGCTGTGTCGGGCAATAGCGTTACCCTACCTGTAAATTTTGCTTGTAATCCGGGCTATCTTTTAACCCTCTTGCTAAGGTTACCCTGGCAGTAGGGTTACCCTACCTCCTTGTAAACAGGAGCTGGTATACAGCCATGAATGTGTCGCTATTCGACGGGTTATGGAGCTATGAGAACATTGGGCCACGTCGTAAACGTGTGTCGACGTGAAAATCATTTTACTTTACTTTTTGCTTTGATTTCCTATGCAGTGCCTATGAGAACGCTGGGCCACTTATGGACATGTGAGAATCGTTTTGCTTTTCGTTTTGATTTTGGTGTTAAATGCTGTTGTATTTTTTTTCACTTCGTTTTTTTGGTTTTTCACTCAGATTTTGCATGTTATTTTACGTCATTAAAATTTCTTTTCTGTTTTGCTTTTGGTTTTGATTTTTGGTGTTAAATGCTTTTGTAATTTTTTTCACTTCGTTTTTTTCACTCAGATTTTGCATGTTATTTTACGTCAACAACTTTTCTTTTCAGTTTTACTTTATTTTCTATATTAAAATTTTCTCTTTTCGATTACGTTGAAATAAAAATAATTAAAAAATTATTAAAGAGCCTTAATAATTTTCCATTTTTATTTTATTTCGTTTTATTTTTGGGGGTTACTGTTAAAATCAGCTAGTATTTCTTGATGTTTTGTGATATTTCATGTTATTTTCTTATGAGAATAATGGCCACCATACCAAAGCTTTTTCTTTGGTATAGAAACCATCGATGGACATTCGTCAGTACTATTAAATTGCAGAATCTCTTTGCGGTGGCCAATTCACATTATCAGCTCAGTTGATAAAACCAAATTATAAATGGCATATACAACACGCAACACAGTCAACAGGCTTGCGTGTAAAGAGCTGCATTTGAATCTTGTGGTACAAAAACAGTCAAAGGAGGAATAAACCTATACATCGAGCTCCAGAAACATAAGTTCTATCAGATAGCTTCAAGAAAAACAAGAATTCCTCTAGACAAGCGTATAGCTTTCGCGAAGTAAAGCTACTGCGTCTCCGAAGAAAAACGTACAAAGGCAAATATGATACTCGTGATAATGAATCTACCAAACTGTACAAACAGTTCTAATCACAGCCGAGCCCGGCGTCACAATATAGAATGCAAGTAAGCAGCACGTTTGCATTTAACGTCATATTTTGTCCCTCAAAAGCAAATACTTGGAGACCTTAAAACATATATTGCAATAGAAATGAGCCAAAACACAGGGCAGATTACAGAGGAACAGCGGAAATCATGCAGACCTATGACCTCAAAAAAATTGCCATAGCACGATCTAACTGTTCTACTCTACTCAAAATTCCTCCTTATAACACCATATGAACATGAAGTGCCCTTCATAAACACGAGTGAAGCGACCAAAATGTCAAGTGACCCAACAGAGAACGGCAAATGTACAAATGTCACGAACTGTAGAAGTCGTGTAGGCTAGTCAACCCCATTTTACACTTTGCCGCGAAATAGTCTCAGATTGCAAACTGGGCAGAACTATCAATCAAACAGCTGTCAAAGGCGGGAAATCGAAAAGATGAAAATACCACTGCAGTCTCTTTCTTTTTCCTTTTTCTCCCCGCCCGCGGTTTTTGCTTCGCCGCTCACCGCCTGCAACTCGATAGCTCTAATAAAAAGCTCCAATAAACGTACAAGGAATACGCCAACCTCGTTCCCAGGGTCTCTCCATCTTCCCTTCCCCGAGAAGAGACCCTGGGAACGAGGTTGGGAATACGCTAGGAAAAGAGACTACCCACAGTCGTCTCCAAACGCCCACGCTACTAGTGGCTCGCGGTATCGCCAATCCTACGTCACGCTCACAGTCACGTTCGTATGCTTACTTCTTTTGTGTTTCTTTCCCGAAAAGAGAGACTGCCAGTAGTTTAGCGCGTTACTCAAGCACTGAATCAAAATGTTAACGAAATCGAAGTGCTAATCAGAACACAGGAAAGAAGGATTGAGCACGATCTTCAAAGGATAACGTTTGTGTTGACAATTGCGTTGAAAAACAAAAAATCAGGACATTTTACAACGGGCCGCTGCTACTACTGATCTCTTCGACTCATGCACGTTTTTGGCCATACAATTCTTCAAGCTACTTAGCGCGGTTCATCATGAATTTCACTCTACTTTGGATATGTTTGGGAGTTGTATTCATATGCGTCATCGTTTTTGTTGTATGGCTATGTTATATGGCAGCAGAGAAGCGAAAGGAAGAAGAAGAAGAGGAAGAACTGGCCTCAAGAAACAGAGCAGCGCAGCAAGATAACGAGGTCGATGAAAGCCACAAAAATGCAGTACATATCAATGATAGTAATCTGCCATCTGTGAACAGTTTAACAGCTTTCGGTGAACCTTTACCACCACCGCCAAGCTACGAAGACGTTGTCAGGGGTACAATTGAAAATTTACCGTGAAAGGACGAGAAAACATGCATTGCGTAAGTTTGCGCAATTCATGTCACGTTTTACTTGACACCTGAAAAATGTGGATAGGTTATATAAACTAGTTGCATGTTTCTGCAAAGCTTTATGAATGTTTGTAATATAGTCCACATTCGGAGCAATCGTAATCATATGAAAGTAACAAATACCCAGACCTTTTTTCATTTAGTCTTTTTTATTCCAGAGAACGTGATGGATAGAGTATTGAAAAATCGATATTGTGCCAAAAGATAATTTTAATATTTATAGTAAAACTGTATAAAATGAGCTAAAAAATAACTTTTTAAGTTTCGTTGTCTTTCTGTTCATTATCTTTCATTGTGTTTTAGAGTTCATTGTCTTTCTGTTCGAAGGTTGTTACGAGATCACGCAATCCTTTCCGTCACGCAACCTCTCGTAATAAGTTCAGGCCTCAACTTTTTCAGGCTTTGATTTCACAACTGCTTAAAAAGTTATGTGCATATAAACTGCGATGATCAATCACATGCAATCATATCTTCATATCATTTCCCGCAGTTCAAATATATAACTTTAATATATTCACTTGTAAATATTGAAGACATGAAACCACCTCAAAACGCGCTCTTTTGTCAACAAAATGCTAAGTCAGAGCGAATATTCCGCAATAAACAAACAAACTGCGCAACCGCGCCAAGAGCAAATAAAGTGTATACATCATACTCGAGTCGCTTCAGCAATATGGAGGGAATTGCTCTGTTTTTGCCGATTCTTTGTAGTTTTCTGAACGGACACTGGACTTCAGCGTGTTCTTCTGACAATGACTGTTACGGTATAGAACGCTGCTGTAAAGTCAAGCGTTTGGAAGAAAAGAGTTCATGCGTTAATCGTGTGAATTGCTATGACTTTTGTTACGCTCTTGGCGATTGTTCTCCGCCAGAAAGATGCGACATTTACAACAGTCTCTGTACTACAGTATGCCGTACTACTACGCAGTGCCATCAAGGATATATCTGTGATGAAGGACATTGTGTTTGGGATGAAGATTCACCGGAATCCGAGTTAAACATTACAACATTGATCGCCGTAGTTGTTGGCTTTGGTGCCCTTCTGTTTCTGGTTTGCTGTTGCATGAAACACCAACGTCGTTCAGGTCAGCGTAATAGAGCCTCAGGGAACCGGTTAACTAACAGAGCTACTGGAGAATCAACTCCACGGCAAAATGGAGAAGTTGAAGTTGACAGGTTGCAAATAGGAACAAATTTACAAGGAGACGAAGAGTCTGGTGTTCCAGATCCCATCGCCGAAGGTGGACCTCCTTCGTACAGTGAAGTTGGTGCTGAGCCTGAGTTACCTCCGCCAAGTTACGAAGATGTTGTGAAAGCGTCACATAAGATCCTGCCTCCGAATGTACACGAGCATCAAGTTTGATGTTGTTGATTGAACAATGCTATGTGTCAATCAGTTCCAAAGGTGGATGTTACCTTCCCCGCTCCACCACCACTCTCTGAGCATTTGTTATCACTATTCTTGGAAAGTAATGAAATATCGAATGATATTATTACTGCTCTTTTAGGACTTGTGAAGGATCATCATTATCAGTACAGTGTCATCAAAATAGAGCTGGTATCATTATTGTCATCATCATCACCATCATAAATATCAAGTTACTGTGCTGAGGCAAAGTATGCATTTGTTTTTAACTCTTAATTTTTTAAGAGAAAGGTGGATTTACATTCAACAGTAGCAGGTAATCACAGAACAATAAGATCAACAATAAACCATGCTGAAGAAGACCACAGACCATATGATGCTTGCTTATCTCCAAGATGGATGTGACTTGCATCAACTCTGCTCATCATGTTTTAAACAGATTTTTTTTAAAGATATTAAACATCAATCAAGAGCAAGTGGCAATGATCACTTTAATTACAGAAAATGGCGGTAGTTTTAGTGTTAGTGCAATATCAATAATTAGTATATACCACACAAGTGAATAGCACTTTTTGCACACGCTGATTGGCTAGCTCAGAGGTGATTAGCCAAGTACTATTCACCTCAGAGCAGTAGAAGAAAAACAAAATGGCTTCCCGTTTCACTTTGATTTCAGAAGAGGAAATTCTTTCAGTGAACGACAAGGCTGTACCAAAATACAAAAAATGGCAGCAAAGTTTGATGTACACAGTACTTAATGGTAAGTTGTTTATCTCTCCAACCTCATATTCTAAGGCGAAAAAATCAAAATAATAATGGCTTGTTTACGAAAACTGTTGAGCACTAAAATTACTATGTAAACAATGAAACATCTAATTACAGCTTGGTTTCAACAACAAGAGGAGTTAAACTCACCCATTGAGGAAATGACATTGCAGCAACTTAACAAGTGCCTGCAAAAAATTTATCTGTCGGTAAGACGGCGAGATGGAACTATTTACAATAAAAAAAACTCGCTTACCACTATTCGGGCGTGCATCACACGGCGCGCAAATTTTTTATCTTAGCATTTGTTGGTATATTGTCACAAATAAAGTTACTCTTTGGTGCGCTAGTTATTCAGCTTGTGTGGTATATACTAAAACAATTATTCACCTAAGTGTCGGTGAAAGTGTGGATATTTACCTCCACTTCGGTGAATAATTGTTAATTATTTTTTATTTTTTTTAATACAGTTGGACTGGCCCGAAGATAGCTATGCTAGTTTAGGCGGGCCAGTCTATCAATATTTGCAAATTGCTAATCATAATAATAATAATAATAGTAATAATAATAATAATAATTATTATTATTATTATTATTATTATTGGGCTCTGTCTTTTCCAAATTAAAGCAAACTATGTGTTTTTTGTGCCTGCTTAACAGGGGCAACATGAAACTGAGAAGAAGCCCTGGTATGCTAACTGAATTCTAGAAGTGGAGCAAGCTACATTCATGCCATTAGTTTTTAGCACGACAGGTGAAATGGCAGTGGAATGTAAGCAATATCATAGTAGGCTTGCTGTGTTAGTTGCTACAAAGAAGGGCGAAAGCTATGCGACTACTATGTCATGGATCAGGGTTAGGGTGTCCTTTGCATTGCCGAGATTACTATGCTTGAGGGGTTCGTGAGCTAAGAGGGAGATCCATCTAGAATTGTTGGACATTGACTTTGACATAGAGAAAGGACATGCAAATATTCGTTAAAATCATTGCAGACGATATTTTCTTTCTTACCTTTTTATTATTTTTCTTGGTAGTTTTCCATATTTGAAGTCAATATCTTACATCTTATTATCTTATCTTTTTTTTTTGAGATGTTACTTGTTCAGGTCATAAGTAGTTTCACAATTTGTAAATCTGGAGCAAGTAGAGCAAATAGCTGTGTTTGAAATTTGAAAAAAAAATTTATATCTAGTACCATTTTAATTTTACTAGATACTTGTAATTTTACTAGATACTTGTAAGATTCAAGTTTGTATGAAAAGCACTCAATAAAGTTATTATCATTATTAAAATATTAAAAATATATTGTTATTATTATTATTATTCTTATTATTATTATTTTCTTATTATTATTACCATAATTACTATTATTATTACTATGATAAATAGAAAAACAGAAAGCTACAAAAAAGTGAATAAATTAAAAAGAATAATCATAAAAATTACAATTTCCTAGATTGTGATTGGTTTAAAAAACTCCTATTTTTCCACTAATTCACTTGCCAAGTTGTTATCGGACATTCTGTTATTGGACAGTTTGTTATCGGACAGTTCAATAGGCCAATCACATTTGAAGTTGTAGTTTAAATCAACCAATCACATTCAAACTTGTAATCGTGCGTGCACGCGCTTGCTTTTATGTTTTTGGCGCCTAATTACCTGGAGGAGGTTTTTCATCTCCTTTATAGGTATTTTAATGCGAATTTTCCCCTTCTTTCATAACTTGGCTATTCTTTTCTCGAAAATTGCAATTTTTATGATTAATAAATTGGTAATAAGACTTCGTGTCGTCCAATTCGGTCTGTAATCATACTCGTGACGAACAAATCAGACTCCCGCTTCGTGGTCGTCCGATTTTGTTGTCACTCGTATGATTACAGACCGAATTGGACTCCACTCAGTCCTATTACCATTACAATGTGGGAAAAGAATGAGAAAAGAACTAAGGGGTAATTTGATTGAATAGATAATATTTTTTTCTACTACTTCTACTACTACTGAGATTTTAATTTAGAAATGATCTTGTGAACGTCAATGAAGAAATCTTCATCTTTGAGAACACTTAATAGTTTGTTTTTAATTCTGAGTTTGAATAGTTCTTTGTTCAAAGAGGCAGAAGTTCCTGGATGAGCATACAGGTCGCCAAAGTAATTGAACTGCATAAATGGGAGGATGCTCCGCCTGATAGGAGTTTGTGTACTTTGAATATCTTTTAGATTGTGAACATACAATCAAGTCAAGACAATCATGATGAACGTGCGTTTCAATGTTATTATCTGTCTTCAAATTCTATTTCGGGCTCTGTCTTTTCCAAATGAAAGCAAACTGTGTATCGATTTTGTTGTGGCCTCTTAACAGAGGCAAGTAGAGTAGAGAACTTTTTCATTGGGGCAACCAAAAGGTGGCCATGGCTGCTTAATATAGGGGATCTATTTAGAGTATTTTACTGAGGACAATTTTAGGACTTTGATATCTGGCCCGCTTAATGGGGGGATGGCTGCTTAAATAGAGGTTTGCCCGTACATGTAGTATTCGTTATTTAGAACTATGATGTCTTGGTCACCCTTTGAGAATCAGTCTGTGAGCAAACTCTCTTGTTATGCACTACTCCACAATCTCTGGATTGGAGAAAGGATACTTGCAGGCTATTAGGTTAAGAATTGTACTGTATTTATATATATATATATAAGGGCTATTTTAGGATGCAGAGGTGGAGGTTTGATATCAGTTTTATTGTTTGCCTCATTGCTTTTCTCTTAAAATTTTCATTATAACATAGCGCGCGCTAGTCCTATCTAATTCCTATTGAGCTATCATGAACAAAATCGTTATGTACGCACGGCCGTGCTCACCAGTGTTGGGGCACTATGATGCAAAGAAAGAGTTAACACTCCAAGTGGATGCCAGCTCAACAGGTCTGGGTGCAGCATTGATTCAAGAGGGGCAACCCATAGCTTATGCTTCAAAGGCACTGACGCCCACCCAGCAGAATTACGCCCAAATCGAAAAAGAACTTTTGGCTGTGGTATTCGGGTTTGCAAAATTTGAGGAGTATATTGTGGGGCGTGACGTAACCATTGAAACAGATCACAAGCCTTTGGAGTCAATCATTAAAAAGCCCCTTTATGCATCACCATTGCGCCTGCAAAGGATGTTAGTTCAACTCCAACGCTATCCAGAAATCAACCTGGTCTATAAGCAGGGTACAAGTCTCCATTTAGCGGATGCTCTATCTCGAGCCCATTTGGAGGAGCAGCTGACAAATGCTGAACAATTAGATATAAACTTAGTAGAACACATGATCTTAGACATGCAGTTGGTCAGGTTTGCAGAAGAAACTAAACAGGATGAGATCCTTCCTGACCTACAAAAGGTGATTTTGTCTGGTTGGCCCGAGACGAGTAGTCAGGTACCCGCTAAGCTACAGGAGTTTTGAAATTACAGAGATGAGTTGACTGTTGGCCATGGGTTGGCATTGAAAGGTCAGAAGATTTTTGTACCTAAACCACTACGAGAGGAGATGCTTGAGAGATTACATGAAGGACACCTGGGCATCAACAAAACGCTAATGAAAGCACAGGAAATCCTGTTCTGGCCTGGAATGGCTGCAGAAATAACTGAGAAGGTGAAGAAGTGCCCAGTGTGCCTAGAGAATCGACCCTGTCAGCAGTCCGAACCACTAAAGTCCCACGAGATCCCACCACTGCCCTGGGCCAAGGTTGGCACAGACCTCTTGCATAAGAATGGTCGAAAGTACCTCGTAACAATTGATTGTTATTTCAAGTGGCCAGAGCTGACAATGCTTAACTCAATGACCAGTACTGCAGTCACCACAGCCTTAAAGTATCAGTTTGCCAGGTATGGTGTCCCATCAGTCCTTATGTCCGACAATGGTCCATGTTACAGTTTTGAGCAGTTCAACCAGTTTTCGCAAGATTGGTGTTTTGATCATGTCACATCGAGCCCCGGATACCCACAGTCTAATGGCCAATCAGAAAGACCTGTCAAAACCCTGAAAGAAATTCTGGAGAAATCTGATGACCCGTACAAAGCCCTCATTTCATACAGGAATACTCCACTGAATGGAGTTGACTTGTCGCCGACTCAGATGCTGATGGGTAGACGTCTGAGAACCCTCATCCCTGTAACTGAGATGCTTAAACCCCAGCTGTATGTGCCTGAGGAGGTACTTCCCAAATTAAAGGAAAGGCAAAGAAAGCAGAAGGTGCATCATGACCGTACAGCTAGGGAATTGCCACCACTGAAGGAAGGCGAGGTCGTGAGACTGAAGCAAGGCAGAAAGTGGAAACCGGCCAGAGTCACACATATTCTTCCATCACCGAGGTCTTATCAGGTGGAGACAGAGAAAGGAGTGTACCGGAGAAATCGTCGGCATCGACTGAAGAGTCCCAAACACCAGACGTCGAAACGGATGATGTTCCAATGGAAACAGAATCAGATAGTGTGCCCGTTACCACCACTCCTGACAACCTCGAAACACAGCCAGTAGAAATGCCTGTGACGACTTCTACCCGATCCGGGAGAACAACTCGAGAGCCGGAGAGATTTAAGGACTATATCAAGTACTAGAGACAGAGTAAACTCTTGAAAGACTTTTATTAACTTCGTTTGTTGACATTGCCAGTTTTAGGTTGTTGTTAAGTTCCTTCCACTAGCCATCAAGTTTCCAATTTTGTGCTAACTGTTCCATTGTTACTTTTGTAAAAAAGGGGGATGTAGTGGTCAGCGGTTCTTACGGGCATGAGTGTATCAATAAAGGTGTTCTATGCATCAGCCATCTTGAGTGTCTTGTTCTTTACACTTCGTACACTTGAGAAGCATTGTATACTGTATACCTGAAATAAGTAGTTATCGAAGCAAGTACAGCCAAAGTTACGCACTCGACATACAGCATCAACTCCATTTTAAGACGGAGTTTGCAAAACGAACACGTGCGTTAATATAAAAATAGCTCCATACTGTAGATCAGCCATCGAGTGCATCAGAAATCTAGAAAAAGGCCGTCAAAGAAACACAAAATAACAAGGTCCATTAGGCCATTGGCTAGCTGTTTTAGCCAATAGAAAACGGGGATTGTCGATGGTACACAATGGTACACACCACGAGAAGTTTTTGCCAAGCCGCAGAATGTCTAACATTCTCATAAATGTACGAGTTGCGCTGGCAACTTCAGACGTACAGAGTATTTTAGAAATACCGGCAACTGATGAGATCCACATGCAGGATTGAAAGCTGGATTGAAACCATGGTCTTGCCTGAACTAAGCCGAACAATGGCATATACAACACGCAACAGAGTCAGCAGAAATGCGCGTAAAGAGTCGAACATTTTGTCCAAGATCTACCTTGATAGAAGAAGGACGCAGGCTAGACCTCGGCTAGACCGGGGTTGGCTAGACCCTCGGCTAGACCTGGCTAGAGGTCGCGATTCTTGGTGCTGACCAAAGGGAGCGCGGCCCAGGGTGCATTCCGCATAGACCCCACGCCGAAGTTACGCCGAGGGCATTGTAAATGTACGCCGAGTAGGGTGCCACTGTACGCCGTACTTTGATGTCAATGCTCGCTAGGCTTTTGTACAATATGCTAGCAT
>CM042751.1:1200488-1223992 GCA_022496165.2 Catalaphyllia jardinei
TTCTACTAGTTTAAGTGCGTTGGAAGAAAAATTTCGCGATCAGAGTACACGTGCTTTCCAGTCTGCGGGGGTCTGGTATTATAAAACTTGAAAATCTAAACGTGAATATCTACCCACCATTAACATTCTTAATTTCTGCTGAAATTATTTTCAGAGACTGCAGAATTGCAGAAGCCACTAAACTAAGGTCTAGCTAGGTTTCGAAAAACATTGCTCATTATTGTGACGTCTCCACGGTTATAAAATGGAACTGCGGGGGATTCATGTAAAGAATTAGTGTAAAACAGCTTGATAGCTTTGAAGTCATGGCCAAGGGAACCAATCACGGACCAATTTAGCCCTATAATAATAAATAGTAAAAATGAGGTGAAACGCGCAGTCATTTTTAGGGAGCTTAAGCACGCGCGTTTTTGAGACGCCGACGGTAACCGGACGTGAGTTTTTTTCCCTTTTAACTTGCCCGCACACAACCACATTCACATTGCCATGTATCCTTTCTCCATTAGAAATGAGTAGAACAAATATCTAGGAGACAATACTTTCCTAGCATGCGAAATGCTCTCTTCCGTTTGCCGTCCGCGTTTCAAAAACGCGCGTGCTTAAGCACGGCGACACACGCACGATTCACAGAGGCCGAAGCAAATTAAGCCTGACTGGGTAGTAACCTGAAATGAAAAAAGGATTAATATTTAAAATTGCAAAATGTCCTGTCTGCACCTTATTGAGAAGTGTAATTTGGGGATGACGGTGGTTTTAACACTTGTGTGTTTAAAATGATGGTTCCGTGTTGTTTTATTCTCAATATAGCGAACTGTTGTTTGACGGCCAAGGAGTAAGTAATAATTTAACTATATTTTTTTCGGTTACCTTCAAAATCATTACAACTATCCATATCTTACGGTACAAGAGAGAAAATTGCCCCAGGGAGAAAGCGAACAAAAATAAACATGGAATAGGTAAACATTGCGAAGAAGAATTGTGGGGAGACGAAGTTGAACGAACGAACGAAGGAACCGACGAACAAACAAAGAAACGAATGATCAACGATCGAATTTCCGCAGTGGTTGACGGAAATATATTTACTCGTTTGTTGATTGAGGTTAAGTTCTACAAAAACACATACCAGTATTGCCCTCCAGCAGTCAAATACTATTAGCCTTGTATGTAACTGTTAATTCTGTATTGATGACCAAAGTAGGAATTGTGAAATAGCACAAACTTGAAAATGCATGTAAACACACAGACCAGCCAGCTCTCATAAAAACTAAGTTAGGATTGCCACTCACCTGTTTCACCCTACGGCTGCTCCGCGCCAATAAAATAAACGAACAAAAACGTCAAATGAATAATTCCTCAGTTTTTGCTACATGGAGAAACTATCTTAACCCACACTTTTCAGGAAAAATTGCTGCAATGACAATAAGTGTGCTTCAGAACACGGCGAAAAATTTACAGACCTGCATAACTCAAAAATGCTATTTGCGGCCATCGAAATGTAAAAGGACACTTATCGGAAATTCATTCATTGTTATTGAGTAAACTTGAATTAATTGGGATCCAAAATTGTTTTAATTTCGCCTAATTGAAGAAACGATCTTCGATACATCCCAATCCGACATAAAATTGAAAATTAAGGACTAAACTGGTGCATATTATCATTTGCTGCCTGCTGAAAGGTTTTCACGGTTTCGATCTTGCATCACAATTTAAATTTGTTATTTTGGTTTCATTAGCATGGCTAAAAAGAGGGGAAGAAGACATTAGAAAGCTGTTAGGATGCAGAAAAGAAGACCGATCTACAGCACTTCACGTCAACCGCCGAGAATTTGTCGGATCGGCTAATGATGAATAAAATGCCGCCCAAGGGCTTATTTTTGTGCAATATAATTTTTTTACCAAGCGGAAAACAAGAAGGCGGGAATCTGGGATTGTTTGAACAGTATGAACAAAGCGATTGCTTTGAAGTGAAACTTTCAGCGAACCAATATCGACTTAAACTGATGCATTTTTAAATAAAGTGCGTGACTTTGTCGCTGCAAATATGCCTGCACGCGATTTGACACCCGCAAAAAATGAATCACTTGACAACCGGGCATTCATTTCATGGCCTTTTAAAAGACAAAAGCTATTGAGTGAACGGTTCGATAGGTTTTTAAAAGGTTCGATGAACGATGCGTCCCAGAGAAATGTATGTGCAATCATCCTGCGATTGAAGAATATCTGCCATTTATACCCAATAAACTCATGGTGACAACATGCTTCCGAAACCCATTTTGAAACAACAAAACAGTAGCAGAGTGCTGATTGATAAGCATATTATTATTTGCATATCTATTATTTCCTGTTATTAACACCTGCGAGTGGTGCAGTCCGCTTTGTTACCACTTGTCGAGCTGCTGTGTAAATGAGCAAACCGCGTTAGTGTTTACCAACACGAATAACTACGCGAACTTCGATGGGGGGACGGCGTGGTATAATCTCGCAAGACGATGAAGGTCATTGAAGCCGTATCTTTGCTCCTCCTTGTGATCTTATCCGGAGTTAAGTTGGATTCACGGTCGACCTGTTCCGAAGACAAGAAATGCTCTAACTCCGAAACATGTTGTGGTAACATTTGTGTCGATGGCTCGAAAGTCTGCAAACTCGCGTGTCAGAAACAGTCGGACTGCGATAGCTTAGGAAACGCAGAATGCATCGATGGGTTCTGCAAATGCGTTGAGGAATCGTCTTGTTCCAATACATCGACATTGTATGACAGATTCACGTGGAATCAGCCTTGTAGAGTAGATGTCGATTGTTCTCAATATGCGAATTCGAAATGTCGCAACAGAACATGTGTTGTTGCAACTAAGGAAAGACAAGAAGAAATGCCGCTTAATCCGGCCCTCCTGGCCATTGTGACTGTTATGGGGGTGTTAATATTTTCATGCCTTTTCTGCTGTTGTTTGAGCCGAATGAAAAGTGAAAGAAAATCTATGAAAACACGAGTGGCTAAGGGAAAACTAAAGAAAGTTCATGTACAGAGCAGCGATGATGACAACGCAGGAAAATTCGCTTCTTTTCTGTTATTAAATACTGAAAGCCATGTTTCCTCGGATACTGCCCAGAAAAACACAATGACATTGGATAAAGACGAGGAAGCTCTGATTTCCGTTGTTATGAGCGGACTTGCGTTGCCTCCTATTCGCGAGGAAGACGAATTCGACGACGCGGATAAAGATTAGAAGATGAAAACAGCTGTGTTTACTTGGCTTGTGAAAAATAATTATTGCGCCGTCATAAGAAGTGAAAACTCACTTGATTTGTTGCCTTCAACGGTGAAATGCAGTTATCATCGAAGTAGAGCAGTAAACAGACAAAATTGAGAGTTTTCAGGCACGTAGCATTTGGAATATCCGAAATTTCCGTGCGGTTCATCACGTTGTTGATTAAAACTCGCACTGTTGGTTAATAACGCAGCTTTTTTGCCTGCGGTTATAATGAATGGATCTGGGAAACCGCCGAACCAAAGTTGGAGATCGCGAGTTATAATACCGATTTTTAATCAATTTTTTGACCACTTAGTACTTCAGAAGCTAACAAGTACAATATTAGTTAAACTTGCGGTTGTAATTTCAAGTAAAACTAGCCGTAAAGTGTTCAACTACCTCGACAAAATTGTAAAAAAATGGTTTTAACTATTTGTCTCTTCTTATTTTTCACACGGGCCGCAACGTTTTTAGTCACAGTGAATTCCAGTCTAGACATTGTCAAGATTTAGGTTTCAGGCAGTTATCAAAACGTGGCCTCGGGAAAAAAATCCTTTAAGTTTAGAAGCTTTGGCGGAAATAGGAGAAGATTAAATATACTTTATGGCTACAAAGTCAGGCTATATCGTATTTCTGTTGCTCCGGTCATCAGATGTAGAAAAGCAATAATAAACGATATTGGAAATAATTTATCGCGGAATGCCAACAGAATTAAAATAAATAATTGAATCCACTACGTTTGTCCTAAAATTATAATTGTTAAGTTCAAGAACTGATAAGTTGCAAATTTATCTTTGCGAAATATTTTATATACGTCATGTCAAAACACAATATTAATTAATGGTTGTTTTTACTCTTTGTTCATTTAGATTTCCGAAGACTGAATAGCCAAATGGAGCCTTAATACTCGGATCGATTCAAATTCAAATGGTTATTATGGAAACATTTTTATTGAGTTTGCTATTTTAGCTATTAAAATTTGTCCAGTTATATTGACCTATGAGTACGTGTTTGCTCGTGGTGCAAATAATCCACAAATGGCTTTGAAAAAGCTTCTTGTATTGTAATGACTTTTCAACGTAAAATTAATCCAGAATTTAATAAAAAAGAGCTCACAAACGCTGTTCCTTACTTATATGATTTGCGATTCATTGGAATAGAAATTCTCCCTATTGAATGACATACATCGTATTTATGGCTTGTTCTGAGAAGTTAGTGCCACATCGATTCCTGTTATTTCCCTTGACCACCTGTCAACGATCTTCTAACAATCTCATCCACAATATTCTTATGTTATTACGCAGCGGTAGTCAGTTCGAATTATTTCTGCACTCCAAACCAGTCGCCGAATTTCCTTATCGCATTTTATGTTTCAGCAGCAAATATATTTTCTGTCCTTCTTCTTCGATTTTCCTTATTAAGAGGTTTGTATCGATTACACAACAAAGTCCAACAAATTTATCATCCCGAAAAGTGAAAAATTTGCATATATAGAAGCCATCGGAACGATAATCCTGCTGGTATATCGTTGGATCAATAGTGATCTAATAGTCTTCACATATAAATGAAGAATATAAAAGCAGAAACCGACACAACGCAGGATAATTTTTTAAGGTGCACTTTTTTTCAGCTGGCTAAACCAGGCTTCTTCAAGCCGTACAATGAGACTTAACTATGCTGCATAAATGTAAGTCCAAATGTAAAATTCTTACTGTACCTGACTGTAAGGGTGGTTTATTTGGTCGGCCGAAATATAGCACACCTTAAAAATTATTATTCTACGTTGCGTTGGTTTCTGCTTTTATGTTCTGAAAGTTTTAACTGACTTTGTCTTGACAATCAAAGTTATGAAATCGTACCACAGTTTTTCTCCATTCCCACATTATTTTCAGTACTTAACCTGTGAGCGCCGCGAAACTCGTGTCAAATCGAGTGAATCATTCCCCGCGAGTTTCCCACGAGATCACGAGAATCTGGAGAGTGGGTATTACTAGTGCCAGGTCTCCCACCTTCCGGCCATTTACTTTGCTATTACTTTTGTTTAATACGGGTTGTTCGCCCCTGGTTTCCGTTGTCTCCCGTGGATTTTTGGAGGTGGAAATGTTTTTCAAAATTGCCTTGCATGTTTTAACGATCTTGGCAGTTCTCCAGAGTCTTTTCAAGCTTAAACTATCAGTACTTGCTTGCACCGAAGACGATGAATGCTATCAAAACTCCTCCAGCATTTGTTGTTCACGTTCATGCAGGGCATGGTGGAACTGTGAGGGTGGCTGTAGCTCCGACGATTCTTGTGAAGGTGGAAAGATTTGCTTTCGTAAACGCTGTCAAGACCAAGATATTGATTTCCCTGCTTACTGCAGCAGTGATAAAGATTGTCTTGAAGAGGAAGAATGTGAATCAGGTCAGTGCAAGCCTTCTCCACGACCAGTTGTCCCTGACAATTCCGATGAAGTTCAAGTCAGCTTCCATTTCGATCCAGGCATTGTTATTATCGTTGGGAACACAGTTGGCGCGGTGATCTTTCTTGCTGTGGTTGCATACATCGCTTACCGTCGTTTTAAGCGATACAGAAGACGAAGGTTATCCCGGGGAGAAAGGGGAGCGTATTCTGCACCGACTAGCCTCGACCATGGTGATAATTCGTTTTTGTCTCCACGCAGTGAAGTTGAGACTTACGCTCTTTATCGGCAACACCACAGAGCAAGGCCGACATCAAATGGAACTAGCGGCTTTTCCTATCCTCAAAGACCGCCTCCTGATTATGACTCATTAACACTAGACAGTAATTTGGAAGAAGAATCGTCCTCTCCGCCACTTTATGATCCTGTTGATAGAACTCTCTTAAGGACTACATCTGAGGAGGCACAGGTTGGGGAAAATTTATGTTTTGATGTTTCTCTTAAATACCTAGTTTTGATATATTGGCAAGTTTTTCAAGCTTGGCAAGCGTAAGAGGAACCAAATTCTTTACTGTGACTGGCTACCGAAAGAAGGCAGGACGAAGATAACTTCCTGCTGTGTAGTTCCCTGCTAGAAAATGGTGTTCTTAAAGCTTTATCTCATATGATAAGTACTTTATTGACCAAGCTTGTTCTTTCAAGACGGCCAGATATTGGCCTCATTCTCCGTTTGTGCCTTTATGGACCTTGACTGCATCTTGGTCCATATAGATATACCAAAATGAAGTTAGCCAATATCCAGCCATTTTGAACAAATATGTAGTTCCAGAAAATGTGTAGAGCCAGAAAATATCCCATTCTTGTCCCCAGAGCCCACGATCCTTCTGACCTGTGGCAGGGATCAAGAGCTCTGGTTTGGCCCAACACCAGAAGTCCGCGATTCACGGACTTCCAGTCAAATCTAGCAAATCTGATTGGTTTAGAATGTGAACCGAATACTCTGTGCATGCTCAGAAAATCGGGTCAAACCAGAGCTCTCGATCCCTGCCACAGGTACGGAAGCCGACAAGGGACAATTCCAAAATACTTACGAAATCTGAAGAAATGTTTTTAAAATCAAAAAAAATAATGTAAATCATAATGTTTTTTTGGAAATCATCGTTGAAGAGTTTATCAAATCTGAAAAACTATTACAAATCTTAATAAAATTATTGAATCCACAAATATAATTTTTTAAACCCGAAACAAGTTTACAAATCCAAGAATTGTCGCTAAATCCAGAAAAATATTTTGCAAATCTGAAAAAATATTTTGTCATGTGTTACTTGTGCCAGCAGTCTGCAGCCATTAGCGGTTTGCTGCATCCAAAATGGCAGAGGGTTTTGTTTCGTGTTTGACTCGTGTGGATCTAGAGTGAACCCTGGGGACAAATTTTGCTTCAAATGTGGTTCCAAAGTTGCAGAGATTTCACACCTGAGAGCAAGATGAAAGTGCTTCGTCCTCTTCATGTATTAAGTCATTATTGCAATACTTGGCCTCCAAAGCGGAAGAACGCAGAGGATATAAGCTTACAGACTGAAACTTAACAAGCCAAACAACTAAGCCTGTTTTAAAAGGATCCGGTTCAGTTTTCAAAGTCTTTACGTTCATATAGATCTCATGGTACTTGCCCAGAGAGTGGACAATGGTATCGTACCTAAATCCCCTCAGTCTCGTCTGCAGAACTGCAGAGACTTTCCTGTTGATGTCTCTTTATTGTTCCACACTGCCGAAAGAATACTTCATTGCTCTCAAACTCTCTGCCACATTTATGGCAGAACTGACATCGTACTTCGTGTAACTCTTTATACTTAAATCATCCTAAAACGATTATAAAATACTGAATATATTGTAACTAATCTCAATAAACACAAACAAGGCATCAGGGACAAGCATCTCATTTATTGATACAGCGAGCGTTGGCATTATCACCATAAAGAAATTACAGCAGTGAAGAAACAATAAAGCAAAGTTGAAAGAGATGCCTTCAAGTGGCTCTTGCATAACTTATCAAATCTTGATAGCCTACAAGCCCCTAGGGATTCATCATACCTGCAAGCACACCTTAAGTTAAGTACTTCTAACACGAATCATACATAATGAACATACTCCAGTGTCATTAGGGAAACGTTACAAAATACAGAAAAAATATATTAACCCACTCCTCCGCCATATTGGACAAGGCAAAATGGGAGAAACAAACTCTGACGCTGGCTGACTGCTGGCGCAAGTAGCATTTGACAAAATATTTTTTCAGTTTTGCAAAATATTTTTCTGGATTTAGCGACAATTCTTGGATTTGTAAACTTGTTTTGGATTTACAAAATAATATTTGTGGATTCAATAATTTTATTAAGATTTGTAATCTAATATTTTTCAACGATGATTTTCAAAAAACATTGTGATTTAAAATATTTCTTTGGATTTTAAAAACATTTTTTCAGATTTCGTAAATATTTTGGGATTGTCCCTTATCGGCTTCTGTACACAGGTCAGAAGGATCGTGGGTTCTTGAGATGAGAATGGAAAATACCCATACCCCCATCATGGAGGGAATTTCACACATTTCCCCCCCCCTCCCAGGAATTTCCACTTTTTGAAAACAAAAATAACCCCCCCACCCCTCTGGAATTTCCACAAGTTTTATGTACACCCCCCATACCCTCTGGAAAAAAATTAGTTTTGGCATGAAAGTGTCAGTGTTAAAGTTAAAGTAGACACTCTAAACACTTAGCCGTCTGCATTGCATGTCAAAGATGTTTATTCCTGATCGATCATAACATCTAAAGATATGCATGAAGAAACCATACAGCAATTTATTTAACATGCTTTAAAAGAAATTAGATAAAACGGTATCTTAATTAATTACCTTCCTAAACGACCAAGTCTCTTCATAAATGTGGTACAATTTCAGTTGAAGGACTGATAAGATGAGTATGGATGAAATTGACGCCATACTTTTAATCGAGAACAGGATAGCCGACACACTTGCGACAAAAGCCAATTTCACAGCAGAAGTACTCACAAATAGACAGAGATAAACAAGAATAAGACATTCCTTCCTGGGTCTTTGACCTCCCACCCCCCTGGAATTTCCAATTCCCTCCATGGTAGGGGTATGGATATTTTCTGGAACCACACAATATATATATATACCTCCTCTGAGATGCAACAAGATTTGTGGGTCATTTAGATCTTGTGAGTAAATGACCCATATCAAGGCATACCTGCCAACTCTCCCGGTTTTCCCAGGAGTCTCCAAGTTTTTCATTAAATCTCTCGGTCTCTTGGGATGCCTTTCAGGTGATTTTCGGGGGTTATTCCTGGACATTGTCTTTATTACCTTCTCACAATGCAAAGATTTCTAGATGTCTCCAGATTTTTGTACCCTGGGGGGTTGGCAGGTATGTCAAGGGTAACTGGTCAAAACACCCCCGAGCAAAATCTCTGGGATAAAACGCTCCTTTAAAGATGTTTGCACTAATTGCTTCTGTGCATTCTTACTGTGCACGCAATTCACATGCCAAGTCAGGCATCGATGTGTGCACAAAGTTATAAAATGAGCAATGATAGGGCAGATGGCCATTGCTATGTCTTTGCCTGGATTTTACTATTTGGATCATCAGTGATCCCTACTTTTCTTTCTAGAAACAGATTTTATTTACAATTATCTCCACCTTGTCTAAAAATGAACAAAAGATCAGTGTGAGAAGTTAAAAAAAAATTCAAGATTTCTTGCGGCTGCAAGGCGTGTGATACTATGGTTGCATAATATGAACTTGTTCTTTAAGGAATCTCACCAGTTGACTAAATTCACTTAAGGTAGCATCCCACCCCAAATGTGACCATTTTGGGAAAAAAGTATTTTATGATAGCAAGGTAGACCTTACTCCTATCTTTGAAGATTATGGACAAAATAGTGTTTTCTTCACTAAATAATTGTTGTTAATGGAATGTTGACAAGTCGCTGTGGTGATCTGTCAACATATCAATATCATCTTACATACCATCCTTTTTTGTCACTGCCACGCCACACAACAGTATATTCGTGCTGTTGCCATGTCTTCGTGAAAAAAGCAAAAGGGATCAAGCTGCCCTTTTGTGCCAAAGAGACAGGTAAAAACAAAAAAAGGACATTGATTTGGAGGAGGCTGCTCGCATCTCGGCAAGCATTACTTCCTTTGGAGTTTCACTGGATTCCGTAGTAATTGATTGATTCCGGCCTTCCTTGTGCGTTTTATTCACTATTTTATCCCTGGTGGTTCTTGTGCCACTCACCTTTTTCCCCATTTTCATTTCTTGCGGCATTTTGAACATTGTTTTGGCCTATTCATAATACAAATTACCAGTCTAAGGAATAAAAACTCCGGAAACTGGGGCGAAACACTTCCAATTCTACAGTAACAACTTACCTTCGGAGCGAGCGACCAACAGCGATACCTGGTAGGACTGATATGTAGCGTCAAATTCCTGCGCAGAACAGTATTTGACATCTTGCTGGTAAACCCGCAGGTAATTACTTTCATGCCTTGTTGTTTTAATCTCATTCAACCGGAAGAACGTCTCTGAAACTGTTGTACCATTTTTCTCGAAACTATATTTTTAAGAAACTGGGCGCATGTTTTAAGTTTGCGTGCAGCAGATTTTCAACCGTTTTAGCTCAATTTGGGGAGAATGTTCCTGAACAATGTAGCTCAAAAACCGTGTTGGCATTTTTGGTTTTTTCCTGTTCTTTCTAGAGTTATAAACAAATGAAAGAACAAGAGCGATATTTTTTCAAATAACAAAGTTTAACCGGGCATCAAAAAACAAACCAGGCAAGATATCAAAATTCGCCAACACTGTTTTTGAGAAAAAGATGTTAAGAGCTTGTTTGTCTCTTCCTTTTGATCACTTCCGACTGCACAGGAACTGAATATTGCAACCCTTGTACTTTTGCAAAATGATTGCTATATTTTTAAGGCATTTACCTTGTTTCTTTCAATAAATACGGCATGGTAATCTTCAGTTATTAAGCTTTCAGAAAATATATAGTTTATCAGGGTTTTTATTTAAGGTCTCACCTTAGAACGGTGCGAACGCGGAGCAGTCATTTGGGGTGGGATGCTACCTTAATAGGTCCACTTGAACAATGTTTAGTAAAGAATATTTGGCCTTAGATGAATATCGGACTCTATATATCGGACTCCTATACAACCATTGTAATGTCTGACCACTTTGCCTACCCCTCAAGATAGCGTCGAAAACTGTGATAAGGCCTATTGCCATTTTGTGATTATCTTTTATTTAATAGAAAAAATATAAAGTTAATTATTACTTTGGTATGAAAGACATGCTGCGAGCACTTTGATACAGTGTCTGTGATTATTGTAATATGACTACCTTGCAGACCATTCCTCGCTTACTGAACATGGATCTTTCTTTATCCCACTGTGCCTGAGTATTTTTTGCTTAGGCCTTGTTACCATCTGGTCCTTTTTCTAAGCGGCATAGTTTTATATGGATTCTGGACCTGAGGCCTTGTTTTTGAGCTTGCTCCCTGAGGCCTGCATGTGCTACCACATGCTTTACAAACACTTGCAAGGAGCAGTGCTTTCCCGAAAAAGGAATATGCACACACTCTTTGCTACCAACAAATGCATTCATTGCATTTGACGATGTTGTTGTTGGATCCACATGATAGACAATACCTTCCAAAACTTGAAAAATGCTTACCTCGCTGTCCGCACTTGTACATTCCAGGGCTCAAAATTGCAACTCACTGTTCGCCAATGCGACCAAAAATTGAGCACTGGGGACTAAATTTTCAGAACTGGTCACCAGCTGGTGACTTGTGTTTTGTCTGATAACTAAAGAAAACCACAACACAACTTTTGTTTTTAAATATTTTTATTAGGAAATCATTTGGATATGGTAGCTAGTACACAACTCACCTTTTTGTTCCCAGTAAAATAATGTCTGAATATTACAAAAATTGAATGTGTTTCGACACATCGATACTTTGTTTACCGCGCACCATATTGTTTCAGTGGCTTCTACCGGTTGGAGACTGGTACAAGCAATGTGGTTGTGTAGGGGCCTGGGCCAAGCATGGTGCTTGTTGGCAGCGAAAGGCATTGAGAAAAGCAAGTCGAAAATAACGAACGGCAGTTCGAAGAATTGAAGTAGCAAAGGGAAAATACGCAAGAACCTGTGTTTGTCTCACAATGAAAATCACAGACTTAAAACATTTTATGCTTCGCTTCATTTAAAACAAGAACCGTGGTGTGGTTGTAACCGTGCTCTTATTATTTTTTAATCTTTATGCGAACGTTCAGCTCGTAATACGTGACATAGTTACCGCCGTCATCTACCGTTACATAAGGACCGAATTTCATAACGCGAAATGTGACTCTCGCTGCCCATATGCTGAAAGGTGTATCTGGTTACATTTGCATAGCGCAAGTCTAGCGTGACTTGTACAAGAATTTTGTTTACGTCTAAAGAAGAAATTCCTTTCAAACGAATATAAATATACACATGTTAAAAGGGTTTTATACAAGCGCTAAGCTTTTAATTTTTTTCCGCGAGAAAATTCCACCATTGCTTCTGGCGAAATAAACACGATTTTTTTAATCACCGTCAGCGCGTTCCATGGCTGACGCCAGACGTAATACATAATCTGCTGTTTCGCACGCTAAACAAAAATACAGCTTAACTCTGGATAATTTCACCCTTAGTAGCCAGCAGCAGGTCCCAAATTAGATGCTTTATCTTTGCAAATGTCCCATCGCTGAAGGATTTTGGCCCAAGTTTGACCAAATAAACATATTTCCCGTCGGCGGCCATTTTTTGTCAAAGCAGTTAATTCGCTAACTTGACAAAACCCTCCTGAGCGGGGGATATGACGAAAAGAACTGAGAAATGGCCTGTAATTGGCTGATAATGACATCATCTGCAGAGGTTTGGGATTTGTAACAGACAAAACTAAAAAAAAACAAAACTGAAGGCCAAGCAAGAACCGCCCAGCCTTCGACTGCGCAGTTAATGACTATGTAGTCAACGATCGCCTTCGGACCAGAGACATATCACTTGAGAACAACGATAGCTTTATAAGTCGGTGCTACTCATGTTGTTTCTAATTGTTTTTGCTCTTCAATTGTGACTTTTTTTTGCAAGCAAAGTAACATATAAAATCGTGTTTTTGTGTAAGTTATACATAAAATAAGTTGGCAACCCAAATTTTTCTGTTGGTCACCAGCTAGCTCCTGAATGAAAAAGTTGATTTTGAGCAATGCTTTCGCTCGCCATATTTGACCATATTTCAAATGACATAAAATCCATTACAGGTCACAGCGGAGTTATCCATGCGAGACATATGATGCCTAGACATGTCTAGGATTGGTAGTCTTAATAGTGCGTGATGAGCATGGCATTTTGTTCACATACTTGACCTTGACATATCAAGTTCTGAATAAATTTGAGTTCTGAAATGGGTGACTACTATGTACATTCGGAAAATTTCACGGAAAATGAGCTAATTATAGACTATGTTTACGAATCTCGAGAAATAAATTAGTTATTTCATGAATCACGGGAGTACTTTCATTCAGGTATCACGGGAAATAATTTCGTTCTTTCATGATTCACGTCAGTTAAAAATAGGCATTCACAGTTCATGAAAAACCCCCTTTCAGACCCTCCTAACAGGAATCGAACCCATGACCTCCTGAGCGCTGGGTGGGTGCTCTATCCACTGACTTACGAGAACATATGAAAAGCATGGTCATTTAACTGAGTTGATGTGTGACAGGCATCCTGCATGCTGCTAGGATCAGCACTGTCAAAGTCATCACAAGTGTGGTAAATGAATAAAGATGGTAAATTTTAAGCTAGGTAATGAAATGTTATAAGTGAACTGATCAACAATAAATTAATGAAGCCTGATTTTTTCAGCTTTAGGGTGTTCTTCCGGGCGTGTTCTCCCCAAAACGAAGTCAGTGACCCCTAGTTTTTTCATTTCTGACATAGTTAACTCACCTTCTTATTTTTGCCTCAGCCTCCCTGCCCACCATCAAAACTACCTAATTAAGATAAAGGACTGAAAAATATATGAAATACTGCAGGGAAGGAAACGTGTTTGCTTTGCTGGAAGAAGTCTAACACTAATTTTAACTAACTCAGTACTATACATTAATTTATCCTTGTATCAAGTTGCCCAATAATCACGCAAAATAATAGTGTCTGGGAATTTTTATTTTTGGCCTCTTTCAAAAGTTATGACTATTGCAGTGAAGAGAATGAATGTTTTATCAACTCTCTAAGTTTTACTGCATGCCAAAAACAAACCAGATAAGAAAAATGTGTCAAGAAAACATAGTGATGTTGATTGCATCCCCCTGCTCAAATCCAATCGGAAACAAATTAACTTGATTAGTGTGACTCTGTACTTTAGGAAATAGGGAGCTCTATTCAGTAAACCTTAGTTTTTAATTTTAGTGAATATACCTTCGTTAACCTTCTTAAGCTTTCAGAAAATATATACTTTACTAGTGTTTACGTCAAGTGTCCAACAGTAAAGTGGTGCCAATGAATGATGATCATTTGATCTTTAAGTAAAATATGAGCACATTTATTTGCAAAATGTATAGCTCCAGGAAATATCCATACTGCCCCCACAGAAGGGATTTTTTCTAAGACCCCCTACCCCTCTGGAAATTCCATTCCAACTTTACACATTTCTTTAAATTTTTGGGTCTTACAGAATCCCCCACCCCAAGGAAATTCCAATCCCTTCTGTGCGGGGAGTATGGATATTTTCTGGATGTGCACAATAATGAATTGGTCATGCTGCGCTTGCAGGACTTATCTGGCAAATAAGTGATGATGGTGATGATGATGATGATGATGATGATGATGATGATAAAATAATAATAGATTTAATTGAGCTATATAGTAGAATGTTTCCAAAATGATATTTTGAAATGATGGCATGTTTTGTTTTGAATTTTTGTCTTTGCTAGGAATTTTGTTTTATCCATGTACTAGAAATGCTGCCAATTTTTGGCGATCAGGTCACAAAACCTGCTGTGAGTCAAAACATAACCTGTTTGTTTGTTTGTTAATGCTACTTCAGATGCAATCATGTAAAGTGTAAGGTTAATGCTGCTTTCCTAATAGCAGGGTTAGTTTTTGAAAGTTAGCGAGAAACAATCTTTACATTCACTCTGATGGGGCTTTGTATGTCATTAGTCAGCTCTTGTTAACCAAGCTTAGTAGGTCTGTATGGGAGAATCTTGAGTGAGGTCGTGAGTATGGATTGAACACAGTGAGGTCTGTACGCTCAACTCAGGTCAAGATTCTGTCATGCAGATTGAGGTTGTTTATTAGGGCATATGGAACATGGCAAACAAGAAAAAAATAATTCATTTAATGTGTCTGATTTGTAGAAGCTACCACTTTGCTTGCAAATGACAATAAGCTGAACTTATTAATCTACCAAAGTTTGCTGATCCTCTTAACGTTTTTTCTATCAAGGTTTTTTGGCACTTAAAGCATTGGAACTAACATTGTTATAAGAAAATACTCAGTTCAGTTCAGTTCATTTTATTTGCCTTTATTAATTGTAATTATACTAGTTACAAAAAATAATCATGCATAAGGCAGGCAGTCCAGGAAGCTATTTTGCTTATTTAAAGGACTGCCTTTAAGAATGGAGTAAAAAACTAGAATTGTCAATGGCAGAGCAAAAAATTAATATTGAGACCGAAACTAAATATATATTACAAAATTTATAATGAAACATGCGTTTATTTTTATATTTTAGTTTGCAGCTTTTTTCAACTTAAAATGTAAGTGGTCTGAATGCCAGTTCAGATGGGCAAATCTAGACCATGGTGAATATTGGTTTCAACCAATCAGATTTGTAAATTTGGTAGTTTCCAGTTCTCGTGAAACATGGCTCTTGGCCTTCAGTAACTAGTTTTCAATTTAAAAATGCATCCTTTATGCAATAAAAATCACAGCCAGTGAAAGTCAAACCTCTGCCCCTGGATCTACAACTTTGAATATCTAAAGGCTCAGTGGTCAGATTATCCAATTACGTGAAGTAGCCAGGAAGTTCATGGCTTTGACTTCCCTGTAGGACTTTTTTCAGATTAATTCAACTTGAGAGCACATTTTTATGTACAAAATCATTCCATCAAATTGCTGTTCTGCCTACATTTTATTAAGAGCTCAGTTGTTACTAAATTAAACTGTTGTCTTTTATTTTACAGGTTTAACTGATGGGATTTGACTGATCGAAACTGTGAGCAACATCAAGACTTCTAAGAAGTTAATTTATGTTTGTACAGACCATGTCCTTCAAAATGTAACTTCATGATGTAATGATGTAAAATTTATATACAAACACCACGACAAAAGTCAGTTTACAACAGAATCTATAAAGGGGGGTAAGTTTCTAAGGAACCTGCGGTTCTGTGTCTGTGGAGAGTATAACAAGATAATCTACTCTACCTTGGATGAGTGAGTCTTCATATTTCTACAACTGTGTATATTTAGTTAATGTCTAGAGTGAATAACTTTCATAAGTTTTCAAGTGAATGGGAATTTTGAATACTAGGCCTCGGTTGTTTGAAACTAAGGTGGATAACACTGTCTGTTTACTGGATAAATCACTATCCAGTGGATAAGTGTTGACAAAAAAAGCCATGCTATCCAGGGCTTTCATTACCGCTTTTGGCCAGAGGAAAGAAAACTGGTTTTTACATGTGGGCAAATTAAGGTTTGGAACTGAAGTTCTCTATCAGAAAAATGTTCCGCTATGGCAGTGGCGGATCTAGGGGGGGGGGGGGCAGGGGCAGGGAAGCTGGGCACCCTGCCCCCTCTCTTATTTTGGGTAAAAAAAGACTAACAGAAGGAAGAAAAACTGGCAGGGCAAGCAAAGCGAAACTGCCCCCTCCCCCTTAGCTCAAGGTCTGGATTTGCCACTGGATGGTGAAACCTGGTGGGCAATTCGAAGTGGACAGACTGTAGATAAAATAATGTTGCTTCTAACAATATCTGAAATTCGTAACTGTGATGCCCAAAATGTGTGCAATTCCACAATTGGTTTCGGCTCCATTAAATGTTATCCTTCCAGATAGTCAGTTTGTCTGGTGTGCAGCCCTTATGAAGCCCCTGGCTATCGTCTTGATAGCGATTTATCTAGTGGGTAACATTATATACCTTGTGAACAGCCCGGACCAGTATGTTTTCAAAACGTATAGTACATCCGTGCCAACTGTCCAGGATTATCTGGGACACTCACGGCCACTAAACAAATCTCTCAGCTCTTGTACAGGTCACCAAATGCATTGGATACAAAAGAAAGTGCTCAAAACACATTTTTCACTCTTATTTTGGCTGAGTTTTGGCTTTTTAAGAAATGTTTCACACATTTTTGTGGTTGAATTGGCAGAGCTTTACTTTTAACAACCTTTCCCAGTTTCGAGAAGGTAAAATATATAGTGATCTCCTAGATTTAACTTTTTTATGTTGCCATCCCTGATAGTATCCTAGAATCTAATACTGGAATGTTGTAGTATGCATACTTGTATTGTACAGTCTTTTAAATGTACATATATGCCAATATAAGAAAGATAAGTAGAGTTTCCCTTACCTGTGAGTCTAATGTTACACTCAAAGGAGTGAACAGGCTGAGTGAGACAGTGAGTGAGTACATGAAATGAAAGCTAATTTTCCTAGCCTAACAAGAGTGAAAATAAGACTACTTGAAATACAAATACGGCTACTGGAGTCTAACTGTTTTCAGCTTAAATATAGTGAATCAGACTCAGCTTTAAACTTGTAATTCTGAATTAATGAAATGGGCAACTCTTTGAAATCTACATGCATGATTTCTTTTGATTTTTATTTATGGTATGATAGAGGGGTTTTCATGTAGGTGTCAAAAGCAGTGTTTGGAGTTTTGCATTTTACTACAACTAGTGATTGCTTAAAAAACTTACACCTCTGGCTCGTCAAACCAGAAGTGAAAGCAAATCAGGATGTGATAGACTTGCACATTTTCCCACACTTTTTGCCAGTCAGCTCTGTGGCTTATATGGGATTTTAGAGAAGGATGTTTGAGTCCAACTAAGGCACTTCCCTGTAGCGAGATCCAGAGTGTTCTCCTACGCAAAATTTTTAAAATTGATGTCCTTGGAATGGGATTTGTGACATGCTGGAGCCAAGTCAGCATGTTATAATGTCTCTTTTTTTTTAATTTAGGGGGTAAGATTGAACCCCCCCCCCCAAATCCCCCTAGATCAGCCCAGCAGATAATGACAGGTTAACGCACTCAGCGAGTGAATTATCGGGATTTACCTGCACAAGTTCACTAACAATGAACGAGAAATTTCAATTCCGCATGAGGCTGCCGAGTACGATATTGAAAAATTTTGAGTTCATTGTTAGTGAACGAATGCAGGTAAATCCCAATAATTCACAAGCAATGAGTGCATTAACATTTTTAATATTCAAATTTAATACACTGCAAACAAAAATTGTCAAACTTTGAGTCAATCGAAGCCATGGTGTGATGACAGTGGTGTATTGAGTTTACACCACGGCTATTACACCACGATAATGACGTCAAGGAGGTTGTTTCGTCACAACCCATTGTCACGTAGTACGAATCAACCAATCAGAAAATAGGAATACGTACAGTGTATGAAAGTTGAATAATAAGAATTTTTATTCGCTTTGAGTTTGGATAGCTTCACTGGATAAGTGTCTGTTAGACGTTATGTGATTTCCAGTTGAAAATTACTTTGGTTTGGTTTTACGATAAAATGCAATGGAATGAAAATTGATTTTCATTTGTAGAAAACTAGTCAGAGTAATCCAGAGTTGGCAGGATCTGACAATGGAATATGAAGTAATATTAATGTAATGTTTTTTTAAGTTGGGTTAATTTTGGTCTATCTGTTTGTCTATATCAGGCCATAGTCAGAAATAAAATACTAGTATGACTGAGGCAACGTATTTTAGCAGAGAATAAAATAAAATGACTGCGGTATTAGTGCCTTGGTTTGCCTTGTGCCTCATGGCTATGGCCCTGCATATTAAAAATAATTATTATAAAATAGCTAATGAAACTACTGTGTGCTTTATCATTGGTTGATAGGTGTGTTTAGATGAGATTGCCGTATGTAAAAACGATTGTACCGTTTTAGATTTGTTGCTTATTTTGAGAATGTTTAATGAATGTAGCATTAGTACTTTTTCAAAGGTTACATAGCCTCATCTAAACACACGGGGGCAGGGAGAATTCTCAAAAGTTATGCATTTACCCTTGACTAAGTCTCAGGTTTGCATAACTGTCTCAAATTCTCCCATTACCCTCGTGTTTAGAATAGGCTATGTAAACACAGAAACAGTTCTCTTTAGCTTAAAGCAGCAAATGTTTATCAAAACTTTGTAAGTAATTAAAGAGCAGTAATGCATTTACGAGCATTTTTGATTGAGGCCACTGGTAAAAATGCAGCAAATTCTAGTGAAAATAACATTTGAGAGATATAGTAAAAAGTTAATGAAAAACTCCTTAAAGTGTCAATGAACATTAAAAAATGTACAAACGTTTCGGGCAGAGCCCTTCATCTGTGTGAGGTATGTTCGTTATGTTGAGGTACATCTTTCAGATCTCCGGGGCCAACAGTTTATTGGTTTGTCTCTACGAATTTATGATATTTAAAAGGCATATCAGTTAATAATATTCATGATTTGCATTCCTCAAAGTTCATGCACGCAGAAAAATGACAAACAGGGACTACAATTAAACTAAAAACTGACTTGCACTTAAAATTTTTATACTGTAAAATATGAGATAACAGTGACATGTAATGGGACAAGTTATTTTAGGTAATGACAACATCATTAATTTGTATATTTTTGTGTGCATCTGCAAATAGTTATCCATTGTTGTATTTTTCGATTAAGCAAGCTAAAATATGTTTTTAATGTTTCTTTCCTACCTTTTGATAGTGAGCTCACAACAATTAATTGTTCAACTATTTTTCTGAAGATATCTCAGCTACTCTCTATAAGTAAATCACGGTTGGAACACAACGATCTTTTGCAACTTCAGTCACTCCTGGCCCTATTGCTTGGTATATATTTTTCTAGAGTTCTTAAATTAACAGTTACTGCCATCTTTTAGATAGCAGATATCAAGAGCTGATTTTATAAAAGAACTAACCTACTTCATGCGCTCTCATTGGTTGATAGGTGTGTTTAGGTGAGAGTATGTAAACACAATTGTGACATTTCGATTTGTGCATATTTTGGAAAATTTTAATTTTATACAAGCAAAAGAGCATTTTTTCCGTGTTTACATAGCCTAATCAAAACACTCTGGGTTTGGGAGAATTCTCAAAAGTTATGCCCACCCTCTACTCCGCAACTGTCTCGAATTCTCCCAACCCTCTTGTTTAGATGAGTGGTCCATTGCTTAAGTATATTTAAAAAACACTTGAAATAATATTTTTCTATTTGTTGTTTATTATTTCTCAATCACTTTGTGTTTTGCAGTTAAAGTTTTGTCCTAGGATCAGTGAATAGTGAAGTAATAAAACTGAAGTGCAGGGTAAATTAATTGGTTTGAGTGAGTGCTGTTAAATTAGATAAAGGCCAGCAGGGTGTTTCAAAACCATTTCTGGAAGCTCCCTTGCAGTTACTGGGCCAGTTAAGCTGTTTTGTTTTCCAATCCAGATGGGAAATTCAAAAGTTTTGAAAATTATACAGCATAGTTATCAACTAAAGAAACAAAAGAACACCCCTCTGTCACAGACCTGGTGCAGCCTGCTTGTTCAACAGGTTTTTAACAAAAACTCTACCAGGGCAGACAAAAATCCACCAGGTTCATCCTGAATTCCTCACCAGGGAGGCCAATGACTTTCTAAAATCTAACCATATATGTATATACATGCAAAACTGTGTGAAATACAAAATATAGACAGCACACTGATCTCAACGGCTGATGTGACCAAAGTGAAATAAAACGGACTAAAGGACTAACTTAACTAACTCGAAAGTTTAAAGTTCTGCTTAAAAACATCTTGATTTTAATGCTGTAAAGAACATGTCTTTAGGTAGTGGCTGGGTATGTGCGCACACAGAGAATTAAGTTTGTAGTATAATCGTAACTCATGTAAAACTCGTATGGTTTAAAATGTGACTTCAGGGTTTATTTTGTTTAACTTCTTTAATAAATTAACCCAATAAGTGCTTTTATTAGAATTTCCAGTGCCCCTTTCTGCTAAGGAAGGTTGAGCAATGACGACCTCTTAGGTCGCAAAGTTGCTATAGAGGCCATCCATGTTGAGCAAAAACCAGCATGGTGACCTCTATGTTTTGTTGCATTTTTAAATTTAAGGTGGCTCTAAACGCACACTACAGAATTTTTTTAAACTTTGCAAAAATTTGTAACGTATTATACTTATCTCAATTCGGTAATAAAAAAGGGGGTCACCGAGCTCGTTTTTAAGTTATGAGCACTTAAAGCTAAAATTAAGGGTGTTTCATATTGTTGCTATGGTAACTGTTATATTAAAAAGATGACCGCTGCTTGTTTACCAATGATTTGACGTTTGTAAAATACCGTAATTGTAGCATCACTTGTTAAACAGGGGTTGTATTCATCCTTCAAAGTATAGCTGTTAGAAAAGTGCTGGAAACTGTTGCCAACCTCCGGGCTCAAGAGCGCTTCCCAAGCCCGCAATCCTTTTGTACAACAGCATACTACATGTAATACCCGATATTTTACAAATTTCTCATATAACGAAAACAAGAGCGGAATTCCAAACTCTTGATTTTTTCTTGCAGGGGAGCACACCTCACCAGGGAGGAAATTTTACCAGGGAGTTTTTAAAAAACCACCAGGTGCCAGGGAGGTCAAAATTCCACCAGGGAGGGCAAAATAACCCACCGGGTCGGGTTTCACCAGGTCTGGGACAGAGGGGTGTAAAAGAAATAGACTTCATTGGAAGTCAGACTGACACACCCTACTTTTCTTGAGACTGATTTCGGGCCCGACTTGATTTCAATATGTAAGTGATTTTGAGCTCGAAAAACGTCAAACAAGGCCGAAAAGTCAAGCTGACATATTTATATGCTCGTGGGATCATGCATATGAGGCACAATTTGCAAAAATGAAAATAAAACGCTAAAGGTGGCCAGAAATGCCTTTAATATTGGGGAGGTCTAGAACCCAGTATGTTGCCATGGTAACAAAACTGTCGAGCTCAAATTGTGGAGCACATTTAGTAGAATCTTACTTCAAAGAATCAATCATTTCTGATACAAATTGGCTGAGGTATCCTTTTTCGTCGTATTTGATCAAAATTTGGTTGAGTGGATGATGTAATCTCTTGGCTAATTTGCATATTTTAAACACTTGAATACAAGAGACTATCATGGTCTCTTACTTGAATATCAGTGGCTTTTATATATATAGGCATAAAGCAGGGCCATCATCAACCCCGCAATTCTACCTTCCCTCACGTCC
Source organism: Catalaphyllia jardinei (assembly GCA_022496165.2). Lineage (NCBI taxonomy): Eukaryota > Metazoa > Cnidaria > Anthozoa > Scleractinia > Caryophylliidae > Catalaphyllia > Catalaphyllia jardinei. Next base: position 1,222,703 of record CM042751.1, read on the forward strand.
ATCATGAACGCCTCGTTTACCACCAATACATTCCCTGATGCGTGGAACTTAGCCGAGTTAACACCAGTTCTGAAAAGTGGAGATCATCTGGTGCCGATTAAAAATAGGCCCATTTCTCTTTTGCCAGCACTATCAAAAGTTTGTGAAAGAGCGGCCTTTAATTAATTCACAACCTATCTGGTCTCAAAAGAGCGTTTAACATCAAAGCAAAGTGGGAATAAACAATACCACTAAACCGAGACTACATTGATTGATTCACACCGCCGATCAAATACTGTGTGCTATTGACAACAAGCAATTAACTGCAACAGTCCCCCTTGATATGAGCAAGGCCTTTGATAGCTTACACCACGGCACTCTACTGGCTAAACTCCAGGATGTCGGTGCATCTACAACGGCTTTACAGTGTTCCGGAGTTATTGTCATCACGTCACCAAGTTGTGTGCATCAACTCTACTCTGTCGGATCGCATGCAAGTAAGAAATGGCGTACCTCAAGGAAGTATACTCGGCCCACTTTTGTTCAGCATTTACGTTAATCTTGCCGTCAATCCCAGAGTACTGCTCCCACAATGCTATGTCGATGACACCAAACTTCTGATATCCTTTGCACTCCACGAAGAGAGAGGAGTCAGAGATAAAATAAATCAGGATCCGCTTAAATACGGAACTCAGTGGTGCTTTAACAACCAGCTACTTTTGAACCCAGATAAGACGAAATTATTGATTTTTGGAAGCAGACAAAACATTGCAAAAGTGAATGATGATTTTAATCTAGTAAAGGGGGTAAGTTTCTAAAGAAACTGTGGTGCTGCGTCGGTGGGAGTATTACAAGATAATTTGGTTTTATCAACTGAGTTGATAATATGAATTGGCAACCGTAAAGAGATTCAGAAGCTGACGTTTCGAGCGCTAGCCCTTCGTCGGAGCGAATCGAGGAATTGTGGGTTGTGTGTGGTTTATATACAGAAATATGGAGCTACGCTATTGGTTTGTGCCTGGCAACGTGAAAAACAGATAAATTAGTTAAATGAAAAGCGTTCGTTGATACCGTGAGGATTAAGAGTGCCGATTTGAAAAATAAATTTTTGTTCTAGAGTTTTGCGACTTTCTGTGCTTCCTTGATGTAGGGAGAGACCGCCGACTGTCATATGTTGCGTAGAATGATTTGGCAGATTAAAGTGTCTAGCGACCGGTTTAGATGCGTTTTTGTCGTCTTTCTCTACGTCGCGAAGATGCTCTCGAAATCGGTCGCCTAGTCGTCTACCTGTTTCGCCGATATATAACTTTT
>CM042751.1:1224002-1239002 GCA_022496165.2 Catalaphyllia jardinei
AAATCGGTCGCCTAGTCGTCTACCTGTTTCGCCGATATATAACTTTTTGCAAAGGGTGCAAGTTATACAGTAGATGACATTGGCTGAGGTACAGGTAAAATGATCAATGATCTTAATGGATCGCTTGGGTCCCGACAATTTCTCAACGTTGCAAATGAAAGGACATGTTTTGCATCGTGCGTGTGCACATTTAAAAGTACCGGTTTGTTCACTCGTTTGAAAAGCACTTCTATTTTAATCTGTCCCTTTTAGGGAAGGATCTTGTACCTGCAACAACCGCAAAAGACCTCGGTGTAATTATGGATCCAAAGTTAACTTTTGATAATCATGTTCTAGAAACAGTTTCATCGCGCATGTCACGTTTAGCTCAGATCAAAAGAGTTAGGTTCTCTTTTGACAAACAGTCCTTAATCATTATTATAAACTCACTTGTTTTCAGTAAACTATTTTATTGCTCATGCGTTTGGAGTAACACTTCTCAAACAAATTTAAAAATGTTACAGACAGTCCAGAATTTTGCCTGCCGCATAGTAAGTGGAACAAGGAAATACGATCATGTGTCTCCAGCTTTAAAGAAACTGTGTTGGCTGCCAGTGAAGCAGCATCTTTACTACCGTGATGCCATAACAGGATGTGTTCCTGGATATTTATCCACACAATTCATTAGACGAGGTGATGTCACAAATCGCAGAACGAGACGTTCTCATGCAAATGCTTAACATACCTCGCTTTGTGGCCAAAGGACTTTTTTCTATAGAGCAGTTACTTTATGGAATTCCTGATCTAATGATCTTAAACTTTGTGAATCGGTTAACGCCGCCTTAGGTCTCGCCTCTTAAATAACTCTAGCACTTCCGCTATTTAATGTCATTGCTGTATTTTAGTCTGATATGTAATTTTTAGCTTAATTGTATAATTAATTTTTTACCCTAACTGTATTGCCTCTGAAAATCCTCTTTGGGGAAGTGGTAATAAAGTCATGTATGTATGTAAGTATGTATGTATGTAAGTATGTATGTATATTTGAAAATAGTAAACAGCATTTTTCTTCTCATGCAGGCTACTTGTTTATGTTTGAAAGTGGCTTCGATAGAAAAGATGCGAATTTTGTCACAGTGGTACATTAAGTTAGTACCGGGTTGAGAAAAGGGTCCCAGGATAAGGAAGACTAGAAGTGATTTGAGTTTTGTAACTTTGTGGTAAGGTATTCCGTATACTGTTTGGCCTTCTGTTTTGACTTTGAATAATCTGAAACTACTCAAAACAAAAGCAGTAAAAAAAAATCTTGTGTACAGTATAGTTCAGTTAATATTTCATGCTGGGTCCATGAGCGCTGACCAGCTTCCGAACAACCCAGTATATTCAAAGAAATTGAATGTTCTCTAGGCCAAGCTATCAAGCTGAATTAGTGACCTTCCACACCACAGTGAAATCTTCCCGCCTATGGAAATGCTTTCCAGTAGAGTTCCCGCCCCCTTCACTCCCAACTCCCGCCCCCCATGTATCCACCGTATGGCAACCTTATGGCGTGACGACATCCCACGTTGCGTGGCTCGAAACGTAACATTGACAAATTTCATAGCCTGCGAAAACCGCCGTCCTTCTTCACTCCCGGGCTACAAATTTCACAACTTGACCTGACTTGACCATGAAATTTAATCTATTAACGCGGAAAACTCTTCAGAAACCTTCAATGAAAAGTTTACAAATTCCCGTCGTGTTTTGTAAACTTTGGCCGAAAAAGGAGCATTACACTGTTTTTTAATTTTACCAGTTTCTATGGCATCTATGACGTACTACTGGAACGGACGAATCACAAAAAGAGCTGCTTCGTCATTCGTTGCTTCATTTCCGCGACGTGCAAAGTTGTTCTGTGGCTTTGCGATTTGTTTCAATTTTTTGATAAAAAAGTTGATGCATATTTGGTCGCCTTCGCTTTGTTTGACCTTGATCTGCTTCATTCGCAGTGTTCATTCAAGATGCAGCGACGATTCGGAGTGTGGTCAATGGAAAGTTTGTGACAGTCACTCGGGGAAGTGCGTAACTCCAAGTTATACACCAACCTGGTCTACCTCAAAAATCACACCAGATATCGACCGGTGCTATCGGGATGGTCAATGCTTTGGAGCCTCTACATGCGTCGGCGGACAGTGTGTAGACCGCAAGGACGACTATAATTATAACGACACTACTGACGATAGCGATAAAAGAGGGTTCTCTTGGAGCACTACCAAAATCGTTGGAGTCGTCTTTTTCGCCGCTGTAGCAGCTGTCATTTCATGTCTGTATCACATGTGCAAGAAAGCTAGAAGACCACCTGTAAATTCTCATACCGCAACTGGGGTGACAGGGGAAGGTACAAATATTCAAGGTACTGATCATGAAATGGGACCAACAGGAAATGCTGTTTCTAATGGCGGAGTCGTGATTGCAGTTGAAGAAGTAAACGAAGTTTCTCCTCCTTTGCCTCCTGGTGCACCGCCGCCTTACAGTACACTGGAGTTCAAGCCTCAACAACGAAATGAAAACGAGGAACAACCTCCTCCAAGTTATGAAGAGGCTGTTCAGAATTCGACAATGGCTCTGGTTTAGATTTCATTCGTCTTTGAGATTAGATATGATCGACCAGGGGATTGTCTCAATATAAAAAAAACATTTAGTAGTAATTTTAAGTTTTACGAACACGTTTTTTTTTTAGTAACACGGTTGTTTACAAGTTTCACACTGAGTAGTCAATTAATCTGATACAAGTCAGACTGGTTTAAAAAACTATCTCCCTTAACCCTTTACTCCCCAAGAGTGACTTATAGATTTTACTCTGTCTAACGCCAGACGATTTTACTCGTCAAAGGGAGACCCCTTAGGGGTTAAAGGGTTAACCAAGTCTTGATGGACTTGTGTTTTTTATTGTATCAGTGTGGGTGATGGTGAAATGGACAAGACTTCTGTTAGCCAAGTGAAATTACCTAAGAGCCTTATTAGGAGTTTTGGGATATGGGATGTCTAGGTGTAAAATTAATACAATAACAGATATAGAGGAAAATGCCGGGCTTCCTTGCCAATAACATACATTGATATGTTGTTTTTATTTATTAATGGAAAAAAATATAACAAGAAAGGTCACTTGGGACAGATATCCTGAGATATCAAGTAGGAAAATTGTTACTTTTTGAAAGGTTGATTTTACCAGCTACAGGTTAAACCCTGACTTCCCCTAATCGGGCCTTGCCTGTGTTATCCAAAGCAATAGATTGTGATAAAAGCTGCTTCTCAAATCAGTGCTGGTGTTAACAGTATTCTCTTCCTAACTAATGTCCTCCAACTTGTGGCATGGGCAAGTAGACTTTCCTGTGAACTGATCATGCAATCTTTGTATCTAAGTTACAGTATGCTAGTCTCACATTTTTCATAATAATTGGTTTTATAATAATGTAAATAGTAAAGCAAACATAAGGTGTAAGTTATATACTGGTCCTGAGAAACATGCATATGTAAGAATTTTAAACAAGAATGATAGGGCCTGAACAAGAGCAGTGCTTTAGTATCCTTATGGGCAACACAACTGCCTAATGTTACATATTCTTATCTCCAGTATCTATGCTTATATTTCTCTGTTTAATCTTTGGTCGAATAGTAATATCTCAAAGAGCTAGAAAAGATTGAAACAAAAAATTCTGATGTGAATCACTTAATATTGATATTTTTATAGAAATGTTATGGTTTCAAAAGTATACTATATATGTGGGTGGAGTGTAGGGTCACTTTTGAGCCAAGTGGTTCATATATCCAGAGCTTGATGACATGTGATGAAGTACTCCCTTCCCATACATTGCATTCTTATCCCACTTGCTTACTCGCAAAAATATTATGCAAAGCACACTTGGTCCAAACTCAGCGTAAGAGAATAATGGCCCTTGTTTACAAGATATACTGTTATTGCAATGATCCAATTTCTATCAAATGGTGTTAAGTAATTCACAAAAATTGACTGAGCTTCTCTTGCTGTGTTGTAATAAATTATTGTTTTCTCTGTTGGTGCTCTGTTTTATAAAATGTTTAAGATATAAATACCTGCGCTCTTACGATATTAATAGTTGATAAAGGGTTGTTGATGTGTGTTTTGTTTAGCTAGAAATATGTCATAAAAGCAATAGATATATACATAGCCTCATCCAAACACTTAGGGGGTAGTAACTAAATTCTCTGAAGTCATATTTTATATTTCTTTAGAAATCAGTCCTAAGAGAGCAAGCAAGCTGATTGGTTAACAATCGTGTTGGTATAACTTGATGGAGACACAACTAGCACGCACTGTTGACGTAGTGATGGTGCGAGCAAAGAGAATTTACGTTTTGATAATCAAAGTTAACAAGTTGTTTTCTTTTTCTTGTCTTCGTGTTTTCTAAAAGAAATAAAAAACGTACTCTGCTTTTCTATCGAGTGATACAAACACTTATGAAAGTTTGGGAGAACTTGGAAAAGCTGTGGAAACACTTGCCTGTGGCTGGTGTTCCCACAGCATTTCTCGTTCACCCAAACTTCCACTCGTGTTTGTATAACTTGATAGAAACATGATACATGTTTTCTATTTCTTGAATAACATTTATTTTATTTCATATCATGTTTAATGCTGCACATGTATTAATACCGGCATGTTTTTTTAAACAAGCTGATTCATTTTTGCAAGGTAAATAAAGTTATTATTATTATCATTATCATTATCATTATCATCAGCATTATTATTATTATTATCACTATTATTATTATTATTATTATTATTCGAATTTCCTATTATCATTATTATTATTACTCGAATGTCCTTTTAGCCTTTTTATTCATGTAAGTAATTTATGGTGAAGTTTTCAATAAAGTTTATTATTATTATTATCACTATTATTATTATTATTATCACTATTATTATTATTATTATTATTATTATTATTATGCAAAACTGTGTCAAATTTACCAGTCCCCTCCCCCTCTCTTTTGTTAAGATGAAGCTTAATACGGAAAAGTCCATGGGAACCTGTAGGCAAGTAGTTTTAATTTCCTCTGATTTCTGCCACCTTTGAAGGGTAGCTGCTTCAAGCCTTCCCTGTGCAACTAAGTACACATCACTAACAGTCCTCGCACTAACCAGAGCGCAAAACCTTTATTTTTTGATGGGGATGGGGTGGGTTTTTGAGCAATTTTGTGGCGCATGAATTTTTTCGCACCTTCAGGCCAGTTGTGCATGGGATTTTTTGGTGGGCAATAGCGTGTGCAATAATTTTTACATGACTCGACGTGGATAGTAGAAAGCACTTGCTCGATTTTATCACTGTTTGTGTTTGAATCTCCGTGTCCCCATGTTGCGTGACTTGGGCCCCTGTGGAATGAGGAAGTGAAACTTGTCACGAAGGGAAACAAGGTCAACAAAGAGTTGTATCTCATTTCCATTATTGCTCACAAGACGTGCTCAAGTCGTTTGTACTTTGTCTCTCGGTCAGAGCTCCAAGATGCCACAGAGCCGTGATGCATATTTGGTGGATTCGGTTTAGTGTCTTTCTAATTTGCCACAGTCACGGCGTCCGTTCACAAAATCAATGTCATAATAATAAAAAAGAGTGAAGACTGAGGCAATGTCCATGAAATAATTTTCACTGAGGCAGTGTCCGTGGTTAAATTCCCTTCCTAGGTATTTAGGGTGTTTATGACGACTATAAGCAATAAAAACGAAAAACAAATTACCGAGGCAAGTGCCTCGGTTTGCCTGTTACTAGCTACGGCGCTGAGTGTCACGGTTTAAAATGTTGCCTGGGTCACTGCACTTGGAGAACGTTCTGCTCTTGTAGAAGAAACGCTGATTGCCCTTTTGGAGAGACTTGTTTTCTTTCAAATTTGAGCTGCCGGCTGATCGCGGTTCAACACCAAAGCCCACCACCCGTTCGTCAACACTTGACACTACCTCTACACAGCCTATCGACTGTACACGAGACAGTGAATGTAAAGGAAGCTCAGTTTGTAAAAACGGACAGTGTATAGGCAGTCATAGATCAGGACACGAGGTAAAGAACGCATGGAGTAGAAGCGAAGCGATTGTAGCAGTGGGTTTCGTTGCTGCATCACTAACAATAGGATGCCTTTGTTTCTTATGCAAGAAAGCTAGATCACGATATGCTCTTGCAAGAATGACAAGAGAAGCTGAGTTGAACACAACTTGCGTGACTCACTATGAAATGCAACCAGAAAGTCAAAGTGTGCTTTGTATGGATGAACGAGATTCTCTTTCATCACCTCTTGGTGCTCTGCCATCTTATAGTTTACTGGTATTTGAACGACAAATCGATGAGCCACCGAGTTATGATGATGCATGCAGTCAGGATCTCCACAAATGCCAGCCGTGGTGTTGTAGATCAGTAATTAAGCAAATCGGATCTGCGGCCTGTTTCTCGAAAACCCCGAAAACTTTCAGGGCGCGCACCCATTTTTAGTTAATCGGTATTTAAAGACAGAGAGGTGTAAGCGCTTAAAACTTCTTGTATGAAGAGAACCTCTGTTTATCCAGTAAGATTATCTGGGTAAAACAACCCCGTGATCATAAGGTTTGAGATTTTGCAATGGCTTTTCTAGTCTCCCTCGCAGCCGTTTTTAGTCTCGTCACGCAACGCTCCTCCGCTATGGCTTTAGTTTCACTGAACGTCTGGAAAAGGCTACAATCCCGGGGGGGGGGGGGGGCACTTCCTTATAAGAGGCTAATGGGGATGTGTCGCTGGATGGGGTCGCATTTTCAAGACTGGACTGACTATAATGGGGTTACATTTTTAGTAGAGTTACTAGAATGGGGTCGCACATTTTCGAGATGTCTGGGATAAGAAAATTCTGGCAAGCAGGGAAGATACGCGGTTGAAAAATGGTGCGTGCTGTTTTTTAATATTTAACAGTCGTCTCGCATTGAATTCCGTCGGTTCAGGAAATCACAACTTAAACATTAATGACTTGCACAATAGTGCGGAACCCCTGGGTCCAGAACAAAGTCCAACAAATCATCCGTGCTACGGTATTTATTTTGCGGCTATTCTATCCTCCACTGAAGTTAACACAACCCGGAACACAACTTGGATCTTCTTTTGAATTAGCAAGCGTTTGATCGTAGATGCAAAAGTAAAGTGTTCTACATTCAATTTAACAAACGTGTCAATTCATTTTCTATTAGGTAGAGGCATCAACAGAAAGTGACTAAGTTGGGATCGGGAAAAATTACATTTGCCCAAAAGTGACTAAGATGGGGTCTATAATTAGCCACAGAATAGACTATAATGGGGTAGGGGTTCTGAGTGGCCAGCGGCACATACCCAGCAAAAATTAACCCACGTACCCCCCCCCGGGGCTACAATGTAGATTTTGTGTCACACTGGTGGAATGGCCCCTGACTTTAAAATAGGAACAAATCACGCGATGTACATTTTTTGGGCCATGCAATCAGAACGATTATTATTAAGGTTTTGTGCTTCCAAAGGAAAAAGCAAATAGCTGCTGTCGCAATTGCGAACTGATACATTTTTTCTTTCTAGCCAAATAGCAAGGCAAAGCAAATTGTAAAAACAGTTTTTCATCAGAATTAAATAACAGATCTGGTATTGAGCCTGGTATTAAGACCTACTAAGTTCACTAAAAATAGTCTTGATATTAAAATCAACGACCATTGTACCAAACGTATATAATTCTAAAAAGCTAAATAGCCCCGAATTCATTCGAAATTCCCTCTAAATTTTAGTGTATTATCTAAGGTTCATTGAGAATTTGTTTTCGTGAGATGTAAGTTGGTTTGTTTTACCCTTTTGGAGTGAAATGTGAACAATTGTTTTCTTGAGAAACGTAATTTACTAAATAAAGAAATGTGTCCTTAGAGCTGAATAGGGGCCTGGGAACAAGGAAACGACAGGGCCAACAATAGTAATTAATCTGACGAGGGTAAGACGAGGGTTATGTTGCTTCCTTAAAATCACATGGTAACAGAAATAGGCAATAAAATCTGACCACTAGTAAACATCTTCCTTATTCAACAGAAGACATCGCCGGTATCCGGGCGAAGAAACTTTCCTGAGTTCGTGTAAACCTAATCATGAATTCTTGGTGGCTCTCTTTTCTCTTTGTCCTAATCTCCTCTTTCACCTTGGGTGTCTATTCGAAGGACTGCGTCGAGGATAATGAATGCCACTCTGGAAGATGTTGCGAGGGCTATTGCGTCTGGCATCGTTTTTGTCCGTGTGTCAACGACAATGATTGCAGAGCCGGTGAGAAATGCAATAACTTTCATGGATTTCGATATTGTAAGATGAAGACAGACACACCGGCCCCGTCTACGCCCAAAACTTACTCGACAAAATTTTGGACGGATCATGAGGCCGCTCCCACCTCGAAAACCAAAGCCTTGCCTAAAAAATCTGAGACACACAGACGCGAAGCACTACATCCATGGGGAACAGGAAGCACAGTTATTTTGATATGTTCTCTCGTTGCGGTAATCTTGCTTGTGCCATTCATCTACTTCGTGTTTAGAAAGCGATCTTCAAACGTCACCGTGCTTTCGCGTCACGCTACTCAAACTGGAATGACGAGAATGAATCCCTTAGCGACTGCGGATGCTCGAATGCAACAAGGAAGTGCGGCTTGTAATGGCGTGACTGCCATGGAAGCGGGAGCAGGGCCCTGTCCTTTCAAGGCTCCTGGTGCTCTGCCTTCTTACTATGAGCTGGAACTCGAGGGAAAATTGAAAGGAAAGGATGATCCACCTCCAGGGTATGATGAGGCTGTCAAGCCGCCCGGTGTGACTACGAAATAGTCCAGAAGTGGACTTGTCCAGAATAAGGAAGGAATGGTGGGACAGAGCAGTAAAATGAAATGTTGTGAGATGTAAACAATTAGCACTGAGAGCGCTTTTAGTATAGTAGATTTTAATTGAAGCGATACTGAGTTCCACAAAGTATATAACATTCTCTTTTTAAGGTACCTTGCCCCTGCATGTCTGTAATATATCTTTGAGAAATAATATAACATACCTGAACCGCCGGTAGCTTTATTTTCTTTATTTTGAATTACAGGATGAGATGGATTCTCTTTGATCACCTCTTGGTGCTCCGCCATCTTATAGTTTACTGGAATTTGAACGACAAATCGATGATCCACCGAGTTATGACGATGCATGCAGTCAGGATTTCCACAATTCCAGCCGTGGTGTTGTAGATCAGTAGGGAGCCTAAGCACGCGCGTTTTTGAGTCGCGGACGGCAACCGGAATTGAGCTATTATTTATTTTAACTTGCCCTCACACAACCACATTACATTGCTAAGTATGTTTTCTCCATTAGAGATGAGTAGTATAAAAATCTGGGAGATAATACGGTCCTAGCACGAGAAATGTTCTCTTCCGGTTGCCGTCCGCGTCTCAAATACGCGCGTACTTAAGCTCCCTAGTACTTAGTAATAGAGCAAAACGGGTTCTCCGGAAACTTTCAGGCCGCACAGCCAGTAATCGGTATTTAAAGACAAAGAAGTGTACGCCTAAAATTTCTTGTATTGAGGAGAACCTCTGAGGAGAATATCTGTGTAAAACAGCTCCGTAATCATAAAGTTTGAGTTTTTGCTCTGGCTCTTCGGATGCGAAAACTTTTCGGGACCTTCGACAACAGGCCAGTGGTCACCTCTCCGTTACACTCCAGAGCGTATCGTTGCGTGATGAATAGAGAAAGGTTTTCTTAAATTCAATATTTTTCAATGTAGTCCAGTTTTCTATGGTTTGGAGTAGCAAAATGGATAAGAGTATTTTGAGATAAGTAATTTGACTCTCTCGGATATGGATTCAATCTTCTTTCCTTGGGCTTCTTTCTCAAACAGCGACTGGCGTGGGTAGATCGGACCATGTGTATTAGCTGTAAACTGTTACTAGTCTTTCTCTCCTTTATTTCGCTGCGCCGCTTTTTTCAAGCTGCGCGCCAACTAAGTGAACGCCTGAAAGAGGCTAGTTTCCTTTTTGTGTGTGACACTGGTGGGATGAAAATAGAGGAGTCACGCTCTGAGGGGCATTATGGGTAATCAGGGCAAATTACAAAGAAGCAAAGCCGTAAAACCAATTTTTTTCTATATATTTCCGTTCTGATTTCACATTTGAAGACGAAACACACATAGAAGGCGGAGAAACCCTATTCTAGGTTTACCAGCGTTTTTGAGTCGATCGACTGAATGTTGTGGGCGCACGGAATTTTTTTTACGATTAAACCGAATGATTTGATTAAGTCTTGATTAAGTCCGCTCGAGCCACAAAAATAACCTCTTCGTTACTCTGATAAGTTGGCTAATGCCTAGCTCAATCGACTCAAAAACGCTAGTAAGTACAGAAAAGGGGTTTCTCCACCTTCAGTTATAGTTTCTTCTCGAAAATGAAACTCAGAACGGAAATATTAAGAAAAACGTCTATTTCGCCGCTTTGTTTCTTTGTAATCTTGCTGATTACCCATAATGCCCCTTTGAGCGTGATTTCATCTATGGGAACGAATCTTTGTCTGGAAGCATGAGGGCCTTGCCAGGGTAAATTCCGACAAGCAACATGGGTCAAAAGTAGCGACAGCGCCCGAATGAATTTGAAATAGCGACATGGCCATTCTATTAAAAAATGCCGACAGCGACTTCAAAGCCGAAAATTAGCGACAAAGAATTGAAGTAGTTTGGCATATTGTGATGTTTTTGAGCTTCAAAACTCATAAAAGGACATGAAAAACAGAAAATAGGCCAAACATCTTAGGTTCGCAGCGCGTTAGTGTAGCGCGTGCCGTACACAAATAGGCAATGGCTCTGGGAGGTCCTGGGAACGAGACTGTCGGTCACGCGACAAATTGCGACCAATCTCGTTCCCAGAGTCTTCGTTCCCCTTGACCAGCGGTAGGAAAACGAGAGTTCTGGGAGCAACCATTTAAGAATTGGTTCATGTTTAGCGTGCGTATATCGAGTTATGGATGCACAAGGGAAGTTTGGAGAGCAAGAAAGAAGCGTAAGAGTTGCTCCAGGCGATAGCCGAGAGCAACTCTAGCTTCTTGAGTGCTCTGCAAACTTCTCAAGTGCATTCATAACTCGATATATGCACAGCTAAAAGCATGAACCAATTCTTTTATAACATGGCGACAACAAATTGGGCGCTTAAACATGTTTTATTTCTAACTGATTGCAACTGATTAGTTCTCAAGAAGCACGGTGAAAAAAAAAAACAAAGGTCTTTATTATCCTAGCACGCCACAATCAATTGAGCAACAGTTGAACGAAAACGCCCAACTGGTCCCTAACATTGTCAGTGAAAAATTCGGACGAACTAATTATGAAAACGTAGGTAAACAAAGTAAAAATACTGAATGAAAAAGTAGACAAACAAATTCAAAATACTCACGTTGAAGTAAACATCTTTGCCAGGTAAAAGTTAAAAGCTCGAAGTAGGGTTTGGGTTGTTCAGAATAATCTTCTCATTGCCGAAACTTTAACTTAGGAACTCACAACTAAAACTCGACGAAATTTTTGCAGCTGATCGCCATAAAATGAAACTGTTAGCGTCAGGCGCACACGTCATTTATTGAGCACGGCCGTGCGTACATAAAGATTTTGTTCATGATGGCTCAATAGGAATTAGATAGGACTAGCGCGCGCTATGTTATAATTGTTAATTATTCGCAATTGTTCCATTCGCCCTTGTTGGATATGAAGTGATTATAACCAACTCGCGCTACGCGCTCGTTGGTTATTTTATCACTGCATATCCAACGCGGGCTCATGGAATAATTGTTATATATCCAACAAGGGTGAATGGAATAATTGTTTTAGTAAATTCTCAAACCGGGTTTTGCCGCCGATTTTCATTTCCAAAATTTTACAAAACGAAAAATTTTAAACTTGGCGCACTATATTCCATATGACGTAAAATTCCGACTATTGGCTCATAGTCGGAGTTTTTTTAGCCAATCAAAAAGCTAGAAATGCAATAGTCGGAGCTGAGAATTTACTAATATCGATTATACAATGACCAAATCAATGCGCCGCTCTGATTGGTCAATCAGCTGTGGGTTATTGTGCCGGTAAACCCACGGAAAAATCGCGCGTCTTCTGAATTATTATATAAAAGCAATAGACCACAAGTTTTCTATGGATTATAGGCTGATAAACCACTTGGGATGTTGGTAGGACACTCGAAGAATTCGTAAACCACTCGCCTGCGGCTCGTGGCTTACAAATTTTTCTCGTGTTCTACCTACATCCCGCGTGGTTTATCAGCTTATAACCCACAGACACTTGTGGTCTATTGCTTAAATAATCCCCGAGACGAAGTCGAGGGGATTATTCGACAATATTCACTGAGCCTGAGGGGAATAATTGTTTTAGTATAATTTCAGAACTGAACAACAGAGAATAACGGAATAAAATATGAAAACAAAGACGCAACTGTTCGTTTGCGTACATGTATGTAGCCGTAGTTAATAACAAGCTTACATGTACATCGATTGTGAATCAGTTTAATCATCGAGTTCTGCAGTAAAACAGACAAGCGAAACATTACGAAAAAAAAAAATAATCCGGTACCTTTGTTTTATTTCTGTTGACTACATTCATAGTTGTCAACGTCGTCTCAAAAAGAGTAACTTTATCTTGGAGAAAAACAGATTTCGGTCAATCGATCTGACCTGCTGGCGATCAACTAACCACTGCGTTTACGATTCTGCCTTGAATACGAGTTCTTGGAAGGTTTTTTGGTCCAAGGGCGACAGCAGTCATTTTGAAAATTCTCCCTCCTTTCAGATACTCTGGACTTACCGGTGATGTCTTCCAAATAAGTGAAAAATTCACTCACAACTGTCCGCCATTGCCTGATTTCAAACCGTGAAGGACTAGGTTCAAGTCTGTAAATTATGGGATAAATAACTATACACCTTATTCCAAAATGGCCGCCAGTTTAGTGTTTTTTTGTTTTCTTGCAAATTAGCCCTTGTTGCTTCGTTCTTAAACTAGAAATTGAAAAGAATATTTTCCCTTAAACGAGGCAACAAGGGCTAATTTGCAAGTAAACAAAAGAAGATTTGTAAGATTTGGCATTTTCAAATGCCTGTATCTCAGTCAAAACTAGCCTGATTAACACCAAACTTGGGGATTTTGTAAAGCTTGGTCTGCACTTTATGACTATGTAGATCAAACGTTGTTTATCCCATAATTTACAGACTCGTACTAGTCCTTCACGGTTTGAAATCGGGCAATGGTTACTTCGGGGGCGAGATGGCAAAGGTGGCGAGCTCAGTAGCCAGGCCTCGAATCACCGCGTAGCGCCGTGGATATTTAACAATTATCCTGCGAAATCGAGCAGGATAATTGTTTTATTATTCAACAAATTGATACCAAAACAGCGTAACAGTTTTATCTCTCTGGCGACATTTTCTCGCTTCACTTTTTCTTCCCACGTACGAAGCTACGTATATCGCCGGATATCTGTTACCTACGGATGACAGATATCCAGAGCATCATGACCATATTTGGATAGTGTCACAATTTGAATGTAAAGCGATGTGAGCGATATCGTGCTTGGCTTTCACAACCCTTGCTGTTGTCGTTAATGCAGAATTATCTGGACGATTCGATTAATCGTCACACAATAATTTAAAACTTAGTGCGTCAATTTCCTAGCAGTCACGCATCCTACTTAATGAAGAGAAATCGCCGGTACTTAAGCTTGTAGAATAATTAAAACAAACGAGAACCGTAGAACACGCTAATTTATATCTGCTGCGATCGATTTGTTTCCATCTAAACATGAATTTAAGCTAAAACTTCAGCATTTTCACATATCGCCACGGACGCGTCCTCGCCGCTGGTCTGTCACATTCGATTCTAGAGACATGTGCGTATCAGTTCAGAATTTATAAGTCAGCTTTCTACTCTTACAATTTCCACATCTTTCGTTTACTTGGATTTGGTAAAGAGGAGGTTGATGTGTATCAATTCATGTCCAAACAGTTAATATCACCATGTGCTTTAGACACGATCACCAGCGATGCGTCATATGTATTAATGTGTCGTTGTTGTTTTCTTGCAGACAATTTGGAAATCTGCGCCACCAACAACACGAGGATGTCATACAGTCTTTTCGCGTGGATTCCACTGAAATTTTGTTTTGATTTACCTGTAAAACGATGTGCAGGAGAGCGTGATTGACTTTCACAACTCTTGCTTTTGTTTTTAATGCAGTACTTGAAAGTCTGTAAAAATCTAATCGCCCGGGTCTGGACGATTAATTGTCACATCTTATTTTAAACTTAAAGTAATATGTCATTTCTTAGCAGTCTCGCTCCGTGGTCGAATTTTTAAATCAGATGAAGAGAAATCGACGTTACAAAAACTTGTAGAATAATTAAAACAAACGGAAACTGTAGAACACGTTTATTTCATACATGCCACGATCAACTCCTTTTCATCCAAACAGGAATTTAAACTTAAGTTTTAGCAGTTTCACATATCCGGCGATCGACTAGCCTGCGAACGCAGACGTATTTCCGGCTGTCACTGATGCCGCCAGCAGAGACAAGCGATGGCCGGAAATAGTTCGCAGGCTAGCGATCGACACATTTTCAATACTGTCAACACACTAGACTTAATGCGTACTTGTACAGAATTTATAACTGAAATTTCTGCTCCTACAATTTCCACATCTTTCAAATTTCATCTTCTGGATTTTCTGGTAAAGTTGGGGGCGGGGTGGGGGAGGGGCGTAGATGTGTATCCTGTGTGTGTGTGTATGTGTATGTGCTTTATTGTCTCGATCCCTTGTCACGCCTCGCCATCGATTCGTCATGATGCATGAGGTTGATACATACAAGTTACACACCACGACTTGACACGACTTAAAGAAATAAAGGTTATAATGTAAGACTTGGAACGCACAGATAGATCAATGACTACGTAAAATATGTCATTATCAACAGAATGTACCGCAGCATTG
>CM042751.1:1244002-1251400 GCA_022496165.2 Catalaphyllia jardinei
AGCAATACGCTTTATAAATGAGTATAAGATTTTAACATCGTTTAAGTTATTGTTTTTTTTTTTGAAATTTAAGCAATGCTGAGTTCCATAAAGTATATAACATTCTCTTTTTCAAGCTACCTTGCCCCACACATGTCTGAATAAGATACCGGAACCGCCGGTAGCCTTTTTTCCCTTTATTTTGAATTACAGAAATGTCGACATGCTAGTTTTAAAACTAATTAAATATTTATCTGCCAACTACGTGATCTCAGAACTAAAGCGTTGAAACCCATTCATGTGGTAACAATTACTTCTGCATTATTTAAACAATTCGCTTACTTTAGACGCCGACGGACCGTGGAGTAAATTAACATAATTTACCTTAATTCGGGGACAGCAGACTAACTATTATTAATGGATAATTATATTACCGGAAAATTGTCATAATTAAAACCAATCGTACTGTGAAAAGCTAATCAATCAAACCACAATGGACTTTGACAGAGTAAATTGTTTTGAAATGCAAAGATAAAACATGTAACACGTATACGGAAATAGAATGAGGTAGCGCACTGAATCAGAGCTAGGTTTTTACGAGATCAGAACCAGAACTAAGATTGAGGTAATACTAGCTTTGCATATTTTTATTACTTTATTAACAATTTGACTCAGTAATTTTCATAACAGCATGCATCATTCGCCTCTGTGTAGTTTAATTTGTGCAATCCGACAAACTGTCAGACTTGTTTTTTTTTAGTTTTCAGTCGAAAACTTGTAGATTTTAAAGATCTAAAAAGCGCATTGCAACGCAAGCATATTTAAGGTGATTCCTCAGTTTTAAAATTTACCGATGAATTGTTTTCAAACTTTCCCTGAATTTTCTCTAACAAGCACTGTTTCGACAAATAAAATAAAAATGATAGGTCACCATTCTCGTTTAAGAGATGTGATGAGCCAATCTTACCCCATTTAAGCTTGTACTTGTGCTGATTACGCGCGTTATTCATCGGTCCAAGTTACATTTTGCGGTAGCTCGAAACAAAGTTTATAAAAGTAATACTTGGGAAAAAACTTGACAGGTAGAAAGTGTTGAGCTTATAGAACAATGTCATATAAAATTTGTGGAAAAATCACACTATTTAAAACGACGTGGACGTGAAGCGTTCGTAGAGTCGTTATTTTCGCCGTCATAATTTGCCTCACGGAGTAACGGTTTTGTGCACTTTTTCACCTGTATCTTTTTTTCCTTCCGATAAAATGTTTTATTTTTTTTTCCTAATTAAGGCGAAGATAGTATGTACTATTATTATGCAATCAAAAATATAGCTCACCATGTCTGTTCAAAAGAAAACGAGCATTTATTTCGCTTTCGAGCTTAGCTTGAAGGAAATTTCTTTCGTTATGCACGTGCACACGCTAATTTGCGCGCGCTGATGACGCAAAATCATGCGCAGTAGGGATGAGCAATGCAATACTGAGGAATCACCTTAAAGTGCACCTAAACCCAAAATATTTTTTTTGCTTAAATAAATCATTGCACCTGTTCGAAACGCACTTCGCCTTTTTGAACTTAATCTTGACTTTCTTATAGGCTATAAAAGTTATGAAATCTAGCCATCATCTGTTCCACGACCGAGCCTGTAAGGAGCATGGGTCTAGTCCTGGTTTTACGTCACAAACCGATTTGCATCGCACTAAGCCTTTGTAAACATGCATGCAAAGAAGTTTATGACGTAAAACTAGCAGTAATCAAAGATTATGAAAGTGCGTTCGACGCCGTATAAACTTTTATACGGATACCTCTAATGATTTCCCTAGCTGACTTTCAACCTCTAAAAACCAACCTTTTTCATCAACAACCGGAGTTTTAAAGAAAGATATTTCAGTGACAAATTCCATCTCATTCTGATTGAACAGGTCTCGGTACAAACTACGTTGCGTGACGGCGCCAGGTTCCGACTCACAAGTTTTTAAACTATTAAAATAGGACTAAAATATTTACATCAGCCTTCAGATTTCCTTATTCGCTAGGGCGACTCATCAGATGTATGTAATCTTTATTCAACAACGGTAAAAATTCGTTAACTAAAATGCATAATAGTGCCTAATGCCTAATACCTAATATGGTAAAAAAATTATTAAATAAAAAGCTTCTTTCTACGAATGCCGTGTCTTACTGATATCTTTTGAGTAGGCGTTTAAATTGTCTCAGGGATTCTGCTTCCCTTGAGTCACAAGTTTTCCAGAACAGCGCCACTATAGCTAAAAGTTATTTTTGTAATAGTTTGCTTGCGGTAATGGAACATTGAGTTTATTCTCAGAGTCCTTTAGAATATAAGAATATCAAAACTTTGCGTTTTTCCGGCACTCTGATTTTGTGCTTATGCTTATGTCGCTATTGTGTTCAGTGAGGACATGTTGGCAAGAGTAAGACTATCAGCCAATCGGCGAGCACTTTATGCTCACGCGAACCATGTCCTAACTGAACCTAAGCAGAGTCATAAGATGAGCACTTATGCTTATCTTTATGTCGTGGCCGTCCTTACCTCTCTTAGGGCTTATACTTATGGTTGTGTCGCATGCAAGTGCAGCGCGAAAAAGGCGAAGAGCGAAAAAAAGGAGAGGGGCCTAGTGTGTAGTTTTTTTCTTTCGTCGTTTTTCGCGCTGCGGTCTGTTGCCAGTTCTGTCACGTGAACCCAGACTGTTAGAATAATGGTCCTTGAAACAGCAGTAGTTTGAAGAGAAAACAACGAAAACGCTGAATCAAGATTTCGCCATTTCTGAAAGCCAGTCTTAATGCGCATCCTTTCATATGAAAATGAGATTTCATTCAGAAGTAATTTCAGTTCATTTTCACATTAATGGCTCTACACCGGGCCTCGAGGCGTAAGGTCACTCGGAAATAGGTTATTGTGAAGCTGTCATGGGATTTGGATTGACTCCAAACATTTGTCCTCAAATAATCTTTACCCTCTTTGCAGCTGTTTACAAAATAAAACAATCACAAAAGGTACGTGCAAATTGTCGACCGGCGCAAGGTTTCCTATCGACTTTGAAATCTTCTAAAATAACATAACCGAGCATAATCTGCAACGGAAACACGCCAGTTTAGAATAGAGCTCTTGTCTCAAGCTTGTCTCCCTCATTTCAATTATTTGTCTCTGGGAGTGTTCCTTTAATATGCGTTCGTATTTACATGTTTTGAGTCTTTCACACTTAATTCTTATCACAGCCAGAATCGCAGTTTCTATTGATACTTCATGCTCTGACGATCAAGCCTGCTTTCCCTCCGGGGGGAGGAAGTGCTGCCTCGGCAAATGCTCTAGGAGAAAATATTGTGAAAACTACTGCACTTTCAACGGAGATTGCGACATTTCGAAGCAAGAAAACTGTACTGGAAACAAGTGTGCGACAGAAGTCAGGACTTTAAAACCTGGGAATTGTCGATATAGTTATGAATGCAACAACTTTACGGAAATTTGTGAGCAAGGAGCGTGTAAGGAAATTAAAGGAGCTGCTACAATCATCCCCAAATCGGGAGTTAGGGAGAACTGGGAGAGCAGTAACTCACTGAGAGCTATTCTCGCTGCAACCATTATTCCAGCAGTTATTGTGATGGCTTTGATTTTTGGCGTGTGCTTTGCAAACCACAAAATTCGAGTAATTCAAAGACGGCCAAGTCTTGGGAGTGATGACGAGAACATACGAATGTGAGGTGCATTCCAAGTGCCCCACCCCTCCTCCCTTATGGTTCAGAGGAGAGGCCCCTCCGTTGCGCAAGATCTACGGACTTACGAATGACTGTGTATACCTAGAAGGTCCTAGAAGTAGTTTGAACGTGATTTTAACGTGTTTTCTGTAATAACATAGATGTTACCAGTTTAAGCTTTGTATTGTTTTTTTTTTAAGTGATCTATTTTTATAACTGAACGATTAAATAATTCTCCCCACCCCATTTTCAGTTTGCTAAGCGTTGGGAAACAGTACTCTAGAGATTGTTCAGTCCAACAACAAATATGAAAAAACTGAACTCAGAAAGGCTGACCGTACGGTTGGGGTTAACTGTATATAATATAATGTTTACAAATATGAAGCAATGCAGATCGTCAAGATTATTGGAACTGTTCAACCGAAAAGGGACTAAATCATAAATTAGCATTATTTGAAAAGAAAAACAAATCGTTCAGGAGAGAGAAAACTTACTGAAGAAAAATATATGTATAAGCTAATACATAAATTGAAGTCATGTAATGGATGTGTAATCCCCTATTTCAGAGGGTAGTAGGGAAAATGGTTCCTAAAACTTGACACTTATTTCCTTTGGTTGCCGAGCTAGTTTGTAGCTTTCGTCACGCAGCACTGCCCCCAAGTCGAGGCCTTGGCCGACCGAGGTACGTTTATTTTGGGCCTGGAGAAGTGGAGTTCTTTGATAACCCGCAATTTGTTTGATAAAGGCAAAACAATGGAAACAGAAGTGAAATAACTTTTTGGGGGATGGAATGTTAGTATAAACCAAGCGTGCGTGACAATCAGTAGTCCGTGACAAGACAATTATCGAATACCTATTAGCATTGGCTGGTGAGACTCAACTTTTACAATTCAACTCGTACTTAAGAAATGTCATCTTCTGAAACGATTTTCGAAACAAAATGAAAGGCAATTGTTTTGAACTCTCCCCGTCACGCAACAGTAGTAAATTGGACTGTAGCAGTCCAAAGTCCTTGGCCAAGGTTAGGGCTGCACATGACTTGACATTTTTTCAAAGTACTCTGATGACTCTGATAGTTCGCCTGATAATAGCAGTAGCCAGTTTAGCATCCAGACTCCTTCCAAACCGAACCGTCAACAAGATCGCGTGTCTTCTCCTGTTTCACTGACTTGTCACCACAACACGACAAACAATAGACAAATGTTGGATTTCCTAGATGGCTATATCTGGCGTTTCCAAGACGAAAATACACTTTTGCTTTGTTGGTGATCTGCAATATTTGCTATTGTTTCGATATTGTTATATAATTGTCCGTGGAACAAAGGAAAGTGTCGAGATGTCAATAGCAAGTTCAAAAAGCTGAAATTCGATCCTCGCGTGCATGAGATTTTTTCGCAGTTTACCTTCACCCATTGAGATCAGTTTGTGATGATCGACCACAAGATTCTCAGTCCCTTATATCAACGATGAGTGTATTGGACCATTTTCTGATATTCCTGGTTCTTGTCAACGCTTTTTTATTTCCCGACTTTGCAAGTTCGAACTGTTCTAAGAGCTCAGATTGTCGGAAGGAAGAGATTTGCTGTGCTGGTTTAACATGTCGCCCGGCAAGAAAATGTCGGTCTTGTATCATCCAGAACCATTGCTCTGAAGGCGAGAAATGCGTCAACGCGCACTGTACAACAGAATCGTGTTCCCACGATAGAGACTGTTACAACAATACCGAGCAACATTTCAAGTGTTGTCAAGGAAGATGTACAAAAAATTCATGTTCTTCTCCCACTCCTACAACACAGTCAACAACTGCTCGAACATCATGCATCAGCTGGAGGGATTGCTCTCACGGGGAACAGTGCGAGAGAGGGAGCTGCGAGAAAACTTCAAATGTGATGCTTACAAAGGCGGGATTTCTTTCCGCGGCCATTTTGACGGGGTCAGTTTTCTTGCTCATTCTTTGTTGTTGTTTCGTGAGAGAGGGCAAGTACAGTAGGCAAAGATACATCGAACGACAACGACGGAGATCGAGAAGCAGAAGCAGAAGACGACGGTCGACACAGCAGTTACGTGCTAGATCAAGCACTACAACAGTAGCTGTGGAAAATAGGGCGTTTAGTATAGACGATTGTAGCGCCTGCGAAGGGGGTCTCCACATACCGCCCCCAGAGTATCCCACCGAATCAGCCATAACAGTTGGGGCGGATTTCCCTGAGGAACCAGCTCCTGTCACACCACCCCCTTATTACGCCTTGTCTTTTGATCTCCCACCAACGTATGAGGAGGCACTTCAAAATGACGAAAATAGAGGTTCTTAAGATTAAAGTGGCACTCCTCGACAGTTTTTATATGGTACTGTCACAAGGTTCTGATTTATCACTACATGGAATGGAAATTGTTTTGCTACCTTGCGTCCAGGAAAAATGGTAGGAGTTAAGCCTCCACACCTTGTGTGGATCACCTTTGAATTACATGTTCCAGAACCTCTGTGTTCAAAAACAATAACCAAAAGAATGACCAAGAAGAAAAATTTGTTAAGAACAGAAATAGGCTGTCAGAGAAACTAACTGAAGGATTTTTGACACAAGCCTTGTCTGTGAGATGGTACTTACTTGAAGCGAACTTTTCAGCCAGGGGGTCCTGGGGTGCCCATGTCCCCCCCCCTTTATAAGCCTTTTTGTAAGCAAACAACCTACAATATTCATGTGACAATCTGGTGCGTACATTCTGTGTGACTCAGTGTGACCCCCCCTTTGAAAAATCCTGGCTACGCCCATGGCTGGTACCATGCAGAATAGTATTCGATTTTCTCAAACTGTGGAGAGGTGTTATATTTCTGGGCTGAAAATACCTCCTTTGTTAGCATTTAAGGAAATCTGGGAGAGTTTAAGAATGAACATCTACTGTGCTGTATTTGTTGGTGAAACTGTTCAGTTGTAATCATACATATACTTACGATAAAAATTTATTGTATGAAGTGCTTTGGAAACTCAAAAATATAGCTAAAATTATGTCCATAGGTCATGGTAGATGTGTGATAGAATTGAAGGAATTTATTTAATTTACAACACTTGTTTCATTTGAATGTCAAATTTTCTGAAAAGTTTACTTTGTCTTGCTCATGAAAGAAATGTCTCCACTCTGAAAAGATTTTTAAAAATACTTCAGTCACGAAGGAAGATCAACTTTCAAATTCTCTTAATAAAATCAATACACTGACAAGCAGACAGATGATAACAAAAAAGAAATGATCAGCAAAATTTTGTATTGACGTTCAACCACATTCTCAGAAGAAACATTAAGAGATTTGTACGGTTTTCAGTAGGGAGAGATAATGTCATGAGCTTGGACACACTCTTGCTAATGTACAACTGCCCTGTTAATTTTAGTATTTAGCAAACTGTCCTAAGAAAATATGCATGCTGATTGGCTAAAAATTGTGTTTCTATAACCCGATGGAGACACTGAACTAGCTTGAACTGTTGATGTAATGATGGCGCAAGCAAAAAGAATGTACATTTTGATAATCAAAGTTAACAAGTTGTTTTCCTTTTTCTTGTCGCGGCTCGTGTCCCCACGGTATTTCTCTTTCTCCCAAAAGTTCCACTCATGTTTCTATGATAGAAACATGGAACATGTTTTCTATTTCTTAAATAGTAACTGATCTCGTCTGCTTTATAACACTATACTGTTATTTATTGTATAACTGAGAA
>CM042751.1:1266994-1274869 GCA_022496165.2 Catalaphyllia jardinei
CGGTTTTCAGTGACGCGAATACAGTAAAGGAAGAGGAGATAACAGTTAACGAGAAGGTGAGAGATTGAGTAAGATAAGTCAGGTGAAGAATACAAGTGAACATATGAAATTTAATATATTTGAACTGCGGAGAATGATATTAAGATATGATTGATCCTCGCAGGCATCCCTAACCCACAACGGCTTAAGTTGCGTGTATAACTGCGATGATTGATCATATCTTCAGGTCATTCTGCACACTTAAAATATATCAACTTTCATGTATTCACTTGTATGTCTTTTGAGAGTTGGACAAAAGAACGAGAACAGAATCAATAAGGATGAAAATCATGTGTATCAGTTGCAAAATTAAAAACTGAGCCCTTGCCACGAACGGAACGGCTTTTGTTGGAAAGCGATAGAGTTATTCTGTAAGGGACCAGGGCAACTGGAAATAATTATATGTGGACGCCAAACTAGTGGATGTAAGCTGTATCAGCTAGTTAGCATTTTCAGAACAAATTAATATCATTCCTATTGACACAGACTTGGTCAGCGCACGATAGAAATCTCGCGCAAATGCCAGTGTAACTTAAGCGCTGAGATCTTCAAGTCTTTGAGTTGTTAGTATTCTTAATAAAGGTGAAAGGTTACGTTTAATGTTTCTCTTTTTCTGCTTTTTTTTTTCCTGTTCAGACAAGGAGAAGAAAGCGAAAGAACACAGAACAACAAGAGCACTGTGCGGAAAGTAAAGTTCGACGAAAGGAAGTGAATGGTCAGTGGCTGGACAATTTAGCCAACTGCACCGAGGTTAAAGTCCTTGGAGAAGGAGCTTTCGGAAAGGTAGGGAAATTTAACATTATGGATAACTATCCTTCAGGAGTTCCAATCTTAAGTCCACAAAATTTCAAATTTGTTGCGTTTGCTCGTAGAGTTCTCAGAGAAGTCTCGCTTCTGACAGTTGTAATCTTATTCAATAAGATTACAACTGTCTTATTTTCACATAATCTTATTTTCACATTATGCTCGCTAGAAGTTCTAGCGAGCATAGAAAATAAGACATTTCAGAGAACTACAATTGTATGTGTGGGTTGGTGTTATATAAAGCACCTCAAAGGTGGATCATGGCTGTACAGTAACGCGTTTATTTTACTCCTGTTATTTAGGTAAGCCTGTTTCACGAGAATGAAACAAATATGGATTATGCCGTAAAGGAAATCAAATACTTTGATCCAGAAAGTTACGCGATCGAGAGAAAGATCTTGGCCCTCGGTAATTCTACTTGGAATCGTTTTCTGTCCTCACTTTGTGGAGAGTTCCTCTATAAGGTATGTTAAAATAAAGTATCACTTGATCGATTACCTAAGTTGTCCTAAGTTTTCCAGCGTTTCAAGACAAGAAAAAAGTAAAACGACTAAACCACAGGAACACAATTAATGGTTTATATCTTGACAAGTGCATACGAGTTATGAGAACAGACGTCAGACTTTGCATGCTTTACCGCTCCCTCCCTTTCCTCCGCCACCCCGATTCTCCCCCTCCCCCTCCCCCCTCCCGTCTAGAGATAGGTCTTCGATTTGCCACTTCTCCCCGGAAGAGGGAGTAACGGGGTATTGATATTGCTTTGGGTGTAATTACAGTAAGAGTTATCTTGTAACTTATACGGAAGAAAGAACCAAGCTTTGTTTGAAAACGCGATGATAGTCGAGAGATCTTGCAGGGATCATTTTGTGCTGTTTTGTAGAGACTTCTTCTTATTTTCCGTTACACATTTCTTTGACGTGGGCGATTGATCCAAACCGGTCACGTGATGTAACCAGAAGTGGGGAGTATCCGAGTTAATTATACTGTAGCAATGTCCCTTGCGCGCTAAAGGCGACCTTCCACTTTATAATACTGTTACAATAACTGGCCATATCTTATGATCAATGTCCCTCTAATCTATTCACATTTCAGGGTTGCCGTTATTTGGCATTGGAGTTTATGCTTGCAGGAGACCTGCAGAAGGTTTTCAAGTTGCACAAAAAACTGTTTAGTGAATTCCAAGCGAGGTAGGATGAAATTGAAAATGGAACGAGTTTGTGGTCATGCGGTCATCGAGAAATCAGTATCTAATACAATTTACAATAAATGAGTAGAGAAAAAACTTTATATCGTCATAGGCTCTAAATGTGCACGGAAAGTTAGATTGCATTTTAAAACTTTCTGCCCCCCCCCCCCCCTACCGTCCCCGGCATAGAATACGAGGTGAAATTACTGGATTTAAAACAGTCCGTTTTATGATGTGTCTTTGGATGATAACAGACATTTGATGCTCGACATTTTTAAAGTGCAAACCCAGTTTACACTAATGGCTTCTGATCTATCAACGCTAAGTAGTCTTATTATTGTGATGTTTTAATTTCATTCTTTATGGTTTTAGATTCTACATCGCTGAAATTATCTGCGGCTTAGAATTCCTGCATTTGCAAGGAGTGGTCCATAGGTAAAATCGAAGTTGGTTTAATTATTTTTAAAGCACTTGTCCTCGTTAATTACCACACACATAAATACGTACAATGCTAACCAATTATTAACCGAGTGTGAGGTCTCCACGAGATCGTTTCGGTATTGATGCACACATTGATTTCTAGCTGAGTACAGATACAACTGTTGTCCTCATTGCTGTTGCTGTTGCTGTTGTTGGTGCTGGTGCCCGTGATCGGCCCGTGGAACAATAATGTCCTGCAAACTGATCAATTAGAGCGCGCGTTATATCGGCTAAAAACAAAAGCCATGTAATAGGGTTACCTCCAACACTCGTTAGAGTACATTGCGGCTTCTAGAGCGGTTTTCATTTGAGTGTCGAAAAGTTATCGACTTTGCATTTGTCACGCTGCACGATTGTCTCAAAATATTCGCGCCAATTTTTCATCCAATAACAAGTAAAACCAATACCAATCGTTAGCCGTTCGTCGTTTTCCATCGCTTCGTGTAATTACTTCAAGTTTTCATTGGTTCACTGTATTGTCTGTGTCCTTTGTGCCGATTGGCTAGTTTTGGTTTACAGCACTCAATTGAAAATCGGTTTAACGTTTCCAACAAAACTTATACTGCCTAATCCATACAAAGTTTGTCGACCTTTTAAAGTCTGCTACATCCAAGTTGAGGGTAATTTGTATGGATTGGGTAGTTTAGGCCATTGGAATGAGCTTAAGCAATTTTTGCAAGTCAATCATTGTGCTGCTTTTCAGCAAAAATTATCAAAGAAGATTTGGTGACTTGCTGTACATTTAAACGACTTGTACTCAATCCTCTCATGCTTTGAGCACGCACTGATCGATATTGGGGAACTAGAACTACTTTTATGGAAGTCACTTCAAAGGGATAACTGTTTCTATCTTTCGTGTTATTACGACAGAGACTTAAAGCTTGAGAACGTCCTCATGGATGAGGAAGGACACCTCAAAATCGCGGACTTCGGTCTGGCAATGGATAACATGTGGCTGGGAGAGAAAATCGAAGAAGATTGGGAAACCGGGACACCTTCGTATGTCGCGCCTGAAGTAAGTCCAATCTCAAGCCTCACAAATAACAAATCATTACAAATTATAGCGTCTGGCCTAGGTTACCGGATAATAGCAGATAAAATATGAATTGCCCCTCATTCTTTTCAGCGTTAGTCGAGTATATAAGCGAGCACACGAGCGCATGAGCCGACACGAGCACACCCTACAGGAGCACACGGGCACAAGAGCACACGAACACGAAAAAACGTGCACAAGAGTACACGAGTACACGAGCACACAAGAACACGGGCACACGAGCACGAGATATCTCAGTCGAAAAATCAGATAAATCTCAGATCAAGCGAGGCCAGGTGAATTTCGCGCGAGTTTGCGTGCTCCTTCCCTGAGAAAAACGAGAGATTACTTGCAATCCAGTTTTTGACGAGATGAGCAAACAGCTATAAGCTTGTCTCCGCTTTTCCCTTTAATCTTTTTTTATTACCTGAGGTCCTACTTTATCCTGTAAAGTTTCGCTTTCCCTGCTCTTTACAATTCGTTACTACACAACCGCGAGGACTTCTTGATTCTCATTATGGCTCTCTTTCAGGTAATTGAACACCAGCCATATGATTCCTGTTGTGACTGGTGGTCGCTTGGAGTGATGCTCTACTATATGTTAACATCCAAGGTTTGCGACTGTAGTTCTGAGTTTATTGTGACCTTACTTTCAGCTCGCGCTACTCTTGTAATTAATAGCTTTCAGAAATTCGATGACTGATTTGCATCGACCTCTAAATTAGTCAGTTACAAAATCGGGAAACATGGACCCTAAAACAATTTTTCATTGTTTGGTTTGCTTTTTTCTCTTTTTACGTCATTAGCAAAATATTTAATTCTCTCACCTCGATATCCCTTGAGTCATGAATAAACCCCACCATACACTAGGAATAGGAATTGATGTGAAGTCAATAAACATGAATCAAGGCTTTAACTCCATGCCTGGTTTATATATTATTTTTCTTGAACAGATGCCGTTTCATAAAAAACCCACTGCAGCGCTCTATGACGCAATAGTTACAGACGAGGTGGAATATAGGCGTAAATTGTCCAAGGTTTCTTGGAATTTACTAACACAGGTAAGAATCCATTCTTTTCTATTCCAAAACTAACAATTAAATAGATATATTATACTTTTAGTGAGAGCTATCTACAGCTTATGTGAAAAGTTTATGAGAGCTGTTCTGACATGCATCGTCTTTCTTCATAAAAAGACAACTTTGTTTCATTGCTTTACCGGAGAGTCACTCTTAAGCTAAACAAACGAGGGTTTCACTGCGGTGTACAAAAGCTAGATGTAAACTTCAAATACTGAAGTACTTTTCAGCTGTCACAATTCTAGATATTTAAGACATTCGCACGTATCATATGTACCCTGTTGGTCTATTCTATTCTCTTAGAATTACAATATCTTAATTAACCTTGGATATCTTTCTCTAGCTCTTGGAAAAGAACCCCTTGAGAAGGATTGGCTACAAGGGTGGATGCAAACCGTGGGTTAGAAACCACAGATTCTTCCAGTTCTTAAACTGGGACCAACTTGAACGACGTAACATCAAGCCGCCCTGGAATCCAAGAAAAAGTATTTTACTCCAGTAAGGATTCTTTCAAAACAAACGAACTTGCGTACATACTGTAAAATATATTTTGTGCAAATATGATTCTGAATGAGATGAGACATGCATTTATTGTCACAGTCGGCTTACGTTTACAGTGGAAGAGTTTTTTATACAAGTGCTATAAGTTCGTTCCTTTAATTAAGTAGTGATCTATCTTTGCAGGTGTGAGGCAAAAATGCAGAAAGATGGGAAGTCCTGCCCTGCCTGTGAGAGTTCCTCTGAGTCTTCCAATAAAACTCCCTGTGCTTCCTCTTCTTACTGTACGTCGTGTGAAGATGATGTCTCTTGTTCCACTTCAGCGACGGAAGATACCATCACTCCTTAAAAAAATTGACTAATCTGTGACAAAGCCTGGTCTGACATTGTGGACTAATTTAAACAATGTTCTGATCAACTGTTCGGGAGAAAAAGAACACTGCCATATTTTGAGGACTTTTATGCTTCAGGCTTTATTTTATGAAAAACCCAGTGAACTCGTGTGAGTCACAACTGAACTTTCATTCCAGACGCAAAAGTTCGGTTTCCTCACCAGTTGTCCTGGTCATGACTAAGGAAAAGACGAAACATCTTCAGTTACCTTACATTATAAAATGGTACATAATTGCACAAATACTGTGTATTTTTGAGCCTTTGCTGCTGCTCAACAAAGAAACTTTTTAGAATGTCTTAGCTAAGATAAAAGAGAAAAAAAAACTGAAAGCCTCCCCAGAACATAACAGAAGATAGGAGGTGCGACAAAATGTGAAAACCATGTTTCCCTTGGATGATCGCAAAAAGACTACATCCATTGGATGGAACATTGTATACAAGACACCATTTAATGTTAACAGTGTCTGTGAGATGCCATGGTGATGGATTATTATCATTAATGGACCTATCATTTACATGTCTTGGATCGACGATAGAAGGCATGTTTCATTCATTGAAGACAGGCAAAGAGGATACGCGACTGATAGGCAGTTCGCGGGAAGAAAAGATCAAATGGAGAGTGTTATCGTCTTACCCGCAATAAACTCAGTTGACCATGAAGTTTCTGTGGATTTTGTTTGACTGACAGTGAACAGTTCAGTTTATCCGTTAGAATGAGTAAGGATAGAAAATGATTCAATGGGCATTTGTAAAGATGGTTCAAAATTGGGCATTCCAAGATTGAAATAAATATTAAATCAAGTTTAGTCCTCAAAATAGCATTGTCCATCCCTACTGCGCATGCGTCATCAGCGTGCGCTCCCAAAAAGGGAGGGGGGGTGCGTGCACATACACGATATATACAAAACAGTGGCTTTTTTCTAAGCGGCTTGACTTGTGAGAGGCAAATCATGTTTTTTTTGCTCAGAAACGAGTACCGGGACCTAATGATTTTTTTTATTTAGTTTAAATGCAGCGATCACCTTCTTTCTATACAATGATATAGACCAATATATAGACCATGCAACCTCTATTGCAGAGTAAAAAATTACCACTAAAAATGAGAGAATAGCTAGCACTGTGTGCTTGGAAGATATTGAATCCCTGTCGACTAAATATGGGTTCCTTTATCATGTACATCAAATTGCTCTTTAACACTGATGCAATAGATCCATTGTTATATTTCTCGCTTTTAAGTTTCTCCCTATTTTTCTGCTCTCATAAACTGGTTCAAGTATACACGTTTCTAAAAGCAGATATTTCAAGGAATATTTTATTTTCTTTTTTGAGGAATATTATAGGATAATTTAGGAAGGCAGCGTGGTCGAATGGTTTAGGGCGCTGGATTCGAAATTTGGAGGTCCCTGGTTCAAATCCTCCACCCTACTGCTATCTGGATTTGTTCTCGGTAGTCCCGAGTTCAACTCCTCGACTGCGTTGTGTAAATAGCCTACTGGTCAGCCTCCCACCAGTTGGGATTCCTGTTAGTGTATTTTCTATCTGCAATATTTGGTTACATATTTACAGGGTCCCCAGTTAGCACAATAGTGCTAAATACGCTCCACACTCGAATAAACTTCTTGTTAATATGGTCAATGTCATAGTCATTATTGTAATCGGAGGCGCGATCACGTGGGTGTTCAATTTCAACTTTTTGTAATAGGATACATCTGATTGGATACCCACGTGATTGTCACGTCAATTACGCACGCTTTAATGGCTTCCTTCGCAATATTTCTTACAGATTTCAAAACTTATGAAAAGAGCTAAGGACGTTTTCGCTCAAAACAAGTTCTGAAAATACCTTGCTAATTCCGAAATTTGTTATCCTTGGGTTGTACTGTCACGCAATCAAAAATATTTCGAAAACCGTTTAGTGTATAAAGTTAAGAAATTATAACATTATAGGAGATAAATAAATAATGCACTTCTCCAAGTTTTAGGTCTGTACGTTTTCCCAAACTTCCAATATTTGTCGAAATATTTTGCACAAATTTACAGAGCCCAGTATCGAGCCGCCATGTTGGTGTACCTCCATGGGACACCAACATGGCAACCGGAAAATAGTGTACACATCTGGAACTTCCTTTGGCTATCTAGGCTACTGATTACCTGGACTGATCAAGCAAACATTTAAATAAATACTTTTCCTAATACTCTAATTTCTAAAGGGGCTAAAAATCCCGAGATAAGTATATATTTCTCGACAAACACGTTCATAGCTTTATGTCACGCAACGCCATAACTCTGAAATTTAGAATGTTCCTGTTTTCTGACGAAGCAAGTTATTGAGCTGAAAAGCTGTTAACAGATATAAATTTACC
>CM042751.1:1288066-1290566 GCA_022496165.2 Catalaphyllia jardinei
CTCTGGGATCATGGCTCGTCAAAGGAACCGAACAATCCACTTCCAGAATGGATTCTTCGGTTCCTTTGACGCACCATGATCTGAGAGATTTTGAATTGACCTGTCTAGTAAAGAAACGCAAAATCCGTTTTCGGATTCTTTCGGATTTAAGAACCAATCTTCGATTTTCTTAAAGAAACGCTCCCTTAGATTCGAAATTTGGCATGTCGTTAGCCCGGCTGCGTAGCTGGCTGTTTAGTTGGTTGGGGTACAGGACCGTATATAGACTGTTCACAGTTAGGCCGGCGGCATAACTCGAAATTTCAGGCAAATTGTGCACTTTTTGATAGAAGCATAAAATTTGGCAGATACCAATACGAGCATTTTCAGATATGGTGCCAAGTTGGCCGTCCACTGGTTTCCATGAATTTCCTCTGTTCATACCCTAGTTTATCGCAAATACGTTCATTTCAATGCTTCCACCTTATTTACCAAGTTAGGTATTTGTTTAGGCATATGGCGTGTTGCCCTTAACTACGTGTTGCCATGGAAACGAAAAATTAAAATCCCACATTTGCTGAAAATAAAAGAAAGCTCTGCCTCTTGCCGATGGGCGTTCGATTGGTTTGTCCATTGTCTGCAATAAAACCTACAGATTTTTGGGTGTTCTTAAATTTCCGTATCACTATAAACTTTGCAAGTGAAGTATGATCCTCGCAGTAAATTTTCCAATTAAGCAATTGGGAAGAAGCCTCAAAAAAAAAAAAAATTAGGGCTTCAACGGGATTCGAACCCATGACCTCCGCGATACCGGTGCGATGCTCTACCAACTGAGCTATGAAGCCACACATTGGGAGCAGGGTCAATTTAATGAGTTCATATCTCCCGTAAAGAGTGAAATGATGTAAATTGTATATGAAATAATTCATATTTGAACTGCGGTTATAGATGCAAGTGAAGTATGATCCTCGAAGTTAAGTAAATTTTCCAATTTAAGCAACTGGAAAGAAGCCTGATTGGTGGCCAATTCACATATCAGTTAATAAAACCAAATTATCTTGTAGTCTCCCCAACGATGCAGTTTTTTTTTAGAACTTATCCCTTTTATTCATTTGTGGTCGTATAGACTGAACCGATGTCGAATAGACTGAACTTGACATTTGAACCCTGTTATTGTTTAACTCAGCATGTTGTGCGGTCATATCATAAATGTATTCGCGCGCAAGTCACATGAAAGGTACTGTATGATCGGATCGCCATATTGGAATATAGCTGTGTTTGAGTATCGAGATTCTGTTCCTTTATTGTCCGTTTGTCTTCATTTCACCAATCTCCCAAAATGTCGGACTGCTGTCTAAAAAGCCACACGACATTTGTCATATTTTTCTGGGGGGATGTAAGAACAAACTTACTCCTTATTATCCAGTCACAGTTCTCAAGAGTTCTTTGAGCCATTCAGACAAACACAACATTTAATCCCAACTAATTTACTGAACAATTTCAAGCAATACCAAGAGTTAATCTAAAAATATTAACATTGTAGGAGTTTAGGACAGTAAAAAGGCAAGTGACTTCGGAAAAAATATTAAATTTAACGTAAAATCAGTGCTTTTCTCAATTAATATATATAGTGGTTGGCAGCGGGTGCTATTGAAGTTAATGGCCTTCATCTATTCACATTTTAGCAGTGGCTGATACATTGTGCCTTCTTGTCATTACATTACAATCTTTTTCTATTATTGTCATAGCAGTTCTATGTCATTATTGGATTACTATATAGCAGTAATTAATCAAAACATTCTCTAAATGCTAACGTTTAATATATCGAGTTGTAGTTTTGAGTAACAAACACCTCTGCCTCTGACAATCGTTCTATCTTCGTAGGAGTCGTCTATCATTATTAGATATTACTACACATGTCAGCAGTAATTAATCAAGACATTGTTGTCAAATTTAATTTACTAGCTGTACTTTTGAGTACAAAACACATCAGAGTCCTTAAATATGTAACTGAAGGATGCATAATACTATTACAGCCACGTCTATTTCGGCTGCTTCAGATTCAGTACACTTAAATAGTATCTGTCATCATTTACATATAGTCATGTCCAACCCCACTCTGTAAATGCATACTATTTGTCTCAAATTATCAAAATCTGGGTCAATGGATGGTGCGGTTCAAGAGTTTTCATTGGCTAGGCCATCATGGTGTATAAGCCATACTCTACAAATATGGTAAGCATAAGGAAAATTTTCTCAGGTGTTTTTCATCTATTCTCTTAACGAAATTATTGTACTCACGCTTGTTGGATGGTACATTATTATCGCCAACGTGAGCTCCTGGGTGAATTGTTAGATACACAGGTGAGATATTGTCTGGTAACTTGATTGGCACACAATTACACAATTATGTAAAGGTTTTAAGTAATGAAGGTTTCATTAAGAACTATCCAAATGTCTGTAGATTAATAACAAAAAAGCCAGAATCATTGTCATACATGTAACTTCAATTAATTAATAT
>CM042751.1:1295566-1333213 GCA_022496165.2 Catalaphyllia jardinei
TGAATCGCTGTTTTCTTCTTTCTCTTCCGGTTTCACACTCAATTGCGAAAATATAACGTTTTTAACAAGAAGACCATCTAATGCTTCAGTTCCATTGGCCGACTCCAAACGGTTTTTCAATTGGGCTTCATCAGGGGAAGCAGCATCGCTAAAGGCAACAGAATAATTGGCGATGACACTACCTTTACTAAAACTGATTACAACAACAAAAAGGAAACCAGGAAGTCCCACAAATACAGCTGTTAATGCCCCTTCTACTCTTATCTTCAGCTCCTTAGATCCAGAGCTATTGATGTCTGCATAAGCTACAATGTATATCAGGTTTATAAATTTGACACTAGCATAGACAATCACGGTCGATGGAACCGTTGTAGTCTCACTTGGTGGATCAGTTGATAGTTCAGCTGGTGGATCCGTCGATGGCTGAGTTGGTGGAGCAGATGCAACATTTGTGGTTGAACCAGGTGTCAGATCAGTGGTTGTTTTTGGATCAGTTGTCAGATCAGTTGTTGGATCAGTGGTTAGGTCTGTTGCTGGATCAGTTGCTGTGTACGTGCTTGGATCTGTTGCTGGATCAGTGGTTGGTTCAGTTGTTGGATCAGTGGTTAGAACAGTTGTTGGCTTAGGTGTTGGAGCAGGTGTTTGATCAGTGGTTAGATCAGTGGTTGGATCACTTGTTGGATATGTGGTTGAATCAATTGTTGGATCAGTTGTTGGACCAGTGGTTAGTTCAGTTGTTGCATCAGTGGTTGAATCACTTGTTCGATCAGTCGTTGGATTAGTGATTGCATCAGTTGTTGGATCAGTGGTTTGATCAGTGGTTGGTTTAGTTGTTGGATATGTTGTTGGATATGTTGTTGGATAAGTTGTTGGATCAGTGTTTGGATCCGTTGTTGTATATGTGGTTCGATCAGTTGTTGTATCAGTGGTTGGTTCAGTTGTTGGATTAGTTGTTGGATTAGGTTTTGGATCACTGGTTGGATCAGTGGTTGGTTCAGTTGTTGGATCAGTGGTTGGATTAGTTGTTGGATATGTGGTTAAATCAGTGGTTGCTTCAGTTGTTGGATATATGGTTGGATCAGTTGTTGGATATGTGGTTGGTTCAGTTGTTGCATATGTGGTTGGATCAGTGGTTAGTTCAGTTGTTGGATTAGCGGTTGGATATTTGGTTAGATCAGTTGTTGGATATATGGTTGGACAAACACAGTTTTGCGACTCTTCGCTCTTTTTGCGACTCTTTTTTATTTGAAGAATTGTTGGATCAGTTGCTGCGTCAGTTGTTTGACCAGTGGTTTTATCGGTTGCTGGATCAGTTGTTAGATCAGTGGTTGGATTAGTTCTTGGATCAGTTATTGGGACAGTTGTTGGGTTAGTTGTTGGATCAGTGGTTAGATCAGTGGTTGGATCAGTTTTATGAAGAGTTGTGGCTGCAGCAGTTGCTGGACCAGTGGTTGTATCGGTTGCTGGATCAGATGTTGTATCTGTGGCTTGCTCAGTTGGATATGTTGTTTGATCAGTGGTTTGTTCTGTTGTTGGATATGTGTTTTGATCAGTTGTTATATCAGCAGTCGGACAAACACAGTTTTGCGACTCAGTGTATGAAGTGATCGTAGGCTCAGTTGTTGGATTACTCACTTTATTAGTTGTTGGTTCAGTTGTTGGATCAGTTGTTGGATAAGTTGTTAGATCTGCGGTTGGATCAGTTTTTTGAAGAGTTGTTGGATCAGTTGCTGCATCAGTTGTTTGACCAGTGGTTTTATCGGTTGCTGGATCAGTTGTTGTATCTGTGGCTGGATGAGGGGTTGGATCAGTTGTTGGGACAGTTGTTGGATCAGTGGTTGGATTAGTTGTTGGATCAATGGTTGAATCAGTGGTTACATCAGCAGCTGGATATGTTGGCGGATCCGTTGTTGTTTGAGCAGTTGTTTCTTCAGATCCTGGTGAACCTGAGTAAAATTAAATTGTCTCACATCAGTTAAGTGCCGTATCTCTCTGTCTGTAAAAGGCAGCTTGTTGATGATTCAGGGAATGTATCAAGCTCGAAGAAACTGTGTTTGACGATATTGACAAGTACGACTAGTAGCGGTGTATCTTTGACGAGCTTCGAAGTGCTTGTAATTATGGTAAAACACTGAGTGTCTTATATATCTTCTCAATCGAAAATATAGCTAAGGAGATAACGGAGAAATACAATCGTGAAAACGTATGCTTAATATAAGATTGGTTATCCAACCACCATCACCGTCATGATTTCCTTTGTTTAAACTTGATTAATTTTGAACGAGTTTGAGCAGGGTGTTCCAGACATAGAGGACATTGGTTAGTGTTGGTTGCTTTGGCAATGTTAAAAGTCTTCAATGGTATTTAATGGGCGACGTTCAGCTGAAAAATTAGTTTAAGGAAGCCATACTTTGAAGGATGAATACCACCACTATTTAACAAATGATGTTACAATTACGGTGTCATACAAATTCCCAATCATTAGAAAATAATATTAATTATTATTACAACTAAAATTAGTAGTTGACCATAGAAAACAATTTTTTTTTCTACTCAGCCCCTGAGGAAGGTTTTTATTGCACACCGAAATATAGGACAATTTGGCAATTTTAACGTTCTGTACAAAACGTAAGTATATTCCTTCCAGTGCTTCAATGAAATTATGATATATTTAGTGTAAACATGAAAAATTAACAATCAAGCATCATTGGACGTAATTTCCGGTGACATTTTAGATCGCAGAGAAGGAAGGGTTTTATTTTTTTAAAAATTTCTTTCTGGTCTACGAAGCTTATAAAATGGCAGCGCCTTAGAGCAAGGCTTGCGAGTAAGTCACGAGCTACAACTGCAAATAGTGAATGCCGGAGTCTTCTGCATACTTTCCTCTTCTCTTTGTACTGTTGCATTTCTCGATTTATTGCGTTTATCTGCCGCTAGACTAGCACACTTAAGCTTGAATTATTTTTAATAATAATAATAACAATAATAATGACTTTATTCAGCATTTCCACAAGGTGGCTCTTCGTCTGCTAAAATATATCTTCTAAAATACAATTAAAGGTAAAATAATTATATCTATTTAACAATGCACAATAAAAACGTTAAGCTGAAAGGCTCAATTTTATCAAACTTTGTGTGTTTTTATACTTTCCTTTAGTTTGTAGCCATCCTATGCAGAGGAGTTGTCAATGTAAATCCCTACGCAACTTAGAAAGGGTCCACACAAAGAAGCAGCATGTGGGAAAAATAGGAGACACCTTGAACAAATGCACTGTTCTTTATTCGCGAGGAAAAGCTTTTCATACGCCGAGTGGGGAAAAGGAAGATTACTCGGTCTGCATGCTTCGTAAAGCAGAACAAACTCTTCTTCGTCTATCTCTTCTATTAGATACAAACAAAGCATTTCTTGGACTTTCTTAAATGATGCCATGACTATTTCTGCGAAAGAAATGCCAAAGAATCACACTGATAAAGAGCTTTTCATAGCCACGTCGTCTGCCTGGCATCGAGACAGAGATTTTAACTTTACTTTTCCCGTGCAAACGACGGCGTTTTAGTCCCATTCCTTTATCAGCCACCGTGTTCTAGAAGCCGTCGCGTCTCGGATCTTAAAGTCCCTAATGTGTTTTTTTCTCTGTGTCGTTCTTTTGTCTTGTCTTGTACGTGATGTGCAAAACTTGCCTATTACAATTCGATAATAGAAAATGTGGGTCGCCGTGCTCGTTTTTGAGTTATAAGCGCTTAAAGCTAAGATTATGGTCTTTTTAGCAAATCATATTGTTGCTCTGGTAACCTTGCCCCATAACATTTTAAGGACGTTTGGGCAGTTTTTGGCATCAGCCGATACGATTTTGGCAGTTTTTGGCATTAACCAATGCGATTATAGCACCAACCGATACAGATAATGACCCATCAAGTCCAAGTCTTGGAAAGCACTGGAAACTGTTTCGAGTCACCTTAACACGCCACGTCATGCATCGATGCACGCTCTGAGTAATAAATGAGCAATGACAGGACATAAGAAATTTTAGTAGTGAACAGTAAAAGGCAGTAGAGTGTTTATGTTTTGGAACTATCGACTGAGAGTTGCCCCTTGGAAATTTGATGTTCTTAAAACTAGCATATGTGCCAGGGGCAAATATTTGTTTAAAAACAACAAATTTCCGCGGGGCAACTATCAGTCAATAGTTCCTCGACAGAAACACTCGATTGTTTAAATAGAAATCTCGAGCTCATAATGTAAATGTTAAATAGATACACGATTTTTAACCAATCAGCGCGCGTATTTTCCTAGCGCTGTTTTCTAATGTTTGTTAGTATAAATTAACCGTACTCTATTGTGAATCCGTGAATTTGATTGGCTAAATTACCGTTGACTATCTACTGATAGTCAGCAGTTACGCATCAGCGCACATGGCGCATCACATTTGAGCCTGATGTAACGTAATAAAACAGTTCTCTTCTACGCGTTACTTGACATTTTTTCTTTTTATGCAATGAGACTACTATCTGCTCGTAGAAAATGAGGGCGAGTAGTCTAATTGTTAATTATTGATTTTATTGATTATTGATTTTGATTGATTGATATCGCCGGGAAACTGCATAAACACTTACAAAAAAATAGGCAGTCAATGGCTGCATGTGGCTACTGCTGCTATTATTTGAAACATTGCAGTAAAAAAAATCATATTTCAATAAATAAACGAGGAAAATAAGAAAAGGGTTTTTAGACTCAAACCTTATAAACATGCGACTTGTGTCTTACACCAAGCGAAATATGTCGATCCCCACAACACAAACCACACAAACTGGACGAGTATGAAGGCAAAATAAATAGCAAAACAAAATGTCGCATCTTCACTTATAAATGAGTTCCTTTTTAAAATTACTCCGCCTGCCTCAATTCAATAAAAACATGTAGCCTGAAAATTTTTTCTTGAAATGCGTTAAGGGTCGCAAATTCGAGGAAGTTTATTGAAAGTTATTTACTTGGAAGTTAATGCAAATTATGCGCGTGAAAAACTTCTGCTAGCCTGTACAATGTGATCGCCATAAGCTTTAAAAAGACCTGAAATATTCTTTGTAAATAAGTTCTTCATAAATGCGTATACAGCTGTGTCAGATTCTTGAACCAAAATGGTTTAACCCAAAGTTGCGATTAGATTAGGAGGATACTCAACGGAACAACTTGAATAGTAGATATCTAACTAGATATCCTGATTCTTTTATTTGTTTTTACCGTGTTCAATACGCGTCTCGTTAAATACGTTTTGATACTGCGTTAGGAAGCCTGAGTGAACTCTCTTGGAGCGTCTAACTTACAATTATCTCCAAGTTGTCCAAAAAGGAACACAAAAGCAGTGTAGGGGAGCTAAAAACAATTTAAGATTTCGGTCCACGGGACATCGAATCCTGCCATCTTGTGGCTGCAGGCGCGTGAAAACTATTTTCGCTAAATGCGAACTTGTTATTTCAGGAACCTCACCAGTTGACAGTACTTAATTCACTTAATTCACTTAAACAATTTTTGGCTGAGAACATTTCACTTCAAAGATCGAGTTGCAATATTTTTGTGCTTCAGACACTCTAGCCTTATTCGCAAACGAAACCCGACTTTTTCAGATTTAGGGTTTTCTACCGGGCATGTTCTCCCCAAAGCAAAGTCGGTGACCCCTAGTTTTTACGTTTCTGACTAATTCATCATCTTACAGTGGTGGAAATCTCAGACAGAAAAATCAGTGTTAAAAAATGTTCGCGCGAACGTCCTTAAATTGAGTGCACTACTTTTTCGGAGTTTCGAATATCAAGCGCACTTTTCGTGTTAAGCAGACAAACACTATCAATTTGTGAGATTATCAGCTGTATATAGAATGCTCACATGGGATTTTGAAAGTTTTTGTTTAGCCTTGACCAAAACTATATGGAATTTTAGTGGTAGAGTACTTTCGTTTATTTGCCAAAATATGGTGATTCCTTTGGTTTTCTTATGTAAACTTATTTTGACTTCACAGAAATTGAATTTTGTTTATGCATGTCTCCCACCAGATTTTAAGCTCTGATCGTCCTTATTAATTTGTCTTCTACAGACATGAAGTTCTGATATATATAAAACGTCTTAAATCATGACCTAAGCTGTCCCAGATTGTGCTGAAATACCACGTCTTGTTTTACATTACGTACTTGGCATATGACCCAATCCCGTGTGGCTTTAATCTTCTTTTCTTTGCAGTTACTTATGGTAATCTAACTGGGCTATTTCACTCAAGTGTAGCCAGGAAATGATGTTCACTCCCATGAACCGGCATTATGTGTCTATTCCTTACATTTTCTTGCCTCTTCATTTTGTCAATTTGAATTATCATTACTGTTTTATTTTTAAGGAGGCTCCCGCAAAGAACTATGCCAGTTCTGAAAGTGACTGTTAATTATTGCACCAGCAATGTTTCCTTGACAACATTTTGAAACTTAAAAAAATTTCCCACTCGTAGAAGTAAAAAAAATCAAGTTTACCGTTGCCTTTATCATGATGTTAGTATAGATCATGATACACAGTCCAGAAAAACAGCAGATTTTTTCCCTGAAGTTAGGTTATTATCAAGGAAGTTCAAATTATCAAGTATTAAGATTAGATGACCTGGCCTAAGAAGTGCTTGGTTAAATTACGTTGTAACAAACTTAGGTGAAATATCTAGGTAGTCGAGCCACCTTAAATCACACTGATGTCCTACAAAATGACCTTGATAATGTAAATTTTACAGCAACGATTTCATGATCTCTTCTTGCTAGAAAATTAGTTTTTACTTAATATTTTAATTTTATGAAAAACAAACAGAATTATTGTACCAAGAACGTGAACCTCATAGAAACTTACCTTGTGTAGCGTTTATGCTGCTCCAAAATACCCCTATCCAGACGAAAATGACTAAACCTCTAGCCATACTTGAGTCAGTCTTGAATTATGAAATCCACTTTAGTGCATGATTTTGCACTTCTCGAGAAAATTATTTTCCTTAGGCAAAAAAGAACTATTTGCGATGTCCTTCCTTGAAGAAGGGACTAGTCTTAACAAATAGAGATGATGAATTGCGAGTTTTGATAACCAACAAAGAGAAATTTAACAGTTGTTATGATGGCCAATAACTACTCGTTAACTGTTGATTGTTTTCGATCAAAAACAATTTCTTTTTTAATGGACAAATAACGTCACAGTATTTGCATGACGCACGTCAAAATATTTTGGACGAGACTGTTGCTACAATAACGCGATGGTGTTCGAAAAAAGAAAAAGACGACTAAGAGAGATCTTTAGGAAATAATAACACACGTAAAAGATGACTGATTTTAAGTGCTTTGAATGTTCAGCCATCGGAGAAAAAGCCGCAAGCCTCACTTTCCAAAAAGATAAGGTTGTTCTCTAATAACTGCATGGAAATCATAGTGCGTTCACTTTGATAGCAGATTGAAGTCAGTACTAATTTGAGAATGGTTCCTTGTTGTCTTCAAATAAACACACGTTTATTACTTTGTAAAGTATTGGAGATTTGTCAAGGTGCACACCTGTTTTCTTCCCAATTTAACTTGCTATGCCTGTCATTGTGCAAGCCTCGCCATGTGGGAAGTCACCTGAAGTTTCTTTTCAATATCTTATTTTATGCGAAAATATTTTCAGCATCAAATCGTAGTTTCTAGGCTATAGCACGGATCTAGCGTTTTCAAATTTTGTTTTCTTCTTTCTTGGACTTTTCGTATTTGCAAAGTATTCTGTAAATGGTTAGAAAACAACAAAACAAAAAAGGCTCCATATTGCAAGTCGCATACCTAAGGCTAAGTCACCCTCGACAGACGACTCCAACCATTCGGAGGAATTACGACTCAAAATAGAGTGGTAAAATCACGAGTATCGGTTTGTACTCCCAGTTCTTCACGGTCCACGCAAAACCTTCAGGTCACGAATCACGATGAATAATTTCCTAAATCCACGTTTCACGGAAAATAAAATCAGCTAATCACGCATCACGAGAATACCGCTGTGCGACCCTCACTCCGGGAGTGGATTCCTCGGTTCTTTTGACGCTCCATGATCCGAGAGATACAGGATTGATCCGTTTAGTAAAGAAACGCAAAATTCATTTTCGGATTCTTTTTAGGTCTTTGATTCACCCTTAGTTTCCAATCTGTATCACGGGAAACATGATGCGATACTCACGCGAAGATTGGCAACGAAAAAACAAAATGGCCGTAGCATTTATCAATCCTTCTGTGGATCCCCTGATCGACGTTTACTGTTCATACTTGGATGTGTGCCGAGAGTTGTCCAAAAGAGTACTTCTATAAACCTTTTAAGAGGACTCTACATGATTAAACCGACTTTGAGGAAAACAATGGTCAGTAATACAAAGAACATGGAAGCATGTGACCGTCACGCTCGACACAGATCACGGGAACATATAAATGTACCTTGTATACAAACCTACCACTGGAAGGAAAAGCTGGCAGTTTTAATGCTACCAAGGATTCAAGGATTGCTACAAAGGACCAAAACTTTAATCTTGAAGCCAGGTAGAGATTTACGTGAATTTATCGGAGCACTTTACGAAGGCGAGTATGCAGTTACTCACTAAAATATTTTCAAAGTTTCCTGAACTTTAAGCGGTCGTTAGTTTTAAAAACCCTTTGG
Source organism: Catalaphyllia jardinei (assembly GCA_022496165.2). Taxonomy (NCBI): domain Eukaryota; kingdom Metazoa; phylum Cnidaria; class Anthozoa; order Scleractinia; family Caryophylliidae; genus Catalaphyllia; species Catalaphyllia jardinei. Next base: position 1,304,244 of record CM042751.1, read on the forward strand.
GCAGACAAATTTATTATTGTTTTAAATTAAGTGTCATTTATACTTTCTATTCGTGTAGTTCACACATTTTTAAAGCGTGCTTCAAAGTAGCGCTACTTTCGTGTTTGGGTTAAAACTCGATTTAACGGGTAGAAAATCTGCTTTTAACCGTTGAAGGAACAGCATTGAATTATAATTGCAACACGGGGTAAATAAACTGCTGTGATATATCTATAGTGAAAAAAAAAAGAATCAGGACTTTATTTTATTTTAGAGCGCCGGCAATATGTGCTAATAGTATTTTTCCAGTTTCGGCAGGCATGCAACTTGAGTCGAGCGGACCGAACTTCAACTAAGACTAGGAAAATTCAATTACAATTTTTAATCAAATAAAACTCACTTTCGTGATTGACTAGGTAAGGGTAAAATCCCAGCTTATGAGGAAAATCGAGTTTTCGAAGTAAAATCAGTGGTCGGTGTTTAGAGAGACAGTCTCTTAAGCAAACCACGACGGCAACGGCAACGAGAACGTCGCCAAACAAAAGGTTTAATGAGCTAAACGATAGCTGTTCACGTGCGTTATAAATCTTTATACATTTTGTTGCCGTTCTCTGCCAAACATCGACGTGAAATGACCAAGGTTTGCGTATTTTGGAGAACCTAGGCCACGACGGCAAATATTTTGGGTTTCCTTACGGAATTGATCGGTGGCATTACATATTTAGTTTGAGCAGCTTTTTAGATAGATTCGCGCTCTGAAAGGGTTTAGTTACTTACGAAATTTTGCTAGGCGTCGTCCCCGTCGTCAGTGCTCAGTTCCCTATTGTGACACCGATCTCAAAGCAATGTGAATAAATTAATACGACTGAGATTTCATTTCTAAACTTTTGCAGTCTCTGCAAATTAGCATAAAAACAAAGGATCACAAGTTCTTCAAGTGAATGCGCGAATCAAATCCGTTTGCATGCCCATGATTTAAAAAAGTGTAAAATAAGGTTCTTTCTTATCTCTAACCTGGATGGACCTTGGGGGTTGATCTTTCTTACAATTTTTAAGGACAAAGGTCCTTGTGGTTTTCATCTTTCTTAGAGATAAGAAGCATAGTGTGATTAACCTAGCTCAGAAATTTTGAAAGCCTTGTCGGGTTAGAAATGGGGTTTCTTTTGTACGTCACACGACTTAATCAATATTATGGTCTTAAATAAAGAAGCAGAATCACTGTTTACATAATTGGGGTAAGGTGTCGCCAAAAACAAATCCATAAAGAGCACCTCTCCGGAGTGTAATCGACTGTGCTAATTAAAATGTGCTTCGTGTTGATATTAACATTAAAACTAATAGTGTTCTTGTGAGAAAATATTGCTACTTACTTGTGTTATAATTACCCCGCCAATGTGTATAATCATGATCAAGGTAGCCGCACAAGCAACAGCTATTGTCGGTATCACCCAACAGGGCAGGGAATCTCTTGGCTCATCGCTCTTTCGAGCTTCGACTGTTGCCTTTTCTGATAAAGACAGGCTTAGCCGTGCACCTGGTGTTGTTTTCGGAAACAGTGACCCGGAGGTTGCCAATTCTGTGTCCAGGATGTCCAGGATGTTCACCATCTTGGGGTTGCCCATGACCCGGATGTTGGCCATCCCGTTGTCAATGCTGGCCATGCTGCTGGTGAACCTGGGGCTGCATTTGCATATTGAGACTGTGAACGCAGAAGAATGAAATCGTTTGTTTGTTTGTGTTCATTAATAACGAGTGCAAAGTGCTCTTGGATAAATAGAGAAAAAGAATTCTCATCCGCCGGCACGACACCTTTATTGACCTGTAAAGACTGCAGCTAGATGTTGGGAAAAACGATTTGCCTCACCAATATCAGAAAAAGGTGCGCAGTGCTGCTTAAGATATTACGTTTCTCTCTTTTGAGTCGAGTTCATTTCAGTGGTGCTCAAATATGTTTAATAGCTTTCAATGTACGATGAATCTAAGAGAGCATGTAAGCAACTTAGCGATAACTCGAATAAACACGCCCTCTAATAAGTTCTGTGTGTGCATAAACGTAGCATTGTTTTACTAACATTTCAAATATAACGTATAGGGATTAAAGTAGGTATACATTTAGTTGGAGCCAAATTTGTAAAAAATCAAGACTTTCAACTTTCCGTTCCTAAAATTATTTTTCATCGTGCTAATGCTATCCATCTCAGTTCCTAGGCTTTCGAACTTACAAGTGTGTTCTATCAAGACGAAATGAGCTAACTGTAAAGTTGGAATTATAAGTGACGAAAATCTTTCAAAGCTTGACTTGTCAGCTGACTTGTACTCACCAGCTGCAAAGTTCAGTGTGATTCCACACCAGAAAATAACAAAAGCTGTAGCCATGCTAAACAAACAGTTAAATATTCTCTTCCCTTACTTTGGACGTTAGCATCCGTGATGTGTTGAACATGTGGTGAATTGAAATTGCATTAGCATTCGTTGGGCAAGACATTGTCCTCTAAACACTAATTATCTGCATCACCCGCAGAGCAGATAATTTAACTTTTGTTATGGAACACCATTAGTAACTGAGTCCTATCGTTGTTTTGGTTTTGTTTGTATAGTTTTGGTTTTCCTGGAGCACAAACTGGCCAACATTGCATGTCTATATTCTTTCACAAGACCAAAATAAAACACCATTAAAATCAGCCTTTCGAAAAGATTGTAGCATTAAACTCGGTCTCCAGGAACAAACTTTGTTGAGCTGAAAAATGCGATTATTTCTAATATGGCTCCAATATGACTTCAAGAGTCCTCTTGATTGTGTCCAAGTCCTTTTTGTCTCTTTCTTCCAAAATGGAGACAAGTCTCTATATTGACAAGCTACGTTTGAAAAAAAAAAAGATGTTACGTTCACGATTTACTTATACAGTAGGTTCCAGATACTAACACAAGGTATATCACTTTCCGTGTTTGTTAATCGCCATCACCTTGATTTTACTGAAGGGTGGCCTTGTGGTTAGTGCGCTTGTTTCCGGGTCGCGAGGCCTGGGTTAGAGCGGAAAATATTTTATGTATTTTCAGAGTAAAAAACGCTGCTTTCAAATTTCTCCACCGCCGTGTGGACGGAGCCTCAGTCATACAAAAACAAGGCCCTGACTGTTGTAAAAGCCAAAGAATGCCCTGTTTCAAAACAACACAAATTGACATATGTTTTACCGATACACGAGACTGACCCTCGGTGCCAAATTTAAGTTGCCTTGACAGAATGAAAATATTTATTCACAAAATACGGGCATTCGGCGCCATCACAGTGCGTTCCTCACCTAAGGACAGGTGTTATGATGATAATTACAATGATATGTTATAATTAGAAGTTAATGATGCATTGCTTTGGCTTAAACCTCGTTTGACTTCCTGCCTAATAAAGACTGAGTCAGTCAGCAAGAATAAAACAAAATAAGAAACTAGCGGCAAAAATGTGAACAAATTCCGGCTTTTAGATGTCCATATGGAACTGACTAGGGGTAAACATATCATAAAAGTTAATGGAAGCTTTGATAAAAGCAATAACAATAATTCTACAGTCTATAGCTTTCACACTAGAATCGCCATTTTCTGCTAAAACAACAATCCATTTGGTAAATAAATCACATAGCGATGATTAGTATAGTATAGACTACTCATAGCTAAAGCTTGAATGATTTCGAAATTTTCAAGTTTGCCACACAATGTTATTATGAAATTGCACATCACATGTCTTTCTCTCCATTCATAGATGGAACTTTTACAGCTTTCCAGTTTGACTTCTTGGCACGCGAGAGCTGGGAAATCAAAGAATTTTAATAGCAGCAGCAGTTAAAGATTAGGAGACAGAGGTAACCTCTTGAACTTGTTACATAACAGGATAGTCATGCATCCGTGCATGTTGTGAAGTACTGCCTTAGCTTAGTTGAGTTTGAGCTTTTCTTCTTGGTGGAAAGTCCTTTTAAAAATGGGGCGTGCTTTTATTGTAGATTGTAGCTCAATATGGGTAGGGGCTTCTGTAGAAAAAATGAGAGAGGTCAGCTACCTCATGGTCAGTGCGCTGGAGTGCTCTGGATTCCAGGGCTAGCCAGGGTCATTGCCTTGTGTTCAAAGGAACTGTGCGACACTTCACTCCCACGATGCCTGTCTTATTTCCACCCAGGCGAAGGAATGGGTACCAGCGAATTAAACCCCAGGGGTAACCCTGCCATGGATTAGCATTCCATCTATATGAAGATGACTAGATATACTCTTTACCGCTTAATTCTACTGAAATTGGGATAATCTCCTCCTGTATGCACCACTAGACCCGACGCACACTTTGTCTTTTCACAAGAATAAGTTCTTTGTTTATATCTCCAACCTAGACCGGGCGTAGGGCGTTTCCCTTCCCCGCGATTTTAAAAGGTAAAGGCCCCTGTCGTTTTCATATCTCTTAGCAGTGAGAAGTGTAGTGTGATTAACATCACAAATTTTGAAGCCTTTGTCAGATTAAAATGGGGGTGCAGTTGTATGGGACAAGTCGTTGTAGATATTATGGTTTTAAAGAAAGAAACAAGGTCAAGTTTTACATAAGTGGGGCCCCGTGTCTCCACCAAAACTCTTGGAGAGTAAGAAAATAACACAAACAGCGGTGATAAACATTGTATTCCAACGCATTTTTACATAGAACTTAACGTTTCGTATGCTAATCAACATACATTTTCAAAAGTGACGGTTACATTTTTTGAAAACTATATATATATCGTAAACATAAGAGGTCTGGAACCTAGACTGAGAAATATGATCTGCAGCAGTACGTGTATAAACATAACCTCAAGATCATACTCCAAAACACACGCCGCATCAAATCCTTTTTTTCCATACAAAGATCGTTTGAACCGATCTCAGAGGTCCAAGGTCATCTATAAAGCTGGTTGCTGGAACTGTGATGAATTCTACATCGGCAAAACAAAACGAAGACTCCATGACAGAAAAACAGAACATTTCAAGGCCCTCGCCAGAAGTGACCATTCATCAGCCATTGCTGATCATGTGAAAACCACTGGTCACGACATTAAATGGGATCATTTTGACATTTTAGCGTCCGGAAAAACTGACTTTCACTGCAAAATTAAAGAGACTTTGTTCATTCAAGAGCTAAAGCCTTCCCTTAATGTCAATATTAGTAGTGAGAAGTTGTCGCTGTTTTAGCTGTTACTCCTCATTTGTTTATACACGTACTGCTGCAGATCATATTTCTCAGTCTAGGTTCCAGACCTCTTATGTTTACGATATATATATAGTTTTCAAAAATTGTAACCGTCACTTTTGAAAATGTATGTTGATTAGCATACGAAACGTTAAGTTCTATGTAAAAATGCGTTGGAATACAATGTTTATCACCGCTGTTTGTGTTATTTTCTTAATCAAGCTACGATGGCCTAAGAACAAGAGTTTCTTGGAGAGTACCCCTTGAGAGTATAATCAAACGTGCAAATTAAAATGTGACTTATGCTGAGCGCGATTTGCTAAGGAAATATGTTGTATCAAAGTCTCGATCTGAAGCCACATAAGAGAAACCTTTGGTGCCCAGGAAAAACAAGTCGAATACGCTCGGTAGATTGGTCCTTTAAAATCACATGCGTCCATATTGACATCGAAATTAAATTTAATAGTGTACTGGAAATTAAAGCGTTTCTTTTTTGGGGGAATTGTTTTACGTATTGGAAATATAGCTAGAGCACGAGAACTTACTTATTCCATCAAGACGAAATGAACCAATTGCAAAGTTGAAAACAAAACATATTTCAAAGTTTGTAGTCACCAGCTGCAAAGGGAGTGCTCAGTGTGATTCCACACCACAAAATAACAAAAGCTGTACCCATGCTAAACCAACAGTTAAATACTCTCTCCCCTAACTTGGGAAGTTCGCCTCCGTGATCTGTTAAACATGGGGTGAATTGAAGTTGTTTAGGCATTCTTCGGGTAAAAGGTTTTCTTCTAAACACAAATTATCTGCATCACCCACAAGGCAGATAATTTAACTTTGCTAGGGCACCTCATTTATAACTTCTTTCACAAGAACGAAATATAACGCCTTTCCTTTGAAAAAGATTGTAACGGATACCCCTCCTTAGAAACAAACTTTTTACAACCTGAAAAAGGTCAAATCTGTATAGTACGCCACACCTATAGGTCTGTTTTGCAGAAGACGGCTATGAAACGCTCAAAGATTTAACGCACGTGTCTAACTATTGTTCTGCTCATTTCACCCTTACCTGGCGCCGTTAATACAGTTTTCGAAGATGATGGCGCCACGATAGCCTTGTGATCGTCCTAACCAAGTTTTCCTCAAATACAAATACAAAATGACCGCTAATTGTGGCCTTTTAAATTAGCTCCGACGTAGCGTGCAGGGAAAATGTTTTTCACTGCTATTATTTTGAGTAGTCTTAGATTATTCATACTCAAAACAAAAAAGTTCACCCCACAGTTGCAAGAATGAAATTAAAATTATGGCTTATCTTGGGTTAACTTAATCTGGCTTAAACACCCCAATCCAGGAACTCCACTTTTAAGCCTTGCGAAATCTGCATATATTGATAAGGTTTCCAAGTTACACTGACAAAATCATTGGAAAAATTTGTCTGTAATGGTTTTATTGAGTCTATCGATCTTCATAGTCTGCGTGTCTTTTACAATCATCATCAAAATAACAAGAACAGAAACAACCAGTTACAGAATCATTTTGCAATTTGCATCTTTGTTTGCTTTTTTACGATAGCGCGCGGAAGAAGCCCAAGCCACATCAGTGTAGCTCGGCACTTAGATGAAGCAAAATCAATATTAGAGACAGTGTTGTAGTGATTTCAATTATTTGCATTAGGAAACAAACGTGCATGAGACTCGATCTCCATAACAAAAATCAATAACCATATTTCTAAACACAGGAAACGTCGGTTGTTAATCAATAGATAGTAATCGATAATTTTTTTCCAACTCGAGCGAGTCAGCGGCCAATTAAGCAATTGCATAGCCCATGTTTTGCTGTCTTATGTTGGATGTCGCTTTTCCAGCTTCTTGGTTCCTCTTCTTGGCACGCAAGACCTGGGAAATCAAAGAATTTTAAAAGTTCATAAATTAGAAAAAGAGAAAGTGTTTGTATGAATACCATTTACATTATCGCAAATTTAATTTAAGGAATCATTTCAATAATGTGGTTGTTGAATGATGCAAAATTGAAATCAAGCCTCAGTTCAAAACTCGAATTTTGATTGGCTTATTGCTCACTTCTAGTGCCACGCTGGCGTGAGAATTTGACAGGTGTACCAATTTGCATGATCTGCCAAGGTCGCTAACAAGCGTGCCAGTTTGCCTTTCCTTTTAAATTCATTTCTCTGTCCAATCTTTGGAATTCGAAAATGTAAATTGTCTCACGTTTGAGGTTGCAATCCTTACGCCGACCCGGCACCGGAAGCCGCCAATATTCCAAACGAAATTCAAGTTTTGAACTGGGGCTTGATTTGAAGTTTCCATTATTCATCTGACCAATAGATTATTAAAATGATTACTGAAATCAAATTTGCAATAATAAACTTATTAATCCAACTCGTGAGAGGAACGCGTGACCTGTTTTGACTGTAACCCTTGTTACCAACTTCTTAACATTGTCAATTAGTATGGGGCAAATAAATAAGGAGAATGAAGAAATTATCAGCAGAAGAACTTGCCATTATTACTGATGGACCACTTAATTCTCAGCACAAGCAGTTATAAAGCCGGTCAGTGAACAGAAGTGAAATCTTGAGCTTGATACATAACGTTATAATCATACTTCAGCGTACTACCTCAGCCCAGGGACGTTCGAGCTATTTCTTCGTTGGGGGGGGGGGGGGAACCCTGACATGGGGCATGGCCTGTAATTTAATACGATTCTTAGAAGAAACTGAGGGAAGCTGGCTACCTAATGATATGTGCGCTGGAGTGGTCTGAGTTTCAGGGTTGCACTTATGTCCAGAAATGGATGATAATGAGATTCAATGCTAAACAAAAAACGAAAACAGAAGCTCGAATTCTATTTTCAATGTAGTGGGAAAACGGAAAACAAAAACGGAACTTCGAATTTCGCTTTCCGAAGACCCGGGTAAACGAAAAACGAAACTGGAAGTTCGAATTCGGTTTTCCTATTTCCCGGGAAAACGGTTGGCACTAAGGTACACGCATTAGCACGGGTTCACCTTGTGCTGAAATTAAAGTAAGTGTAGTACAAAACGCTACCTTATATCTTCTTCGGGAAATCGTTTTGTGTTGGAAACAAAGCCATAACGTGACAACTTACTAGTTTTATGACAACCGCAGCGATGATCGTGATCAAGGTTGCCACAGAAACAGCGACAATCGTCGGTATTGCCCAACGCGGCAAGGAAATTTCCTGTTCATCTTCTTTTCGAGCTTTGACTGCTGCCTTTTCTGCGGAATTTGCCATTCCTGAAGACATTGTGTTTGACAGAGCACCAGGTGTTGGTTTTGACATTGTCCCGGATGTTGGCGACCCTACGGTTGAAATTGCCCCGAATTCTGTGGTTGACATTGTGCCAGAGGCTTGTGATCCCACGGTTGAAGTTGCCCCGAATTCTGAGAAATCAGTGGTTGACATTGTGACAGAGGCTTGTGATCCCACGGTTGAAGTTGCCCCGAATTCTGAGAAATCAGTGGTTGACATTGTGCCAGAGGCTTGCGATCCCACGGTTGGAATTGTCCCGAATTCTGAGAATTCTGTGGTTGACATTGTCCCAGATGCTGATGATCCTGCGGTTGACAGTGATCCTGAAGTTGGCGACTGTGTTTCTAACAATATACGCAATGGAATTAATAAATTTTATTCAACCTCTCGTGTTCCTATATATGTTCCTTATCTAATAATCGGAACAATTTTTGTCTGGTATAAGTGCGAAAATTGGGGAAAAGAAAATTCACCTTCCCAACGGATGTTCTTCTAAAATGTCATTTTCTATTCATTTGCACTACAACTTTTTTGACATGCGTGCAAAGACAGTAGCTACATGCATGTGAAAATGATCATCGCAGTAAATTTTCCAATTTAAGCACTGAAAATAAGAAGCCTGAAAAAAATCAGGGCTTCAACGGGATTCCGGAACCCTCCGCGAATACCGGTGCGATGCTCTACCAACTGAGCTATGAAGCTACACATTGGGAGCAAGGTCAGTTTATTGAGTTCATACTTCACATCATTTCACTCTTCACGGGCTGGTTCACGCTTAAGCATTTAGCACCTTTTTTATGGAATTTTCCAGCAAAAGATGCTAATTATCAGCATCGTACTGCGTTTGCGTATGTCGGCTTATGCTTATGTCAAAGTGTGAACCAGCCTTACGAGTCACATAACATAGTGATAACTCGAATGATCGAGCAAGTCCTATAGCAAGCTCTGTATATAGAGGAAATTTGGCGTCGTTTTATTAACAGCTTATATATAACATTTCATCTTACATTTCTTGGGAGGGAGCCCAAGTTTGCAAGCCCCATGTTTTTTATTAGGTTCCCTCGCCATTTTTGTCTTCATATGGCCCAAATAAAGTTATGTAGATTTAAAGCTAAAAGCTAATACAGCCAACATTCACAGTTTTGTTTAATTTTGCTCTTTTGTAAGCACGCATTTAGTTTGACCCAAATTTGAAACATTCCCTTTTACGACTTGTAACTTTTTCTTTTCTCGAACAATTTTTCATCGTGCTAATGGTACTGGTGTTCATATCAATACTCAGGCCGGCAAACTAAGAACAATGTTCGATCATGACGAAATGAACTAATTGTGAAGTTGAAACACAGATGACGAAAAAAAGAACAAAAATACTAATACTCACTAACGGCAAAGGCAGTGTTCAGTGTAATTGCACACCAGAAAATAACAAAAGCTGTAGCCATGCTAAATCAACAGTTAAATATTCTCTTCCCTTACTTGGGGCGTTCGCCTCCGTGATCAGGTAAACATGTGGTGAAGTATGAGCTTTCTTCGCGTAACACTTGAACTTCTTGGAGTGATTGTCTGTATCACCCGCGGATATGATAATTTAACTTTTGCTTTGCTCAGATCAATAATGACTTTGAGTACAGTTGTGTGTTTTTTCAAAAACTGACCTGTATTGCATGTTTATATAAGTTTTTCCCAAGACCACGATAAGACCATGGCCTTTGCTTTTAGAAAAGACTAGAACAGATAACCCGTTCGTATAGAATACTTTTAACCTGGTAAAAGGCATTCATAAGCAACCTGGACTGCCAGCTTGTGAGGATAAGAGTCATCTTTAATTATACTCAAGGTCCTTTGTCGGTTGTTTTTGACAAGCTGCGTTTGATAAAGGTGTCACGTTCACTATTTGCAGGATTCAAGTTGGTGTCGCAATTTGATCAATCATTTTTTTTGACAATAAAAAGAAATACTCCAGTCGTTTATGTACCATCTGCTTTCTTTCTATTTAGCTCAACAACATTTGTCACTGTGTAGTTCTCGCTATGTGTGGTTAAGTGAGGTAAATACAATGTCAGTTTCGCACGAAGTCATTGTCCTGCAATGGGCTGCACTATTTATACGCACGCGACTTTTAGTAATTTACAGGGGGGAATAAAACAGCTTTTCTCAGAATTTTCCACAAAGAGGGCAACCTCGGAAAGTACACCAAAATTTTTGAAACTTCCTTACCGGGAAAATCTGTTTATTTGAGATTCCTCCCGGAATTTCCCCGAAAATTACGCTTCCGGAATTTTGGCATCTAACGATTCAGGGATTTGCCAGAAAATTTCTCAAGGAAATTTTCGTTCCATATGTCTCCGTTTCAAAAGTTCCGGAATTTTAGGTTAAATGCGCACTTTATGAAACTCTACATAAAATAGAGAGTGCAATAATAACTGAATCATCATGCACTTTTTGAAAACAGCTTGATCACAATACTAAATAATGCTGAATCTAATTTCATTTGGCTTCGTTCGCAAATACACTTGTCATAAGATCTTTTGCATAAAATTTAACAAGATCTCAAACTCTCACAGCTTTGTCAAGCGACGGGTTTTTTAATTAGCAAATGTTAAAAATCTTCTTGTTTAGCACATGTGTTGCGACATCCACCACCACTTGCAATTTTATTCTCATAAGTTGGTACTTAGCTTTTATTAACCGAGCTAAGTCAGTCTGTATGGGAGAATCTTGACCGAGGTCATAAGTACAGACCGAACGCAGTGAGGTCTGTACACACGAGCGAGGTCAAGATTCTCCCATACAGACCGACTTAGCTCGGTTAATAAGATGTGTTTTATATGGCAAAAACAAGAAAAGTTTAACTCGTTTAATGTAACTGGTTTTTACTAACTTACATTTTGCTTGCGAACGGCGATGAGCCGAATTGAATTCTTCCAATGTTTGCTTTTCCTCTTTACTTTTTTTTCCTCATCAGCTTTTTGGCACTTACAGAAATAAATATTGTTAGACGAAAACAGTCAATGATTTTGCATTTTAGTTTGCAACTTTTTCACTACATTACCGGTATAGATGCCGGCCTAGATGGGAAAATCTAGACTGCGGTCAATATCCATTTCAGCCAATCAAATTCGTGAATTTGGTAGTTCCCAGTCCTTGTGGGACAGAGCCATATAATAACATCTAAACTAAATTGAAAAAGATTGGTCTAGTCAGCCGAAATGTTATACTTTAAATATATTAAGTTGTATCAGCCTTGCAGTACTCCTTGACTTTTATTCAGTAACTTTTCAAGTTTGGTTCATTCGATCTCTTGTGAGATCCAAGATTTGCAGTTTATTATTTTTTTTGTTTAGTACAGGTTGTAGGGTGAAACGGCTCAGCCCAGGCAGGCCCACTCAGTGTGCGTGCGTGAGTGTTTTAAAGTGTTTTTTGGCAGTTCTTTTTTAATAGTCGGGTAATTTTTTCGAATGCTTTAGGCTTCCTTTAAAGTAAATAAAAAAAGGAATTTTCAACTGCGTTGTATATTTTGCAAATTTTCATGAGACAAACGTTTTCAGCCAATTGATTACGTCGTTGGGGATCTAACATAGCGACATAGAATAATGACTGAAGACGTCATACAGTTATACGCAGTTTACATGAGTTTGTGAGAAGAATTAATATTATCTCAAACTTGTTACGGCAGCATGCATGAGATGCCTTTAATAAATACGATGGTGATGTATATCTCCTGTAATTACTTTTCCCGCACCGCCGCTTCTAACGAGCCAGATTTACAGACAAATGTATGAAAAATTAACTAAGCTACATCCTTTAAACTTGGTGAATACAATTCTCCACCTAATAGTTTAAGATTGCGATTCACAAATTGTTCAAAATCCGATTTTTCGAAAAGTTATTTGCTATCGGATTTCCCACACGAACACTGTCATTTCTGACTGCTTTGCCTGCCCGTTAAGATGGCTACATCGAAAAATTAATACAACTTTCTTCTCAAGTGAAATTTGCATTCACCTTACAGCTGTTTTGTTTCGGAGAATTTCGCCAACACATCAGAATAACACTAATGCAAATGCAAAGAGATGGTCTTTTGTGTTCTCTTTATTTTTCGGCTCGACAATGGCTACACAATGCATGTGATACAAGCGTAATACAAAGCATAATTGTATTGTCTAAATATTCCATTTTGTTTACATGAAACTTGACTCCGAGGTTTGAGGGAATACAATATAACGCAAGGTTTAGTTAGAATAATTTTTAGGTTGACTCAACCTCAAAAGACGAATTTTAGAAAAGTACAGAAATTTCTAGCTTAGTGATTGGTTGGTACTTCTGCTTCTGCTTCGGACTCCGATCTATTTTCTCATGTGACTCCGACCGTCACTCCGACTCCGATTCCTACTCCAGCTTCCGCTTCGACTCCCGGCGACGCCGACTTCGACTGCGACTCCGGCCGTAAGTCCGACTCCGACTCCGTTGCTCGGGAAAACCAGCCTTAAAAGGTTTAGTTGCGAAGAAAAACATCCAACACTCTTTATTTCTTTAATAGATTCATCGCGTTTATTACTGCGGCTAGGGTTAGTAGAAGAAACCTTTGTTTCAAGTCATATAGACTGGCTGAACAAACTATGTTAAGTGGATCTTTACAACTAAAATATTAATGGCTTAGAAATTATTAATGTGCATGGAATGTTCGGCTGTCTTCAAAGAGGAGAGTAAAATTATTTTAGCAAGAAAGTTCAAAACACTTTTCGAGAACGCTTTTTTCTATATTCCAATTGAAAGAAAGCTTTTATAAATTAATTGAAATCCCCGCGTGAGATGCAAAGAAATACGACTTCAAAACAAAACTCCGAATTAATTTTATTAGTTAAGAAAAACATCTGCTGGGCAAAAGCTTTTTAAAACAACCAACTCTAATAGTTTTCCCACAGGGAAAACTTGGTTGTAACGTGGCCAGGCGCTATTTAACGAGCTGAATTGAGCTCAGCCAAAATCGTTGCTCAAATCAGGACATTTTTGCTTTGATGAAGCATGTTTTTCGCAGGGATGTCACCACACCTCATCAGCTTGCTTGTTTTGACAACACTGACTGTGTCAGCATGGGCGGGTAAGCTTTAGATCCTTGTCAGTATTTGGATGAAAAAGCAACAGTCGTCTTATTCTTCTTGAATTAGTTACTTGACTCCAAAATATTATAAAAAAGCTTTGTCTCAGACAAAACCTTACTAACTGGTTCGTGAAGGTCTGCCTCTAGGCCAATATATTGTCCTGGTAGTTTCTATTCATACCTAAATCTTGCGGACTTATTAAAATTTTTGAAGTTAAACACCGTCGAGGACGTCAGTACGACTTTTAAAATGTTAAGATAAGCTCAAAATTGCCAAATTGAAGTAAACGCTACAGAAGAACATACAAAATAGCTGACTTTATTTCTAAGCACAAAAATTATAGAAAACGGCTTAAAATGCGAAATTATTTTAATTACTAGAGTAATCCTTATTAAATGCCTCATTCTTATCGCTGTGACTCGAAAATGGTTTTCTTTAAAGTTGTTGAAAACTGGCACATACTAGGGCTAAGTCTGAGCAAGATGTTTGGAACGTTTGACTGTTTCTTTCTTTCTCTCTTTCTTTCTCTCTTTCTTTCTTTTCTCCTGCAAGTCTGTATGGAATTCAGCTGAACGTTTTTCTCTTATTCGGCGTTCAATCTACAGGTTTTCGTTATCATCGGCCGATATCTTTGAACTTGGGTTTATAAATTATGAAACCCTTCAGTGTCATAACATGTTGTAAACTATTTAAGACAGTTGTTAATAAAGGTTAAAACTCTAAAATATTTACATTGCGACATGAATGAATAATAAAGAAACGCTAAGTAAAAAGCTTCGCGCGGATGGAGTCACTCTGTTTGTTCAGTTTTGGTTGAAGTTTGTGAATAAAAAGCATTTAAAAAATTTAGCAGTCAAGTTTACTCTGACACTTCTTTAAAATCTTGAAGTTGCTTCCAATGGAATCTGGATCTCCTCCGTGCTTGACCTTTACGTGGTAGCCGATTGCAATTGTTGCTCGCTTGTGTTCTTCCAAAACTGAACAAACAGAGTGAATTGATCCGCGCGAAGCTTTTAACTTAGCGTTTCTTTATTATTCATTCATGCCGCAATTTTTTTATTTGTATTGTTTCTATGTAAATATTTTAAAGTTTTAGCCAGTATCTCATTAGCATTTCTATAATCGATTGTATATATTTTAAACTCCTACAAACATTTTTTACTTTTCAACTTGAAAATGACCGTCGAACGGTCGAAACGTCGTTGCTTTTTAACGTTAACTTTTTTAGTGAAATCCGTTTCAAAAAACCTGTTGATTCGGATCTTTTATAATAACGTCTTTATTGAACGTCAAGGCTTAACGAGGCAGAAAAAGTTCATAAAATTTTCTTTATAATTATTTTTTGTCAGGCTTAAAAGATTGCATTGAGTAAATGCTTAAACTGGTGGAATCCGCTTCAAAAAATTGATACATGATGTGCATACTTGAACAGTCCAGGGCTTTCAGGCAGGGGAAGCAATTAAAAGGACCTCGATTTTTCAACGTAAAGAGATTTAAAAAATTGGAAGCGAACGTAAATGCAGATCGAGAGGCTGTTCGCCCCAATCCCTTCGCGCTTCCGCTGTCATAGTTTGTGTACTGAACGGTCCAACAAGTCCAACAACATAGGATGTCACTTAAAGAACATTAAAGCTGCAGTATCACGAGAGGTCTTTTAAGTTTTTGTGCAAAAAAATATGCTAGAATAATAAAGGTGCACTCACTGGTCAAGAAAATACTCTTTAAAGTACAAATAGGCGTGATCTCTTAGAGATCAACGATTTTTAATGATTTTCCTCCAAGTAACATTGTCAAACTTGAAAATGTCGGCCCGACGTTATCAAATTTTAGACCACTTCTTTCCTACTCGTCCGTAGGCACAACAGTTGTAAGCAGCTTTTGTGACTAGTATGGTGCATTTTAGATTGATACCATCACGTTAACTGGGTTTTCAAGTACCACTAAATCTTCGCGAGACTGTCCCTTAATTCGAACGAGGATACTTTTATGACTAGCTCAGAAGTGAACGTGAAGGTTTTTGTAACAAAAAGTTGTCACCAAACAAAGATTTTAAATTTAATTTTGTACAACATTCTAAGAAAAACTCTTGCAAATGTTTTGCTGAAAGAAAACCGTTGTTGTAAGTTAGGATAATGTGAGCTAATGTGTATGCTGGACAAATGGCAATTCCTAAAGTATTCTCCTTTTTTTCGTTTTTCCTGGTCTCGCAGATGATGACGAAGATGAACTAATCATTACAATGGAGGTTAAACGAAATAACATGCCGATTCCTTGGGACAAGAGTCTGTCCAACAAGAAAAGCAAGGAATTCAAGGAAGTGTCACTGGCTGTAAAAACTCAGTTGAAAAAGGATCTTAAAGAACTAACAAATGTAAGTCAGATCAAAGTAAAATCATTCATGGAAAAGCAACGAAACACGTTCTGCGAGTTTGAATGCAGGGTTAACTCCAAGCAGGTTACCAAAGAAGATATCGAAAAGACCCTGAATATGGCAGTGGACATTAGTGCTTCTGAAGGGATATCGTACATTCGGATAAATATGATTTTGAATCTTTTGAGCTTGTCGTGGAATGATGCTTACGATGATCCCAAGACCTCGGAGTACAATAACCTGACGACTAGTATCATAGATGCTCTTTCAGAAGTCTTCAAAGACACAGATGCGGTTGCGGATCTTGAGATTGTCTTGGTGTCTGAAGCGCTCGATGGTTCTCTGGCTGTGGAGTACGTTGCTCTTGTTGATCCAGAGGCGGGCGTAAAGAAAAGCGACTTGGAGAAGATATTCAAGGAATTCACGAAGAATAGAAGCTTTGAAAAGATGATCACTGCTGCGAAATCCCAAGACCAGAAGGACGAGCCCCTAGTAGGAGCAATCGTGTTTGCCGCGCTGATAATGTGTGCCGGGATACTAGCTTTCCTTGTTGTGGTAAGTTAATTCATATAAACTTTTTCCGTGTTTGCATAGTCTCATGTATGGGGCGTTGTAGAATTCGAGAAAGTCATGCAAACCGACCAAACTCCAGCCTCGCTCGAGGTGTTGCTTAACTTTTGAGATGAGATAGCATGTAAACGCGGGAAACACACTATATTGATTTTATAAATTATTTGTTAAAAAAGTGCGGGCAAAAGTAAGACATCACAACCGAGCTGACATACTCTCATCTAAACACACCTATCGACCAATGAGAGCTCGCGCAGTATCTGGCTCAGTTATCGCCCAGTAAGATATTAATTGTAAAGCCCTATCAAGACTGATTATGTTTGCTTTACTTTGTGACGAGGGAGTTAATGATGACCTCGTGGTATTACGTTTAAGCCATAGAGCACTTCACCGTGTTTACATAGCCTCATCTAAACACGAGGAGGGTTAGGAGAATTCGAGACAGTTATGCAAACCCGACACGTATTTGCATAACTTTCGAGAATTCTCCCAACCCTCCGAGTGTTAAGATGAGGCTATGGAATGGGAATTTAGTTTCCCCCTTGACACTATGCCGCCAGTGTTTTGTTTCTGTGTATGTGGCAAACTATTATTAAACTTAAACTTAAACTTAAACTTATTGATGATTCTGGTGAATATAACCCTCAAACTCGAGCTCGTTTCTTACTCTTCTCATTCTTCACACTATTCGCGCCATTTGGAAAACCTCCAGCCTTTGCCATCTTCAATCTTAAGTCCAGCGCTGCAACCAATGCAAGCGAGGCGGCCTCATGGTTAGTGCGCTCGACTCCGGCGCGAGTGGTCTGGGTTCATGTCCTGATCGGGGACATTGTGCATACGTGTGTGTTGTCATGTGTTGTGCTCTTGAGCAAGCATTCTGCTAGTGCCTCTGTTGATTCAGGTGTACCATGGGTACCATGCAGAATTTAATTCTGGGGTTAACCCTGCGATGGACTAACACCCCATTCAAAGAAGAGTAGAAATACTCCCAGTAGCTTTATGCTTCAGAAACTGCAAATAAGCCGGCGCCGGCCTGACAGGGCTCTTAGCACGTATGCAGAATAAACCTTTTTCCCCAGTGCTGTAACCATTTATTCACCGCGTCTTGCTCGCTCTCTAAAGTATTGCACGATGCATTATCTCTTGGTTGTCTTGACAGGTGCTCCGCCGGAACTGGAAGTACGCTAAAGAAAACGCCCCGGAAGCAAGCTTTGAATGTTACCGGAGAAAGAAACACCATATCACCACTGCTCTGGTGACAGAACAGTCCGACACTGCCTCTACTAGTTATAGGCGCACAGATAGCGTCGATTTGGAAGTGGATGAACGACCAAAATCAGATTTTTAACGTGCCTTTAAATGAATGAGCATTGTTCTAGTTTTACGATTCTTCATACCCAGGGGGACATTGGGGTTTGCGGTTTTGGACAATTTTTCTTCAGGTATTTCGGTAATTTTAGCCTCAAAATGCGCTATTTTCCGGATGCAGCCTTTTAGCATTTTGGACGGTACTGAAAATCATCTCTTAAGTACCCAAGTCCACCAAAGTCCTCTGAGCCCTTTCCAGTTCCCCATCTAAATAGGATAAGTTATTATTTGTTAATTATTAGCCAACACGCCGATGAATGTTACCTACGTTGTCTTTCTAAATCGAAAATTACGCTCATTGCCAAATTGTTAGTTCCGTGTTATTTGCTCTTAACTTGAGATCGACTCAGTATTAAAGTGTTGCGGTATTTGGCGATTTTTTTTTTGCGATATTGCGGTATTTGCCGAAATTTTTCTTGCAGTACTGCGGTGTTCAGAACGCATCCCCGCACCCTCCCGTCCCTGAATGCCCCCTCCATACCCCCCTCCATACCCCCCTCCATACCCACACTCCACAATAGACAAAAATGCTCCGGATTCCAATTTTACCATGTTAGCCGGATGTGGAATAAATTTTCATTGTCTGGGTGGCCCCGGTTTTAGTAAACGCACTGTAAGGTAAAACGCTACTTGTCATGTTAAGCAAGCTCTATTCTATAGTAATATCGTAGCTTAGCCTATTGTTATATTCAAAGGAAAGCGCTTTTATGAGAAAGCAAGTCAACGGCCACATAAGTTTGATATTAACTTCATTTTTAATTCATCGTTCGTGCTCATTAATTGCCTTAAAGCAGGCCTGTAATCAAGCAGTGAACACATACGTAAATATTACCCTAATACGTGTATTTATCGTAACAAATGGTGATAGAAACAGTTCTATCCAAATTGGCGCTTCTTCCTCCGTAATGCATTTGTTGAATAAAAAACAGTTAACCCGTTACACTTTTACACTTTTTCCAGATCAATCGCCCCCGATCTTTTTAGAATGTTTGAGAATATCCTGAAGGCCTTTTGTAAAGACCTCGCATCCACACTACGCCAGAGAAATTTGAAAATAGCGTTTTCATTCCAGCATTTTCAAATTCCTACGGTTTGAAGAGCATTTTCGAAAAGCTCGGTTTTCGTGACAGATTAGTGTGAACGGTACACCTAAAGGTAGCAATAAAGCTGACTTTTGAAATTTTTAAAGCCAGGTAAACACTAGGGGACTAGGGGCATTGGTCTCCGAAGCAAGTCCCTGCTACAAGTTCCTGCGAGTAGTCCCTTGATGTGTGCCGACCTTAGAGCGTAGTGCGGACAAGACCTTTTAAGTGGCCTAAGATGACAATGACAAGACATTTAGCAATTTGTGGGGGCTTACGGCAAGATTCCATTCATTTTTTTGCGATTTCACTGACAGCTCTATGTTATGGTAGTTAGGGGGCAAAAACATGCATGTAATATATCAAACACGACAAACTGTGTCTAACCACAAGCACCGAGAAGAGAGTTGAAAATGCAACGCGTAGTGGATAATTTTTGAGTAACCTCGAGACGTTTGGAAATGTGGTCAAACATGCCTCGAAGTATCTTCTCAATCAAAACTAAAGCCATGCATAGTTAATTTAGGGGAATGGTTATGAAACCCGACAAAATTATTTGTTGTAGGTTTTTGTTCGCTTATTTGGCCTTGACCGTGCAAAAACAGAATAGTACCCCGTACTGAGGAACCAACCAATAGAAACGTGTTGGTTACGGAACTCATGCATAGTGTATGAGCGCAAAACAAAAGATTGTGCAGGGTCATGGACCTTCCAACCTAAATCTTGGCATCTGTGCTTGCTCCTTTGATGTTTGCCAGGCTTCATAACCATTCGGCTTTATTAACTATGCTAAAACTAAGGAGAAAACGGAGAAATAAAATCGTAAATATCCATGCAGATATCCAGGCCAGGGTGCATTTAGTTTAGTGTACGCCGAAGATCTTCGGCGTGGGTTTTAAAATTTTATGGCGTACCGGCGTGCGATCGACAAGATGTCGGCGTACTGAAGCGTAACTGGCGTACGTAATTCCTTGTCAACGATAAGCGAAAACCTGAATCATTATTAGCCGGCCCTTATGTCCTCGATTTCTAGAGACGGCTAGATAAAATAAAGCACGACCACTGAACATGTAAAGATGAAAAGTAGTTGCTTTTGCTTCTGATAGCGAGCGTGGGCATCGCTTCAACAAACTATTCTCCAGGATTTCTCTTACCCGCCCTCTTTCGTGGCGGCGCGGCGGTAAAGAACGGCGTACAGTGGCACCCTACTCGGCGTACATTTTCAAAGCCCTCGGCGTAACTTCGGCGCGGGGTCTATGCGGAATGCACCCTGGTATCCGGGCGCTGGCACGGTTATGATTTTCTTTGTTTAAACTTGATGAATAATTAATGAGTTTGAGCGGCGTGATTCAATAGTTTTAAATATTGAGTCACGCCATATTTTTATTCTTATTTATTTGTATTTACTACACTCAAAAGTGTAGTAAACATGGTAAATATCTAAACTACGAGTGTGCCACCATCCACGAAATGCTTAAGATCTCTCATTGTGTTTCTAGTCACCTGCGACTGCATACTTTTTATAATTATAGTGCTTGTTTGAATCAGAGTTGGTTCTCTACTTTCAGGTCGCTGAGGCCTTTCGAGACCGTGAACATGGCATTATTTATACTGCTCAGTCATTGCTCATCTGCAGTATTCTCCAATACAGGCGGGTGAAACGGATTCACAGTTAATCTCTGTAACAGAAGTAAAACAAAATTAAAATATGTAATGCGAACAAACCAGTTTTTCGAACATTTTTCGTTATTGATTCTGTAGTTTGGAGAGGTGGATTTTACATATGTTTAGTACGGACACTTTAAAAAATCCTTTTAAAGATAAAATGATGTACATTTGTTTTCTCTCTTATTAACTACAGTAGAGTCGTTTACATCCTATATTCGCCTTTGCTCTGTTTATCCTGTCATTTCTTCCCTTAAATAGTTTTTTTCTTACACTGTTTACGGTAATTTTTCCTTCACAGATTCTGAGAAATCTTTATGTTTGACAGCTTAAAACATGTTTCATTTGTTTTTCCTTTAATTCCAGCACCTTTTTGCTAGTAACGTAGAGAGAAATCAGGGTTTGGTCACTCCGAGGTTATCACTGTTCACGTTTTGCACATCTTGAAAAGTTCAGCCTAAAATTTTTCAAGTTCGTCGTTTGCAATCCGTGTTAATCTTCTCCATCCTTAACTATCCTTATTCCTTTAAGAAGTTTCCTTCTACTTAAAGGTGATTTTCCACGAGGCCAAAATTACTCAAAATAACACGACTGGGATCTTTTAAATACTCATCGTTATTTAGGAATGCCCTGAATACTAACCCTGACGACGCCACCAAGAGGCCTGATCTCTTCCTCGCGTTTTTTACGCGCTGCTATGCTTTCTAATTGTGATGAAGTATTGTGAAACGAGATGTGCTTTAATTTCTTCGGTTCTTTTCTCGTTACTTTTCTTGTATCGCGTGCTTGTTCCTCGTCTTTTCCAGTAGTGGCTGCTTGCTCAAAAGCTTGCACTTGAGAAAGTATCTTCTTCGAATCATTATTAACCTGGTTCTCAGAATTATCATGGGATGTGAGATATTCATCATTTCCGCCTTCTGGAAGTCCGCGATCCTAAAAGAGAGACAAAGTTGTATTTATGCCAAGGCATGCGATCTACAAATTCTTTTATGTGGGGTCTGTACCAGATAAATAACTTTACAGTGTTCTTTCAGAGACGGATCTAAGGGGGGAATTTAGGCGGTGCCCCCCTACCCTTTCAGTAATGAGCATTATATTTGTTATTTGTTTAGTTCACCGTTAGAAATAACAGAATAAAATAGTTTTACATAGTTAGTTTTAATTCCACCAATTTACTGATTGTCAAGTTTGGAAAAGATTATGTTCATTTGGCAGCTGCATTATTAGTTTTGATTTTCTGGTTGATCAGAACAGAAACTCCAGATTTTAAATCATGCCTAGCTTCACAAACTTTTTTAAAGCGGCAGAAATGCTGGAAATGGTGTTTTAGAGGGTAAAATCTGAATTTTTGAGAGCATATTGCCCCGGACTCCCTACAAGCTCGCGTCTACGGCGCTCGCTATCCACGTAGTCGAAAGGTATAAAGTGCACGAACCCCCCTTATCAGGAATTCCTAGATCTTCCCCTGGAGTTCTTCCTCGAGGAACATTTTCAATATTCGGCGATAGCCTGATTGCTCACAAGACTATCAAATATGGCTTTCAAATTCCGAGAGGTACCTTGTGTCTGTGTTTGATTTCCATGAAAATGAACCTAGAGGCGAATACATTTTCATATGAATGGTTTTCGCGCGAAGACTCTGACATAGAGGCAAAAGCAACTCGGAAATGCGCCTATTTAAGTCAATTTTTCTTCATCCTTCTCATAATTGTCGGCTTCCTGGTCTTGTACTTTTGAGGAGAAGTGATTCAGGCTCTAGCTTACACTCGCTCCACTCACTAATGCTTCCCCCTTACATACCTTCTGTTTTTCTTCTCGGTTTGGTAACGGTGTTTCCTGCAATGGTTCAGCAAAAGAGACTTTAGTTTTTGATTGGGGATCGCTTCTTGGCTTAATGTAGTCATCCCTGGATCCTGGGGTAATAAAATCGTCCTGAAGAAAGAGTGTCGCAAAATGTGTGAATCGCATGAGTTTGAAAAACATTTCATCTGTCAACAGAGGCATATCACCTAGAATAGAGTTTGCATTGATCAATTGTAGTCAGCTTCAAAGAGGACACGTTTACACGTGCACGCACCTGACGTGCTGACTTTGCGTGATTTTCGTTCTTCGTGTCTTTAGCATTTCTTTGTCTTGATGGCTGAAACTGTACAGGATAGTATCCAGCTTTATATAACATACTGAAATCTACAAGAAGTAACTACTCGCAGCGTGGTCACGTGGCTTAGCGAAAAGGATCGTCACGCAGCGATGTTACAAGGAAGCGTTGCGTGACAACCGAAATAACGACTGCATGCAAATGCGGAGTACGTGCCTCGCGCATCAAGAGTCGCCTCAGGTGTTTTGCAATGTCACTATTTTACTGATTTTAGTTGTGATTAGAGGTACATCATATGACCTGTTACTTAGTTATTGTTAAGTGAATTTGCACATTTTGTACCTTCTCACACACATGTTTGATGGTTATTTTAGGCACTAACCTGCATCTCGTCATAACACCCCAGTGTGTCTGTGCTTCTGTGATGTCGTTGTATCTGTTCAGAATTTCTCAACAAGTCCACAAGCCTATCAACTGACCTTGAGGTTCCCATAGAAAATGTACGACTCTGGAACTTCTGCCCCTACAAGGAACATATCATAGCGTAACAATAGAAAATAATAAAAGTCAATTCACCCTGTTGTTCGAAAGCCAGTTAGCATTAACCCTGGATTAAAAGTTAATCGAAGTACTTATTTTTCCTGTATACAAATGTTTTTCAAATTCAAAACTGAGAGATAAACAATGTAGGCAGAAAATCTCAGCGAAAGGTTCAAAAATTAATCAAAAGTTTCGCTTGGTCTAAACATTTCACGTTGTTGAAACTGTTCTTTCTCGGTATTTACATGTAAACGAACAAACCATCAAGGCAAAATTAGCGTGAAGTTCAGTTCACGTTTCATTTACATTACACTGACGATATGCTTAGTTTGCTTACCGTATCACATTGATTTCTATATGCTTTTTCCCCTTATGGATTTCAATTTAAAAAAGTAGCAATAAATATAGGTCTAAGCAAGAAAAATAAAACCATCCGGCTGATTTGTCTAATTTGTGTCATTAGGCCAGCTTGCAAACCTTAACATCAATCAATTTCTAATTTGTACGTTACTAATACCTTCGCTCCGTGCTCATCGTGTAAAAAAGTTGACAGTTCATGAGTAGATGACGCTGCTGCTATGATAGAGAGTGCTTCTCTTGTCTCCATTTGCCTCCGCTGGCGTTGGTGCCGTTCTTCAGTATTGCGTCTCTCTCGAGTTAAAGCTTTTTTCAACAATCTAGTCCTCATCTGAAATTTTGCATTTATTACTATCATTATTGATCGCTTAATTGCTCGTGACATGAAGTGCCGCTTATTACATAATCACATGAGAGACATGTCATGACTCAACTTTTTCAAGACAATGTCTCCTACCATGACCAGGGCTCGAGCCCGGATAGCTCCATCTGGAGACGAGCACACTAACAGTGAGGCGTTTGCGCCTCCATGTTGCGAAGCGGTGTGGGGCTCTGTAAATAAAATGATTCACTTTTTTATGACTTACCAGTAGACCGAAAATGAAGATCAAAAGAATGAAGACAATTAACAAGCCACCAATCGAAATAATCTTCCACAGTTCAATCAGGAGGGGGGCTTCAGTTTCTTCTGTTTCTTGGTTAACTGGGTTGTTAGCATCTTTGTTTTCTGTAGGTGACTCAGATGATAACGACGAAGACACTGATGATGATGGTACTGCTGCTGCTGATGATGATATTGTCATGAACGTTTGATGGGATAATGTCACCGACGTCGCTATACTGCTCTCATTTTGAACGCCTTGTAACAGCGTCGTTAAGACTGGAATACAAGAAGAAAAACTCGTGCATGTCAGACTGAACAGCTTATCATGGGGAATTGTCGCATGAAACTGACTCAGTGTCACTTTAACAGATATCACACTTTTCCGATTTTTTCATTCAAACAAAACATGAAACAGACCGTTCGATTTATCGCGCCAAACTTAGCAAGCATGCGAGGCTTTGTTGAATCCGTTGCCTGGAACGCATAAAATTATGGGACCCCTAACTTGCCAATTTCTACAAAGAAATGTATGCTTGCAATTGGCAATGGAGGGCTGGCGCAGTGGTGGGAACGGGCCCGGGTTCGATTCCCGGACCCGGCGTCACATGTGGGTTGAGTTTGTTGTTGATTCTCGCACCTACTCTGAGGATTTTTCTCCTGGTTCTCCAGTTTTCCGCCCTCCACAAAAACCAACATCTCCAAATTCCAATTCGATCCGTAAATGAGGGCCACAGGTTTGTCAGTTTGCTGTTAAGTGTCACCCTCACCAAGTAAGGTTGATTATTATCTTTCCCCCTGTCATACATTCCCTTGTAAGTGTTTATTAGTTTACAATGGATTCGTATAACTATTGGTCGATTTACTAAATCTAAATCTGCCATGATCAATTGAACTATAGAGATGTTTTACTGTTTATTTGAAAAATTAAATACGAAAAATTGTTCATAATTGCGTGATATCGGTAAGAAGGTCCACTATTATTTATGTAATCGTGAAGAGCCGAGAAATTCGAATTGTTCTTTATCTCAGATTCAGATTGCAACATAAAGCAAACTCATTTTCACTTTAAAATGCTTTAACTGATTCCCACTAGTTCATTTCTACGAGTGTCAATCTCATTTTCTCGTTATAATTAAAGATTTTCCCAGCAAACAAACCTCACTCTAGTAAGAAGAAGAGTTCCTCAAAAGTTCTAAAACTGAGCCCATTCCGAAAACGTGACCAGAAAAAAGTATCTGTATCAGTGGTTCCTGATGAAATTTCTTAGATTCATTAGATATACTGGGAAAGGTTTAATGTAATTCTAGGATTATTTAATATTTGAGACGTTTTTACTAAAATATCCTAGAAAATGGATTTTTCGTTCGGCCCTTTTCGCCTTCATTTCCACGCACCTGGCAATGTTGTTCAGCCGAAACAAAAGAAAACATTACATTGGCACACAAGTTTTTATTGTTAACACCTGTGCACTGAAGCACGAAAACAGAACACCAATATTAAAGTTGACCGAGTACGTACTAGGATAAGTAGCTCAGGTTATCGGTGATTTTTTTATTCTGGCATTAAACGTCGTGTCATTTAAGGAATCTTGTCAGTCAATTGTTGATTTTCACTTGCAAACTTTTTCTTCAAGTAACAACTAATTAGCGTTGTTATCCGAGCATATTGTTTACTTGAGATATCGTGATTGAAGCCTTTCAACTATTTTAGAGGAAAGCGGATTAAGGTTAGAAAAAAAAGTGTTAAATGACCTCCACAACCAACACTTCACCTATGGTTAGGGCGTTGATTTATTTGTCCATATTACTTGAATAGGTTGGCAATTTAAAAATTACTGCTTTATTTCCTTTCATATTTGGCGTTTTTAGCTCGACAGTAAAAGGGGAAGGCAGCAAAATACCAAAATACCACGGCGAAAGAGTTGTCCTCTCCATATTTCATGCATTAGCACTATATCGAAAATACGTGAAAAGGCTTGTCAACATGTAATTAAACGTGACTTCTTCAAAAGTAACAAAAAAAATTGAATTTGGCATCGAACAGAAAAAAGTTATTTTCATGTTTGGAAAAACAAAGAATGGCATCTGTTGTGTTATAGGAAAATAACACAGATGCCTTGTGTTCTAAACGCCCCATTCCATAATTAATGAATTCCGAATCTAAAAACTAATAACATACATCAATCAACTTTCTTTACTGGTGAGTCATTTCACCTACAGTGGAACAAAAGTAAAGAATCTCTATACCGAGTATATAGCCTGAAAAATTTACATCGAGTAGGTATTTTTCGCCACCCCCTTTTAAATAACGTGATATCTTGCAGGCAGTTACAATAGCGATCATTAGCCGCCCGCTGAGTCGGACTTTAAATGCGCGTCCGAAAATTAAGGGCGAAAACTCGGCTTTGTGCTTTGTTTGAGATTCCTTTTTTCAGATTATAATTTTCAGGTTGATATCGAGAGGAGCAAAACATTTCTGCCGAAATGTAATATTGTTTTCTAGTAATCTATATACGTGAGTTGACCGAACTTGCCACATCAGGACACAATTTTGAAGAGAGCTTCTTGGGATCATCACTCGTAAAATTGCTTCGAAAGTCGACTACAGAATGGTTTGTCACCTACCTCCGATTGACAGAAATAAATGCCAATAAATTCGAAATTCCATATCAGGCACGCTGTTTTTCTACTGAGTTAGCGTAACTATCCAGACACATCATCCTGTTCAAAGGACTAAGAATCATTACACGAGTGTGGTTTCCCCGGTCGAGGCCTAGGTTCTAGTCCAAAAAATTATTAAAGTTTCATGAGGGTTGCCTGGCCCTTACCTAAAAAAGTGACGACTGGGAACGTTGAAGGAAATTAACTCGCGCTGCGTAGATATTATCTTGGTGCTCTGCAACTGAACCATGAATCTTGAAGCGAAACCAAGGCTTGAAGGGTAAAAAAGAAAAAAAAGATAAAGGAGGATAGGGCATTGAAATATTCAATCATGGCAAGTCAGTTGGACAGGCAGCGCCTCAACTTAAAACGCACAGCCGTCGAGTGTTGGAAACGTTTTCCTCAGGTTTATACCATCTGGATTACTGTAGTGGGAACGTTTGCATAAAGTGAACCTAATATAGTTTTACCTTTACATTTGCTAACAAAGACGAAAGCGGCCTTCACAATGCAAACTTAAAACGTTGGCAAACTCGTTCCTTCACAAGTCATACTTGCGTCACATCGCAACATGACCGACTTATTTAGTACAGCGACACACACGTAGAAGAGTGAAACAGAAGAAGAGAAGAGAAACCTGAACAGAAAGCGGTGAAGAAATTGAAAGTTTGGACAAAACCCAGTTTGTCCGCTAGCTCCTCCATTTTCTCGTTTGATTTTAGTGTCTTTGTAGGCTATAGATAAAACGCCCCACACAGCCGGACTATTGTAACCCTCTTCGAGAAATTGTGTCACGCAGGTAAATCATGTGAATAGAGCGCGTGTTTTGATTGGTTGACCGACTGTTTCTGTGCCGTTCACCCAAAGCAACTTGAGTTTGTCGTGTGAATGCCGCTTAAGATACTATTACGAAGTAACAGATCACACAATACTAATACTAGACAGTTTTGATATTTTATTATAAAATTGGAGTAACTGTTACATGACTTTTGTAAAAATTCCGAACGTGTGCAGAACATTAATTCAAAATGACGTTGATTTAGAGAGATAAGAAAACAAAATAACAAAATGCACGCTGACTCTGCAGACATTGATATATTTAACAAATTATAAACAATTATTGGATGAGGTTGAGCATGATATCATGAATTATCAAAACCGAGGTCTGTGTTATCTGCCGAAGCCGAAGGCAGCAGATATTGCATTTATCATGTCAAGTTCACAAGCTATTGTGAATTGATTAAATGCTCTCGGCCAATCAGATTTTTCATAGTGAGTCTGATGTATAATAATTATATTTAAAGGGCGGCCTCTGTTCTCGTTCTTTACATTTAGGAAGTGCGTAATTCCTCCTGATGGCAAACTTAAATGAGACAATCATTGTAACGCAGTTCATTTTAAAATCGCTGTAGATCCTATAGTAGTAATTTTAAAACATATAATTTAGAGAAATCAAACAACTGTGATCTGAATGTGTAGCATTTTATAATCGTAACTGAACTAGATAATCACTAGTCCTGTTATTTAAAGGAGGCTACTCCAACACTAATAAAAACCTTGCACTAACCGAAGTTTCAGCTTCTAAAGGACGCGGGAACGCGTTGGCAATGTGGGACACGGGGACGCGTTGGCGATGTGGGACGCGGGGACGCGGGGATGTGGGACACGGGGGCGCGTTGGCGATGTGGGACACGGGGACGCGTTGGCAATGTGGGACGCGGGGACGCGGGGACGCGGGGATGTGGGACACGGGACGTAGGGATTCGAGGATAAACATTTGTAAAGTACAATTCTCGGTGCTCTTGAGGAAGGTATTATGTGCTGGAGAGTTTGTCAGCACACTAGTAGCTGATAATTTCCAGCGTTCATCTTGGTTCGGCCTGATATGTTTGCTGGCCTATTTCACCGACAAAGAAAGATATGTTAAAGAACAGATTTATTTCAAACTACTTTGTTACTTGCATTTAGTTCACTAGTTCTCTAAAAGTTCACCAGTTCTCTAAAAGTGTTTTATTATGTGTGAAATTTGAAAGGTATAGACAATATTAAAGAAACAAACTCTTACCATGCATTTTTACCTTTCAACACA
>CM042751.1:1333223-1347646 GCA_022496165.2 Catalaphyllia jardinei
GCGTTCAATCCTGGACATAAGTGCAGACTTTAGCATCCTCAGTAAAACGCCTGTTCCTCGACACTACTGGTGTTACCCCCTTCCCAACTCTAGTACGACTTCATGTCCCTCACCGTATTACCGTGGCTTGGTGCTATAATCTGAAGGCTCCCGCACTGTGCAAGCTACGCCTACAAGGAAAGCGGTTTTCTCGTGTCGGCGGAAGTAAGAAAAGTTTCAAAACCCTCAACATAATCCAATTCTGCCTTAAACAGCAACTACCAAAATTCACTTGAGATTCTTCGGAAGATGAAAGTAAGGAATAAAGAGCATTTCTAGATGTACGGTCCCTTGCCTTAAGCCACTGCTTGATTTCTTCAAACTCATGAACTGGCGTACTGTTGCACCATAGTGGCCTTGTTGGCACCGCTGGACCAAGGCATATCACGTGTTGACGACCCTCCCCTGAGAGGCCAGCACAAGCTTCATCGCAGGTGGAGTTACCAACATAGGGTCCAGAGGAAGAACCTTGCCATCGGACGAGGATCCCGGGCACCTTGGGTTGGGGCACACAGGTCCAAAACTGAACTTAAGAAACCGGAACTGGCGCTGACAAATGTCTGTCATGATTGACATTAAGATACTGAACAATCATGGAGCTTTTTCCCATTTTTGTGCCTAGCGATGAAACAAAAGAGCATTATACGTTAAAAAAGGCGAGAATTTGCTTTTATAAGTTTCATAAGTTATAAGGCCATAATTTCCTTTATAAAGTATTTGTTCAGTTTCCATCTGGAATATAAGTTATAATCCTAAAACGTCTTTATATTTTCCGGTGATGAAATACGTCTTCGAAGTTCCGCCTAAAAGATAACGCAACATTCCCTTAAAACATTGCACAGACATATTTGAGTGTTTTAAAGACGGAAGCTAAGAATAATGTGGTTTTGCATGCGAGGCTATCTACCATAAAAATATGGGCGAAATCGAATTTTCAACCCGTGCCAAGTTATTTTTCATATTGTTGACAGGGACTCTTAAAACAAACAAATAACCAGATAATAGTCAGCCTAAATTACAATCAATTAAAAACCCCTTCACACAGTGACAAAGACAGAATTTTTAGTATACTTAACAGGAAGTTCAAGAAAAAAATTCCCTTAACTTCTTCTGATTAGAAATGCTTCAATTTAAAGATGGCTAAGGATCAAAATTGACATGGACTTACCTGGCACTTATTCGAATCTGACTGTATTTCTGGCACTCTTCTGCAAGAATAAAGTAGCTGTCCCCAAAGGAGAAAATGGCCATATGTTTAGCAATGACAGGCATCATCCCACGGCTGGATTTGCTCTTTGCTCCTGTACGAACAATGAAATATTGGAACAGTGCAGGAGGCAGAAAGCTGTGGAAATCAAACATTAACACTTTATCTGAATTGCAGATTCCATTCCAGGTTTTTCTACAAAGCCCTTGCCACTTTCCTTTCAGGGATTTCTCTTTTAGGTGGAAAGGAACGATGTACTTGCTGACTGGATCAGATCCTTCACTTTCATCTTGCTCGTCACCGACGTCTTCGGGGTCTTCGACATCTGCTAAATTCGAGATAGGACACAGCATACCTGACGCTTCCAAGATACCAACTAGTTCTGTGACAGGGCTGTCAAAGCCTTTCCATAAATGCTCCAAAAGATTCATGTCCGCTCTTCCCTGTTCTTGCAATGTGTTCCATTGATCACGATACTCACGCTCAACATCCAAGTGCGTGGGAATGTCATGAAGGCAGGTCATGACATCAACCAGAAATTGCGGATTGATGACTACCAAGTCCTGTAGCTCCGAGCTTTGGGTCTTTGGCCCGATTAATTCTTCTATAAACAGAAAATAACAGGTTTTGTTTTAATATCTATCGATATTTCCGATCCGGTTGACTCTGTCCTCAAGCTGTGTAGTATGTATGTTAAAAAAAAAACTAAGGGTAAATAGAAAAGAACAAAAGACCACGATTACCTGGTAGGATGATCACACCGCTGTCGTGGTAAAACTGCAGCATACTTTGAAACTCTTCTTCTTCCACGACACGATAGCTGCCCTTCACCATTTCTTTCAGGTAGGCCTTTGTAACGCAGGATGGGCAACCTGGTTTCTCCCTCCGTCTGAGGATTTCTTCTTCAAAATGAAGCCACAGAACGGGAAGTTCTTCATCCGTTAGCAGCAGGCGAGAAGCTTCCTCTTCGATGGCGTTCTTCAACTCCGCAGCACCATCATCACCACCGCCAAGGGAGTTTTCTACGGTGAACAAAAAGCTATTTTCTTTGCTTCTCACTAGCTGTTGCCCAAATTTCCCATCTAAATCACTGTGCAGACTTTTCTCTGCACGAGAAATATCTTTTTCGCTTACGTTACTACGACGGGTTCCCACCAGGAACACAGGTGTCGTTTGAGGAGTGTGGACACGTATGGAGTTCAGCCAGAAGTGAATATGTGTTAGTGCTTGCTCGGAATTCTCAGGGTTGCAGAGCTCAACCAGGTTAAAAACCACCAGATAGAAGGAACGTCTGTTGAGAAAAACATGATGCATTGCTTGATACAATGGATGACCAGCAAAGTCCCAGATACTGATTTTGGCGTACTTGTTTTCCTTCTCACCCAGGGACGCTTCACTCATTCTTCTCACAATCTGCTCGACTGGTATGTCTCGTGGAGGAGTCTCTTCACGTGCCCTGATACTTCTAGTAGAACGCATTGGAACCATGCTTGTACCCTCGCCAGACGTGTCAGTAGTTTCTGATATGGGTGGACTCTCGATGCTTAAAGGACGTCTTAAAACAAACTTTTGGGCTAAAAAGGACTGCCCCGGGTCTGAGGAACTTTTAAATAGTTTTCCCTGGCTATTGCGTGATTGGTCACCACCCGGCGAATCTTTAATTCCTTGGCATACTTTATCAGCCAAAATGTCATCAACGTGGGATCTCTTCAGGTCAGCAGTATGCCAAGAGCCATCTAACTCCGTCCTCTCAACCATGGATGTCACAATTCCATGCGTCTCTCGCCGTTCCTCTGTAAAGTCCTCTCCACTTAGAGTGCGAACTAGGCTTGTTTTGCCAGCGCCTACATCTCCAATCACAGTGAGCTTCATGCGAGACACACAGGCTTTGCCTTCTCGTAGGGCCTGATTAAATATCTGAACTGCCACTTCTCCTCTTGCGAGTACTTCATAGGGTTCACTGCAAAGTTCTGGGATCAGAAGAAACAAAACAAACACTTACTTTCAGTGACTTTCAGTACAATTAAAACTTCTTAATTCCCGTAATTTTCAGTTAAAATAAAACTATTCTTGCTGCATGTGTAGATGGTAGCCCAAGCCAAGTCACCGCGAACACTTTCGATGTAGCTGTTGCCCTGAGTTTGCCACTGTTAACTTATACCCCTGTGGAGAGGAACTGTCCCTCTTGCCCAGGTTCCCAGGAACACAACACAGTGATGAGGGGCAGCACTCAGTCCTGAATAGTTTGATCCAAAGTCTATTAGGGATTAGGCCTTAACTGCATACATTTGGTCACCACAACTAGCAAACATAAAAATTCATGTTTTCAGGTAATATTACCTTCACTGTCTGATGGAAACTGTGTCACTTGGCAGGCACCTTTACTTCCTAGAATGATCTCCCCCTCTCGACAGGATTCTTGACAAGCTCCTAGTCTGAACTGTTCAGAGTGCCCAGAACGATTTCCTCCAGAGAGCTCCCAATCAAAATTTTCATCAGAAAGATTCTTCAATGCAGCTTCAACTGAGATGGTAAACACTTGGGGGAAAAGTCTCCTTCGCCGCATTGTTGCTGCTATGAGCAACCAGTATCAAGTCAATTTCGGACTAAATCATGATAACTAAGCTTTAATAAAAATCATGTAGTGTAGCTCAGTGCTATACACTATGTTACAATAAAGTGCATGCCTCAATCTGTTACTGCAATTTAGGTAAGTGGAAAAATAGCTTAATCAACAACAAACATTTTTTATCTGAACATTCAGTGAACTGGCCATGGGTGGATCACAATTAACTTTAAGGGCCGATAAAACCACTGATTAGTGAAGACTGCATGCGAGCCAAGAAAACCATAGCCCAATTTGTATTGAACTCAGTCAAACAGGATATCATTATCTGCCGCTGGTACTTATTTCGTTGACTTATCAAATTTTCATTGTTTGTTTTCATGTGATAACCTTACCCTTGTAACGGTAGATCACAAGACCAGAGTTTGCATAGAAATACATCTTCCCCAATCAGTCCTCCCACTGATCCGCCCCACTTCTCCCTGCATCTCTACCTATAAACAAGGACTGTTTTCAACAAAAAGAAGAGTAAACTCACCAGCCAAATGACGCAAAATTATTGGCCAACAACTCGAACCTCCTGCTAATGACATAGGAGTTTTTCCTCTGCGATCAGGTCGACGAACATCACCCCCCTTTCTGATTAACAACTTGAGACATCTGCCGTGTCCCTTCCACGCCGCAAGATGAACTGGTGTTCGACCGTCGTTTGGATCAACAACATTCGGATCACCATCCGGCCAACTGAGCATGATCTTCAAACACTCATCGTGACCACCAAATGCGGCGCAGTGCATCGGCGTATAGCCCGTCTGTGGTTTCGAAGATGGAGTGTGCGAAGCTCCGGTCAGGTTCGCGTATCCATTTCTCATGAGCTCATCTACGAGTTGAAACTTTCCCGTACATGCGGCGTGGTGCAGATCTTTCAGATGATGTCGATTATTTTGTAGATGTTGAATTAAAGCGTTGGTATCGGAAAAGGACCTTCCACAATGGTTGCAACTTTCGGGTACCCAAGATGTCTTGTGTTTTGCGTTCTTTTGTAAATGTTGTATTAAACTCTCTTTTGAATCTCTTCCCTTAAATTTTCGATCACATTTTGAGCAATTGTGAATAGCCCTGATACAGGGCTCGTCCTTGTCGATGAGCGGCATTTTCGAACAAATAAAAGAACTAGACAAAACCAAAACGTGTCAGTAATTTTAAACTAGTAGCTTCCAGCAGTCGCCGAACGTGTGGTTTCCGGGAATCTCGGAAATAGCTTGATAATAATTGTTCCCAGTTCTCTCGGTGTTTCTGAACTTTGAGTAAAGAATGGAACGAGTGGGTCACTCTCAAACTGAATATTTTAGAGATTTCTTATCAGTACCCTTGTTTTTCTTCTTTTATCCCATTGTCGGCGCTTCGCGGATCAAATTAGAGGAGAAAAGAAATCGAGAAGAAAGAAAACTCCTCTGCAAATCAAAACGTTAGTTCCTGTCATGATTTCGTAGGTTCCGATCTTTCTGATATCGATGAGTAGTGCTCACGCTTCCCGTCTAAGCTACCGTAGAGTTCCAGTAGTAACGAACCCTGAAAGTAGCGATCCCCTGAAATTAACGTCAATTTGTTGTGACGACTAGTAAATCCCGAAAGCAGCGACTCCCCGATAGAAGCGACCTCCCGAAAGTAGCGACCCCCCTTCCGAAAGTAGAGATCCCCCGAAAGTAACAGCCTTCCGAGCTCGAGAGTAGCGACCCCCCTTCCAAAGGTAGCGTGAGCAAGTTTTTTTAATTGTATACAGTATACCTTTAATTTGTCAATGAAAAGTCAAAATTTAAATGTACAATACTATGTTCATGCAGTTTCACAAATTGTTCACGATAAGGCACTTTACGGTCAAACTAAGTGAAGCGTACCCCTCAAGATTGCATTAATGGACTGATTATTTGAAATTTGAACCCGCTAGTCGCTAGTCGTTTCAAGAATGCAATAATGAATTGATTATTCGAATACTGAACTCGCTCGCTCGATCGAAGAATACGGCTAACGGGTTCCGTTTCAGAAAAATCAATTTACTATTACATTCTAGAAAAGTCTAGTAGGTTTGAAACTTACTAGTCGCAACACTGAGTTGATTCCGAAAGTAAGGAGGGTCGCTACAAATGGAACTCTACGGTATTTCCGTTTTTTTGCTTGTCACGGGACGTTTTCACCCGGCATATAATAGTTGATAAATAAAAGCGACAAGATTTGATGCTTTGTAGAAAACAAGCCAAGAAACTGACATGTTCTTTTTAAAGAGGCTTTTTTTTCAATGCGCTTTTCTTCCTCCGAGTCGTTTTTTAACTCATTGACACTAACTTAAATTTTTCGCGACTGGTGTGTTTCCGACAATTATTTTCGTGAAATGCATTCTCGATGGGGTCAACCCTTCACCGTAGCTTGTTTTGCTAGTTATGCAAATACCAAGTTGCTACGTTCTAATCGCGCTTGTACAATCCTAACACTTTAGGTGTCGATGCTCTTTGTCATAGCTGGGAAGGAGAAAACTGATGGTTGGTCGTGAACACTGATGGTTGGTCCCTCTCGTCTGCTCACTACTGATATCAGGCGCTAATTTGGCATTGTAAATTAATAATTCATTACCATTGAGCTTAGCGTGTTAGTAAAATAGCTGTCACTCATGCGAATCACGCTTGAACGACTCTGATCAAAAGAGTTTGATCACTTGCAGAGTTTGATCCGTCATTTAACACATAGCCACAGTTTTCTTTCTCATAACTGAGCTGAGTGTTCAGCATGATTCGACATGACACAGTGTCCCCTGGGGCAGTGTCCTATAGCTGAGTGTAGCCTTTTCCTCAGTAAGACAACATCGTTTGTTGTCGACCTGTTGCTATGAAATACGTTCTAAGTCCGGAAGGATTGCAGACGCCATTATGCAGTTAGTTTATATTGTGTTGAACAAAACAAA
The DNA here is from genome assembly GCA_022496165.2 of Catalaphyllia jardinei. NCBI lineage: Eukaryota > Metazoa > Cnidaria > Anthozoa > Scleractinia > Caryophylliidae > Catalaphyllia > Catalaphyllia jardinei. Next base: position 1,339,992 of record CM042751.1, read on the forward strand.
GCAGTCCTTAGTCTTGTCATCAGCCGCACCAATCAATGCACTCACGTCACGTACCAAACACATGATTATTTACATGAATTTTTTTCTGTTTCTGGTTTCAAATTTCATGTCTGATTTACCAGGCCTCCTATAAAGCCAAGACAAAGAATCTACAGGGGAAATATCCTAAAACAGTTGTATGTTATTTCCTTTTTATCGGCCGTAAAATTTTGCGACCGCTCCAGTGATCTGCTTCGGGAATTTGCTCATCGCTTTAATACTGAAGGCTCTTAAGCTTCCTTTTTCAGCCTGGAGGGTAGCTGCGAACTGCTCTGTGACATGCAAGGAAGTTCAAAGAACGTGAAGCCTTGTAAACAACGAAGAATGGATCCGATCAAGTTTTGCTCCATTCTTTCCGTGATGCTTGGGGCCACATCTTTCTTGGTTGTCGTTGAAGTCTCTCAAGCATCGCAAGGTAAACAAAGTTAACGTATAGCTACGTTTAATTCCGCAGGAAGTTACTGGAGAGCACAAAGTATGCTTGTTCACTATTGCTCGCACTTTCAACTAGTTTCGTTCCTGTAATCTCAATGATTATTGTTATTAATATCGCTTTGCCTTCTCTTTTTTAGCTAACGTAGCCAGTAACGAGTTTTATCGTCTTTTCAGTTTGATAATCAGACGGAGTTCCATTAAGGTTTCAGCAAAAGCTTGCACAAAATCTCAAACTATAATTAGATTCTTATCAATAAACACAGCAGAGCAGTAGCTGGCCTCTATGGCGTATCAAAACAAGCGTCAAAGGTCAATTCCAAACTAATTAACATGTAAAACTGGCTGTGTGAAGAGAATAGTTCAAAAAAAAACTATTTATTCGTGATGTGTTTCCTTAAGTTATTAACCGACTGGACAATACCGAGAATGAGGGATGATTTAAACTGATTTCCTTAAGATATACACATCTTTTTACAAGTACAAGTCAGACTGGCAAAGTATCTTTAACATATTTGCAAAATATATAAATTAATTGATTTATGTAGATATTACTTCCCGCATTCTTGAATCCTTTACCAAGGCCAAACTACATAATTAGCATAACTTATTTTCAATTTGCCAATGAGGAAGTAGAAAAGACTGCGTCGCCGAGCCGGGTCATTCACTTTACTACACAGCGAGAGAGTAGCAATGGCAACGTCCCTAATTCAAATTAAAGTTTCAAAGAACACTCCAAAAGGAGTTGCAACATTTCTTTGCTGTTTTCTGCAAAATTTAAGCGACAAGTCATGATGATAAAACTCTGCGATAGGTTCGCGATCATCGTTTTATGACGCCGACAATTCTGTCTCATATAGACAATTCGGTATTGCGATGGCTCTGGCAATAATGACCCAGTGATGAACAAACTAAATTAATCTGCACTATCAAGAGACTCACACGAAAAATATAAATCATTTGTTTTTTAAGGTGATTCCCGAGTAAAAGAACCCGCCATAGATTTCCGATGACACTTGGTATGGTGCCATTACAGTACAAGGAGATGTTAAAAACGTAATAAAAAGAGGGGGACACCGTGCTTGTTTTCAAGCCACGATGCTGACAAATATGGTTATTTAGGTGACTTTTGGTTATCTCAATGCGGAACAAATAAGCTCGATGATTTTTCAATGCGGCGTGTTATATCACTCAGAGTTCGACTTTCTTTGATTGCTTGTTCATCTACGTCCCAAAAAAAAATGCCTTCAAATACCTTCCATTATTAATTGAAATCTTTATCCTTTAAGGAAACACAATTTGGACTTGCTGTATTGGGCCCGATACGTCTCTATCTGTAGCATTTATTTTATTTGCCAAAAAGGAGCCATAGATTTCTGCTAATTTTTTTCTCAGTTATTGCGGATATTGTTCTCATTGAATTTATGAAATGAAAAGTGGGGGTCACCGTGCTCGTTTAAGAGAAAAGGAGCTTTTATCTCGCCATCGACTTTGGTTTGAGGGAAATCTCTTATGTTTTGTACGCGCGCGCGCTCATGTGCACGCGATGATGACGATGAAATCGTGCGCAGTAGGAATGCGCAATGCAAAACCCGAGAATCACCTTAAATAGACAAATAGACATTGCCGTCGACGTAACCGTTTTGGTCACTTTAAAACTCCTTATTAATGCAATATGAACAAAACTTAGGCCCTGATTACAAGAAGGTAGGGTAGCCCTACTGCCATGGTAACCCTAGCAAGAGGGTAAAAAGATAGCCCGGGTTTACAAGTACAATTTACAGGTAGGGTAACGCTACTGCCCGAGACAACTTTACGCTTGTTACGCTTCAGTTACCTTGTAAATAAAGCACAAACAGATAACGAAACTGGAAAATAATCTATTTCCAAAGCAGAAATATCACACATTGTGGAAAAACTTGATGTTTTCTGGGTGGTAATACGCTGATTTAGTCGGTATTGTGATCATATTTTGCTTTCTAGGAGGGTTTTCCAATACACACAATCTGATACGGTCTCATAAAACAACTTTTCGGTCGGTACTGTTTGACAGTCAGAAGAGAATTTAACCTCCTGCTGACTGTCGCAGATTAAAAGTATGGGAATATAGCCTGTAGTGACGGATCCAGCCCTTAACCCTTTAATGCGCAATGTTGACTTATAGATTTTACTCTGTCTAACGCCAGACGATTTTACTCGTCAAAGGGAGACCCCTTGCGCACTAAAGGGTTAAGCTAAGGGGGAGGCCCGGTCTTGATTTACCTGCCTTGCTGGCCTTTTTCCCTTCTGTAATCTCTTCTATTTTTAGCCAAAATAAGGGGGGAGCCGGGTCCCCCGTGTCCCTCCCCTAGATCCGTCACTGGCCTGTAGGTGTACTATATTGCACTGGAAAGAACATTATCACTTCTGTATTAGATCACTTTACGATTTTCCTTTTTCTACCACTGTATGATCCTTCATATCTTAAATAACAACCGGCCTTACAAGTCAATTGATTTTTATGATGAAGTTTGCTAAGAAACTAAAAAAGAATAAAGACAAGTTTCAAGAGATTCAAGATTTAGTTTCTTTGCCTCTTTTACTTAATAGATTAATTATTTACAGGTATTTCAACGTATGGCGAGGTGGCCTCTAGAAACCGCCAGGCTAAAAGTTGAGGCCACCCTCGTACATAAAAATACGGTTAGAAATCGGGAACTAGTGTAAGAGACTAAATATGACCTAGATTATAGTCTTTTGATGATACAATTTTTCAACGAGTGCTCGTTGGATATGAGATGGTAGATAGGCGACGAGGCGTATAGCGTCGAGTTGCTATAGCCCTTTCATATACAACAAGTGCGAGTGGAATAATTGTTCGATCAGTATTAAAAATGCCCTTTAAATATAGAAAACAAAAGTAAAATAATAATGAATACGAACCAAAAAATTTGCCCGTACGCTTATATTACATTTGTACGTACGTATAGAGCATGGTAGAATGGCTCGTACCAGGATGGCTAAGCCAATGAAAACCCTTAAATTGCATGATCTAATGATGCAGTTTTTAATAATATTTGTTATCAATCTTTTAGTACCACCCACTACAAAGACATTCGAAGCAAGAATAACTGTGAACGAAACGTATCAACCTGATTACAGAAACTCCAGTTCAGCAGAATTCAAAAGGTTTGCAACAAATTTCAGCCAAACAGTAGGAAAATTCTTAAGTAAGAAGCTGTTTGGTTTTGAACGTGTTGACGTTAAAAAGCTAGCAAATGGTAGCGTGGTAGTGGATTTTGTTATTGTGGTACAGAACTTGTCGAATACGACCGTGGATATTATAGTTCAAGCTCTGAAAGCTGGTAATGGATCAGAACTGGGATACACTATTCTTGGAAACGTCAGCGTCATTGCACCTGACCAGCAATCCACTTCAAGTACTCCATCTCCAGCGACTACTGTTACAGGTATCAATAGCGTTTAAGTTAGCTTTGCTGTTATTCTTAGATTGTAGTTTATCTCGATGGCCTTTTATCAACATCTGCTAACGCGATAAGACGTAAGATTAATTGTCTTTCATGACATCCTACTGAGATTTGTCGACTGAAACGAAACGTAGTCTGGATTGAGGTTGTTTCTGTAGGCTCCAGCCACTTGTTGCATTTTTTTTTTTTTTTTACATCTCAGACCCAGGCACTGCTACTTTGGCTGAAGCTGGGAACTGTCATCTCCCCTCCCCTCTCAAGCCTTCGACCCCTCCCCTCCCCTCTCATCCTCTATATCTATGTTTCCCTTTAATTGTTAAGTCCTTGCAGTAGAAAGCACAATATGCGCTACAACTTAGACAGGTGACTCAACACACCCTTTCCGACGCGGTGTATTTTTTACGGATCTTTCTCTATTACAGTGAATGCTGCTGGTGTCTTCACCATCTCTATCTTTGTTACCATCGGCGCCAGTATCTCTAGATAAGTGGATATATGAAATTTCATATATTTAAACTTGGGAGAATGATATAAAGATATGATTGATCATCTGAGTTATGCACACAACTTAAGCAAAGTACTGTATCGGTATCGCAGAAGTCATGGACTTGGGTCCTGTTCGGGCCTGAATTTGCTTCAGGCTTAAATTTCCCAACTCCAAAAGTATTATTCACCGCAGTTCAAATATATGAAATTTCATATTTTCACCTTCTACGGGTATATGACGAACTTTCACAACAGCTAGCTTCAGTTGTGTGCATAACTACGATGATCAACCATATCTTGTTATCAGTATCTCTATCTCGAACTACTCTAATCTACCTTGAGGAGGCGGTGTGGTAGAGTGCTTTCAAGGGCAATTCATTTGAAATCTAAGGCCCCTGATTCAAAATTTCCACCCTTCCGCTATCTAGATGTCTCCTCAGTAGTCAGAGTTCGACTCCTCGACCGCCATTTGTAAATCATGAGCCAACTCTTCAGCCTCCCTCAAGTTTGGATTCTAAATGATTTACTTTCTATTTCCAATTGGTGGTTTTCACGTCACGCAAGTAAGGTTAATTATTACGCAAGTGAAAAATAAAATCGCTTACCATTCAATAAATTGAGTCAAAAATTGAAATATCGTAGAAGAGCAATAAATAAACAACACGCCAAAGTTTCGGGGATGTGCGATATTTCGAACTCGAGTTATTCGGCAAAGGCTATCACTGAAAGTTATAGTGTTTAGTATGGAGACGCCATGTTGGAGCCTGTCTGGCAGACTCCAACATGGCGGCCGGAAACCAGTGGAAACATCTGGAGTTTACTTTGGCTCTCTCGAAACGTTTATTCTCTCTGTTAAACTTGAAAACGTTCGCATAGCCACATCTCTCGACATATTAGCGACTCAGAACTCGAAAACATAACGCTAATCGATACTTTCGTCCACGTAACATGTTATCCAGAAACAATGCCAATGTCGCGTATTGTGAAAAACCGTGTTCTATTTTCAAAACAAAGCGGCTAGTATTTTCTGACGTTACGTGAAAACCAAGAATATTTCCATATATTTTTTTTTATTTGCAGTTCCTCATGTTAGTAACACGTGCTAAATACATTTGACGCATATTTTACCGACACCTACAACAACGAATGAAAGAACACAAAGGCCATATCAGCTCTTGAAAACCACTTACCGGATGACATTGAGCAAAGTTTTAAAATTTTTAAGAAGGGTCAGAACAATTTTTACTGTCTTGTTGTCGAAATTTTTTTATCAAAGAACTAAAACCGACATTGGTCACAGTGTTATTCAATTCGCGCTGAATTAATTGTTTGGATCAGTTTTTTAATCTTGTTAGTATTGTTTTATAGTTTTGGGTTCCTTTTTTAACTTCGTATATATTTTTATTTCTATCTTACATATTGTATTGCATTCTGCCATGTATTCGTGACATTCTCAACTGTTTTTTTACTGATAGAAACATGTTAACGCTAACTTTATATACTTTCACTCGCACTTGAAAATGACCACGGAGAGGTCAAGACGTTATGATTTTTTATCTTTAGTTTTTATTGGAGAATCGATCTCAAAGGCTTAAATGAAGTAATTTAATTATTTGTTTGTTTATTACCGGGTCCCATCTCAACATCTTCTCTTTCTCCATCTGGATCCCCCTCAGTGTCAGCACCCGGGTCACCATCATATTTACCACCACCTCCATCTTCCTCCCCAGCAGGACCAGGATCAGGATCACCGCTACCATCGACGTCTCCATCTCTGCTTCCTTTATCATCACCACCACCATCACCATTTTCATCTGTATCTTCCATTCCATCAATATCGACATCCCCATCTACAGTCTCCTTTTCACCAGAGTCACTACCTGTATCTACACTACCAACAGGACCTTCTACTCAGTCAGCATCATTGACATCTTTACCTCCATCCCAATCACTATCAACAGCTCGTTCTCAATCAACATCAGCATTACCATCTTCATCTTCACCTCCATCACTGCCAACACCTCATCCTCAGTCGGCATCAGCATTACCACCTCCATCACTGCCAACACCTCATCCTCCACCAGTATCTTCAACATCAACACCATCATCGTTTCCTTCTTCATCACTATCAGCATTATTATTACTATATTCATCGACTACAACTCCTGTGCCATCAAGGACGAGACAATCCACAACACCGTCAACAGGTAATGATAATTGATAAAGATATAACAAACTCTACTATAAAAGACTGTACTATAAAATGATTACAACGAGGAATGCCGCTGCTCGCCTCATCACACTTACAACAAAGCAAGATCACATACCCCTTCATTGGCATCCGGTAAGAAACACTATGCAATGCTCTACCATTTGCAATGAGATATAGCTCGTCTGTCAACGTATTTTAAAATACACTTAAAACGTTTCCTTTTTGACAAAGCATCATGACAAATGTTTTTAATTTTTAGACATTTTTCTAGATTTCCTCTGTAGTGTAAAGCGCTTTTGAACTTTAGGATACAGGCACTATAACAATCTTTACTGTTATTATTATTATTTTTATTATTATTATTACTATGGTTATTATTGTTCAATAATATAATGTTTTTACTATTTTACAATAAGTAACATTTGAGGAAAACGTTTTCTACCTTTTTATTGAAACAACTTAATAGTTTTTAGCCGACAGAAATACTTGTGTAATTTTTCTGTGAGTTGTTAATAAAGTTTTGATTATTTATTATTATTATTATTATTATTATTATTCATTATATCATCATTATATTACTATATCATCATATGTGAATTTGATCTAACCGAGGTATAGTGCTACGTATACATCCAAAATGATTCAAATCTGTTGTATTAATTATAATCAGGAGCCCATCACCAGCAGCCTGCTACTACCCCATATTCCTGTCACGGCGTTTTCACAGACCGATCTATTTTTAGCTTAAATTTATCTCAAATTCAGATCCCCACAGGAACCTCCGAGACCAATTTCAACCACAAGCACGGACTAATGTTGACATGTCGACATAATGTCGACATGTTCCCGTAAGGCCGCGTTGTTTTATCCTTCCCGAAGCGTGCACATGTAGACTGGAACTGCCTATTTTACTGGAAAAATATCTAAAAATGGACTGTTCTGTAAAAATGCCGTTGCACTGGCTTATTATGTGAGTTGCAGGTTCATAGTGATGGGCTCCTGTTATAATATCATCCTTT
>CM042751.1:1355090-1365090 GCA_022496165.2 Catalaphyllia jardinei
TGGAAGGGACTATTCAGAGGGAGATACTTTCAAATAGAAAATGCACAACAGTTGTGGCGCACTTTCCACAAGCCCCTGGTCCGGCTACCCCAACCCTTACGCATGTTCTGGACTTTTTGACCAACTGGCCACCAAAATAACGAAAGCTCACTTAGCAGCAACAAGTTTACAAAACGAAACGATGAAAATAGTACAGAGAATACACTAACCTGCGAATACGGCTCTGCGCCACAGGAAGGTTAGCTAAATCTTCCTTCAAAAGAAACTGCTTGATTCCAAGAACAAACCGCACAAAATATGTGTTCCAGTCAAGCTTCTCAACGTCAAAATTGAAAGTCTGGAAAAAACACAGTTAGAGTTCCTGAACATTTCAATTTCAGGTTTCAACAAAGTTCAATTAAGTTCATTGTTACACGATTCAAAAGGTCATCACACCACGTTGAAAGTGACTGAATGGAAATGGTATTAAAAACAAGGTTGATATTTACCTCTCTGTCCTGGGGACTCATGTCTTGAATTAATCCACGATAATTATCCATTGAAAACTGCAAATCAAAAGAAAAGACTTCTTTTTTATGAACTGGACTGAGTGCGTGGCACTGCTCATCTCTTTATAACACTTCAAGGACAACAATGAAAACTTGTCCAAAATAACCTTAATTTGCAATGCAAGAGAAAACTGCGTAAATTAAGTGCTCATATTCATATTCTGCCAACTCATATTCTTTAGTGGATTTAATCGTACTATGATCTTTAATATTCAGATCTGATTTATTTGTAACTGAATTGGGTATCCTAATGAGGGAAATATTGTAATCAAAGACTCCCCTGTTATGACTACAGTTGATATCACAACAAGACATAAATAAAATTTGTAGAAAACAAATACACCAAGAACAAATATGAATACCAAATTACCTCCCAGCCTCTTGACGTGAAGTAAATTAAACTTCTAGTGGCCCTCTCTATTTTCCCATACAACTTGTTCATTCTGTTGCACAAAGAACATTAACTTTGTCAAGGTCATGAAAGTCCTGTTTGAACAGAAGGGAAACAATATATTTGGACACAATGTCTCATCGACAGTGTTTTTTTTGTTCTTACATTGGTCTCTGTCCAGCGCAAAATGATGTCATATCAGCGATGAACGCAGGGATTTTATGGCTGATGTAACACCAGTAAAAGTGCATCAGTCTGTAATGAAAAGATACAAGTTCAACACATGATATCCGTGATAGAATTACATGTACAGTGAAGATTGCTACAACGTCATCTTATCATTAAAGTTTTAAAATAACGGTAAGTTTGAAAACTTCTTGATATCCTTTTGATAACCTTGTCTCCCACAGTTCTAACTAAACCGATTTGCCAGCTTAAACGAAAGTTGACAGAAAATTGTTAAAAGATGCCAATTAACGAGTTGTCAAAACTCTTAATAGTTGCAATTAAAAACTTTAATTTTAAACAGTAAATCATGCTCCCACTTGTTACATACAAAACATGAGGTCTAGCAAGGTGAAGATAAAGCTTTTTAACAACCTCAAATGACACAAGTCCCACAAGTTATTCTTATCAGACGCTGCTAGCACTTCGTTAAATATATTGAGCAGACTTAATTGTAGATGTGTAAACTATGTCACTATCAACCAAATATGCTGCAGCATTGTGATCTTATAGATACCCCAGTTTCTAACAATATAGACTATGTACACTTACTTTCTTGACTCAAAAGAAAAGTTTGGTCGTCTGAACACACCTTCAAAGGGATAGGTCTTAAAATGACGAGTCAGGATTGTACCTGCAAGTAAAATCACAACTAGTCAGTCATAAACTACTCACAGGAAATTGTAATAAATACTGCTACATGTATATAAAATTTGAGACCTAAGACTGTCTAACAGTGAGACAGTATGATGCTTCCTCTTAACCACAGACTTGCTTAGTAATACATTTAAGAAACCCCCAGTATCTGACATAGTGAACTGGAATATTGAGATTCTGAGAACTGTGAAATTTGGTTACATTTCTTGAAGATGAATATTATCAGGCAGAAACAAATCAACAACTTTTTGACTTAACTGCAGTTTAACAATTTCCCTGCATGTACGAGGGAGGGAACATTAGAGTTGCAATAAAGGGATTTCCTCTCTTGTTGGTTGGCAAACTAAGTACGAGTGTAGATGTAGGTTCACATTACTTACACAGGTTTCCCCAAGTACATCCATTCAGCATGCCTGTCGTCAAATGATAGATTGGAATAGTTGAATGCCTAGGGAAAATGACTGTTAGACAGTGAATTAACCTGGTAACAATGCAAAAGTATTAACATTACCTGCCCTTGATGAAAATCATGTCCATTACAAACCTCCCAACTTTTAGCATTTTGTTATGCCTCACCATCAGGCCCAAGGAGCCATTTACCTGCAACTCTCTGGATGGGAGAGGCACTGTGCTCAAGAGGAAACTGTCTTGCTTATCATAGGGATGCTGGCCAGAATTTAATACAGTCACTGCCTCCTGGATGGGTTTCCAGTCCCATTGCTGGGAAACTGGGGAGGGGGAAGGTACATTCAAACCACTTAAAACACTTTGGTTGCAAGAAACAGTGTCAAGAGTATTGCTCGAGGATGGAGAGCAACTACATGTACACTACCAGGACTCAAACTTCAGGACTGCTCACAAACCACTGCACCACTGAATTTGACTTATGTTTTATCTGACAAAAGTGGTCCTTGCCATTCCCATGCCGATATTTCCAAAAGTTTTACTTTTTACCTTTTTACAACTCTGTGCCAAGCAATGGCGAGCATCATGTTGGCAGAGAAGTCCACAGGGATAATGTCTGCTACGGCATTCAAGTCCCCAATCATTGACCGCAGCATTCCTTTTCCAGCCTGTAATAAAGGAAACACAGCTTTATTTTAATGGTAGTTCTTAAATTCTGTTATTGTATTTTTATTAGGCTTTTTAAATGTAATAGTTTATGAAAATTCTTGATATAATTAATTTTTTCAGGGTTCGTACCCTTTTTCATAAACAAATTTCCAGGACTTTTCCAGGACTCAGATTGATTTTTCAAGGGCTCTAAAATTCACATTAACCCCTACACTCCCAAGATCTTAATGTTGATTCTTCTTACTGCCTTCTATACACTTCATATTTTTTAGTTGAGTTTAACAGATTTCCAGAACTTTCCAAGACCAGTGGCCTTTTTCCAGAACTTTCCAGTCCTGGAAAACGCCATAACAAAATTCCAAGACTTTCCAGGTTTTCCAGAACCAGTACGAACCCTGTTTTTTAAAATACAGGGCCCCTATGGAGATCAGCCTTAGAGCTGAATGGGCTACCCTGTATAAATAAAGTGTTACTTTTATTACTTTACTTTACTTTCATGGCAGCAGTTCTGTTTGTAACACCTTCACCTCTAATTCTAATCATAAATTTATTTTTTTTTCCAATTTCTTTACACAACAAAAGAATGCTCCACAAAATAAAAATCACTAGAAAAAAAAATCAAATCTGTTAGTTTTAGTGCAAGACATTTTGATTACACACAGAAACTTTTAACAGTTGTCAGCCACTGTAATTTAAAGGCCTAGTCAAAAAAGGCTTCCAAAAGGGGTTACAGTATTTGTCACTGTCCGAAGTTAGTTAGAGGTTGAGAGATAAAAAAGGTAACCAGCTTTCATCATATTGTAAATGATGCACCTGAAAGCAATGAAAATAGTTGGAACTTACATGCCTAATGAGAATGGACACGTCACAACATGAATCTGAACACCTACTAGGTTGACTACATTACTTTGCACACTCCAGTTACACACTGATAAACAGATCAGAGGTTTCTTTGCACATTCTGCTCTGCTGTGTAGTGAAGAAGCTGATACCTTATTTGTAGGGTTACATTTGACAGATATACTGAATGTAAGTAACAACGTTAAACTCACAGCAACAAATAGTCCACTTGGTCCATTGAAATTATCAACCCAACCCTAAAGATGAACACAACAAAACTAGAAATGAAAAATATACCATGTAATACTAACAGCAATAAGTCTTTGATATTTGTTTGATTTGAAAAATATTTTCTTGAAAAGGAAAAACTCCTAATTTTAACATGCAATACAGTAGCAATTTGTAAGAAATAAACCTCAGATATGTAGTTATGAGCTGACTATGGGCAAATTTAATCAGCAGAAAGAAGAGAGGTTTTCAACAGCTTTGCATAATTTCAAAGATGTACATGTAGAAGCAAATTACCGTACATGTAAGTTCACTAGGCTTGCTAATTTACATTTTAGGTTGTATGCAAATTAAATTACATTTTAATTAGCTTTTTCCCTGATAGCCAATAAAATCCTTATACAAGGCAGGAAAATAAAATTGAAATCCACTTGACTAGTGGGCCAGTAAATTTCAGTTTTCACTTGCCCCTAGTACTCAAATATTACTTGCAGATGTGGCAGCCAGTGCATGGCAGTCAGGACAAGTGTGAACAAAGAATGATTGGATTCCTAACTAACACATGCTTTCATTAAATTTAACCCAATGGTTATAAACTTGACTTGCAGTCTTTAAAAAATTATAGCTTCTATCTGTAAATTATCATTTATCAACTGAAGTCGACATTGTCATTCAGACCCACAAAACCACTGAGGTTTCTTTCATGTGCTCATCGGGACACTGAACTTCTATTTTCACTTGCCCAAGAGCAAAATTTACTTGCCCAGGGTAATCAGACCCAAGTTCTTTCCTACCCTGTTATAACATGCACACGAAATATAACAGTGTGAAAAAAAGAAAATGACCAACTTGTGTGTACATGTAATTGCTAGAAATGTCTACTTACTTCATAAGGCTCTTTCCATGCAGCACCAATGATTGATGGTCTAAAAATTGCTATGGGAAAATTGTCAGCCTCTTGAAGAAGTACATGTTCAGCTAAACTCTTGGTAAAGGTGTAGGTGTTGGGTCGCTTGCCAATCAAATGTGGTGTGAGCGCATTCACCATGTCATTAGTCATCCAGCTATTGGACACAATGAAACAACAGACAATGATCAATGCAGAAAAACCAGTGCAAACTTTCAAGATTTTAAGGAGAGGTAATGCACCAAGTCATTGTAATAATATTAAAATATTGTAAAGTGCCATGGACAATTAATGGAATATGGTGTTCTATATGGTGTTCTATATGGTGTTCTATAATTCTAAGTGATATAATAAGGCTTTTAAAATAATGCCAAGCAGTGTGCTAAACATGTTGCACAAAGTTTAACTTTGGATGCACATAGATTTCGTCCTCTCTTGAGCTCTTCAAATTCTTGGACTTCCAATGACCTTTTCAAATTTTTTTCACCTTAAGTTTATTTGTCACTTTTGCAAATTTTCAAAACGATCCTTGTTTTAGGGTCAAATTTGAATTTTTTATAATCTATCGTATTTGTATTTTGCCATGTGTAACAATAGACATGCCAGACTTAACTATTATTTTCCATGATTTTCCATGACAAACAATTAAATACCATTACCTTCCAGACATGGAAAACGAAATTATCAAATTGAATGTCTTTCCAGGTTTTCAATGAACCATACAAACCCCTGTCATGTCAAATTTCCTGGCCTTTACATTTACAAAGAGTTTTCCTACAATGTAACTGTACCCAATTGAGTTTGCAAGCCTATCTGGATCCACAGAGGGAGGGTATATTCTCTCTTCAATAGTGTCTCTGTCACAGTTGGCATAAGCAGTAGAGACATGAACCAACACCTAAACCAAAGGAAAACATTCTGTGAGATGATATGTAAGGTACCATAATTAGAATTATTACACATTGAACTGATCAGCTGAAAGTGCACAGTGAATTTTTGAAATCAGTGCCTGTGACATTACCTAGCTGCAGATTATACAACAATCATATGACTGCAGAGCATAATTTCTAAGGGTAATCATGTCAAGTTTGCATGCTTTGTGTCGCTTGCCATCAGTGAAGAAGCAAAGCAAAAACTTCCATTTTTTTCATTCAATGTACAATAAAACATAAATTCAGTTTGTGATATCCAGAATCATCAAGGTCTACGAAAGGGTCATCAGCCTCAGCGTTCTGCTCATAACCCCTACCTTGACCTAGATTATTCTGGATATCACAAAAAAAACCTCATGCAATTATTTTTTTAATATAGCACGATCCTTGATTCCACTGCTATAACAAAATTAAACACATTTTGCAACTGACTTCCTAGCTAGTTCACTTGCTATCATTAAGGATCACCACCAGCCATTTATTTGGATGCTGTTTATAAAATTTTTTTCAACTGAAGACAACAGTAGCCTTTGATTGGGTTAGCCAAACTATGCTCCTGGATTAACTGGAGAGTCTTGTTTCCTGAATGGGACCCCAACTGAGAAATAACTCAACTGAATGACCCACCACAAAATGACATTTCTATTTAGAAATATTATATACTTTCAATTGACAGAAAACAACAATTTATAAAATAAGCCATTTGCATTTTTTAAACTATCTTTATGTCTTTGAAGTACAGTAGTAAAGTATCCAGATTAAAATACCGTAAAGACTCGCAGATAAGCCGCACTCGCAGATAAGCCGCACCCCGAGTTTAGCAACTCAAATTTTGGAAAAAAAGATTTTCATGAAAAAAAACTCGAAAGAAATCCAAAGTCGAGATCATGAAGTGTGTCTTGATCCAAGGCAAACTCGCCAACAATGGATCGAAAAATACTTTAAAGTCTTACCCGTAATTTTAGCTCTTTAGTAGAATAAACATCATGTCCACCACTTATGACATATGATTGATATTATTGTGGTATTTGTTCACAAGTATTTCTCCATTCGAGGCAGATTTTCCATAGAATTTTGCGCGTAAATTTGTTGTTTTCTTGCATGCACTGTGCGAAGCTGTGCAACCAGGCATAATATCGGACGATGGAAGACTGGACACCGGAAGCACTGCGAAAAAAATGTGGCAATTTTTTATTCGTTATAAGGGGCATAACAGACACAAAGCTGTGGCTATCATATCTACAAAGATATTTGGTAGCCATCTGTTGGTGAAAAACTCATTGCACATAGAGAGTTTGGTAATCAGTTCGACAAATTTGCTATCAAAGTGCTCAACGGCGAACAAATAGTGGGCACGAATACTCGAGAATAGCGTGGTATTTTCTCGCTCGTGGAGGATCAATTACCCTTGAAGTAACAGGCCGTCGTCGACACTGTAAACAACTTTGTGGGGGAATGGAAATTTCATGCTGTGTAAGGTTCTCCTGTTCAAGAAAAGCGACCATAAACCGTTAAAAGACCTGTTAACGAGGAAGGTTTAACGGCAAGAAATGTAAGCTTGAAATAAGCTTATACTTGTCACCAACGGCTTTTTTAGGAGCCACCAAACTCGCAAAAGCAATGACCAATACTCTCTTGTTGTTGTAATGTAGCATTTATTCCAGTATTATACCATGAAAGTGTCCATTCACGGAAATTCACAGCACCTTTCCCAAATGGTCTCGCAGATAAGCCGCACCTACGATTTTGATCGCAAATTTTTGGAAAAAAGGTGCGGCTTATCTGCGAGTCTTTACGGTACTTCATTCACTTCCATCAAACTTGGTAAACATGAATCCCTGTTTTAGTTTCTCCTAAGCCCTCCCACTCAGTTTTGAGACGTACATGTAAGCTAGACTGCTTAATATGGCTTGTAAAAATATATATAGAAAGACAAATATTAAATTATTTACAGTTCAGTAGGTTGTAGATATTATTAAAGAACAAAGTAAATAAGTATACTGTACAACCTCAAGATGTTTGATTCCTCGGCACAACTTTATAATATTCTGTGTTCCTTTAAGATTTAGACACATCGCATCCCTACAAGATAAAATATCAATGATTGAAAAGAGATGCTCAAAAGTGTTCCTGGCCACGTAGGGGTAGTTAAAAAATAACCCATCAGGTGGCTGAATAAACAGTGTCTAATAAATGTAATGACAATATAGTTTCAACTTTATTGTTCATAACGCTGGCTACACATGTAAATGTAGTATATAATTTGAAGCATGATCATGACAAAAAAACCTAAAGGACTGTTCACATGTACCATTAATGTTTGCTTTGACTTTCATTTATTTATGTCAAGTTAACATAACCGCTGGTTGATCACTACCAAGGAAAAAACAAGACATAACAGGAAACCATTACAGTTAACATTGTAACCTGAAGTGAAATTGTAGCCTGCTACGCTCATGAAAGGTTGATTATGATGCAGTGGTTTAATTCTAACTACACTACTGGTGTCAGTACCTAGTGCCACTAATGCTGATGTAGGTTTAATAACACTAAAACTTCTTTACACTCACTTTAAATCCTCATCAAATCTCACAGTTGCTGCTGAATGGAAGACAATTTCAACACTTTCTTGAAGCATCTCCCAGTCCTCATCTGACAATCCAAGATTTTCTTCTGCAATGTCACCCTTTACTGGCACTATTTTACTTCTCCAGTCACCTCCCATGTCTCTCACTTTGTCAAAAACCTTCAAAACAGATCAGTCTATTTATCTTAGGAATCAAGTGAACACACTATTTCATCAGTTGAGATCAGTCTAGAAAAAAAATGATACCAATGAGTTCCAAATTTGCAATACATGCAGAAAAGTGAGTCTGCAACTACAGAATTTTAAAATAGTCTATGGAAGTGGAGGTTGGGACAAACAGTGTAAATCCCAGGCCAACAGAAAGCTCTACAATATATTCACATGCCATACACATGCATTGCATGTAATTTGATGCTGACTCTATAAAGAGCTGATGCGAAGCCATGTAACATATTGCAGTCAAAATAATATAAAGTGATGTACTGTACAACTGGCTGTATGTAATTTCATAGGCATTCTTGGCCTAGAAAAAAACCACAAGCATTTATTGCAAGTTCTAAGTTCTTTAATTTGTAACTGTACTATATAATAACAAGTTAGAAATATATGGAGAAAATTATCATTTGCATCTAATATAATAATTTTGTGAAGTAGAGTAACTATGACTTGCTCCAAGACTCACCCCACTGTCCAAAATATTATCAATTCTTTGCTGTGGGTTCACACCACGTCTACTTCTCGTCAGAAGGAATAGCTTCTTTACAAGAGGACAATCTCTCAGGAGCTTCTCTATCACTATTTTGCCAAGGAATCCTGTAGCACCAGTAATAAATATGGTTTTCTCAGCATAAAAGTCACTGACAGACAGTAACTCCTTAGCTTCAGCCATCATTACTCAAGCAGACTTGGTTGTAGCTTGAAAACACACCTCTTTCCTTCACTGCAGCGTCTTGGAATGTGAAGCTTCACCTAGACACAGGAATATATATTGCCATAATATTAGTCTGTTGCCAAATCATGAGTTGTGCAAGTCAACTGGGTACTAAACATTCATTTGATGCAATGTATGGGATCATGGTGTCCCACAGAGAACATATTATAAATTTAACCTAGAAGTGTTCCCAGTATGTGGTAAATGTCAATCACCTGTGCAAAGACATTATGGGTCTTTTCACACCCAACAACCAAGGAAAACGTGAGAAATTACTTTCTTTCATTGGATCTGGATAAGTTTACCACTGGAAATTCAGGGGTCAACAAAATTATTAGTATGAATATATTGATTATAGATATATACCAACTGTGAGAAATACTCCTTAGTTTCTTTCTTTATTGAAAAGGAGACTGTCATTTCACATTTTCAAAATTAAATTAAATTTGCTTAGACAAAATGTTGAATTGACTAGAATTTGAAATCTGCTGGGTGAAACACATAGTAAAAAAAATAGATAAATAAAAGGGCATAATTTGTTTCTGTGTTTTCTTGTGCTGGTGTAACTTAATTATAAGAGCTTTTGGCTCAGTGAATTAATATGGCAAAAAAATTGTGGTCTCCATTAAATCAAATTATCTAACCATTTTTATACCATTAAAAGTTTCATGCTTTAAATA
>CM042751.1:1367590-1370872 GCA_022496165.2 Catalaphyllia jardinei
GTTTTAATCAACGAATTGTAGGGGATTTATCCAAACGTATATTGTTATTGATCATAATTACCATATCAATTTCAGTGCTTTTCGCCCCCCTGACACAACCCCGTCGCCAATTTTAGTTATTTCCTTTTTATAACTGTCCCGTCCGCCGTCCACCGTCCGCATCCGCCGTCCGCATCCGCCGTCCGCATCTGCACTTTACAGAGTCCCACTACAAGTTTACGTTTAGAAACTACTGCCCGTTTTCATGATATGTTCGAATCAGGGCGGAAATTTATAATTATAACATGCTTGCACAAATTAATCAATTTAATTATCCGCGAAATCCCGTTTGCGGTTTCTGCATGACTTGATACATGTACAATTAAGAAACTTAACTTGTGTTATTTCAGGGTAAAACATAACAGGAAAACAGCTGACGGAGAATTCGCGCCCAGTAACTAATATTCTTACTTCACAAAGCAGTTGTATGAAGCACGACCGTACTGAAGAGCCGGTATGTTTACGGAAAACGTGGAAAATCACTTTTTAGCACGCTCAGTGAACGAGAACATTGGAAAGAAACAACTTGGCAAACTTTCAGAAAATAACAAAAAAAATAGTGATAGTCGAGTCCAGTCGTGTTTTGACCATTATTCACAGCAACTAGCTGGAGTTAGAGTATAAATTCAAAGGAATACTCTGGGCACGCTGCAAATGTTAAAGGATGTTGATATCCTTGGTTGAGGAGGTATCATTAACTCAGGCAGTTAGCAGCAAATTCTGTTTCACTTCAATGACGTGACGGACTTACCCGTTTCAAAAAGGCCGCGAGGAAGCAATGCTTGTGAAAGTCGTCGCAAAGTCGAATCACTCACTCTCTTCCCAAGTTAATTCAAAGTTTCCCATATGTCATTGAACTAAATCTTGACCCAAAATCAAAACAGAGTGATGCAAAAGACTTGCAGCTGTCAGCTGTGCTCGAGTTCAACCATGGCTACGCAAACCGAAATTTAAAATATCTCTAAAAGTGACCCGCCATCACCCGCCATGCGAAGCACAACACCCTCCACATGTCACACATGACCTCATCAGGTGATCGCTTATAAGCCTGTTTATCAGCGGTCAACCGCTTGAACCAACCGCCAAGAGCCTGGGTCCAACCACTTGACACGAATTTCCATGAAATTTTCCTCGGAGTCAGCTGAAAGGTTACGGAGCTTTAAAGCTTTTTCTTCGTCTCTTTTAAGCGATGTAGGGCAAAGATTCGTGTTGAAGACTCTTCAAATGTGTAAGCTGAATAGGTCAGCCCTTCTAGCTCTCCAGAATCATGGACTGGTTGATGGGGTAAGCAAGTTGGGCAACCAGCTCAGTGTTTGCATTGTTGCACGTCATTTTCCCTTTACCTTTCGTAGTCATGTTTGGGTGCGGCCTAGGAAATAATTACGAAACAAAGAAACTGAAATAGTGTTTACTTGTTGCTTTGTCGAATGACAGGAAATCGCTGGTTAAATTCTTGGCGGAAACTCAGCTTTTGACCTTTGCAAGAGCGAACGAGTGTGTGACGATCACGATGCGACTGGCAATCTTGAAAATTTGGAATTCAGCTCAAATATCGATCGTTACTGTTCGCAATCTGTTTACTTAAGGTCATGAAATTACTTACTGAATTACGTGTCCACTCCACTGATTTCTAGTTTCGATTAAAGAATCGCTAAGACTTTATTTAGAAGTACTAAAGCCTTGATTCCAATCATTACTTTATTTTGTTTGAAAGCGATATTTGAAGCACGAAAATTACAATGAAGTGCGACTGTATATTTAACACATCCGGTGATGTGTTTTAATCCAAGAGCAAACCCTTCTGAGCTCTGTTAAATTTCCTCATGAATCTTTTTCGCTGTTCAATAACAATGGTACTATACATCGAACCAAGGGAATTTGTCACGCATTCATTAACGAAATTGAAATTCACTATTAGCTAATGAGTTTAATAGCTTGACGGAAATTAATATTATTTACAAATGGACAACTATGGGATACAACGCTACTGATAATTATATAATATGACGTATTTACATTTTTGTAATAAAAAGAACATATATTATAAATCTTTCATATATGTATTTGTATGATCTACTCCACATAAGATTTTTTTGATGGCACGTGATTTCTGGATGTACATACATAATTATGTAATTGAAGTCATCTGGAAGAGAGTTTAATATCTTTCTTTAGTGTAGAAGTGTGGAATATTGTAGCATTTAGGTAAACTAGTGTATTGTTATTCTTGCATTGTGCAGTGTATTCAAGCCATTTGGAATACCACATACGTGCCACAGCTTTTTATCCTTGATTTTGTCACTTGTAGGAAGGGAAAGAAAAAACCTGTTGAGCCAGAAATAAAAGAAAATAAACCATACTTGGAGGAGCAGTACATCAACAGTTTCATCAGAGAAATTTCGGAAATCAAGGAACTTGTGCCTCTTCCTCCAAGCATTGATCTTAATGAATGGATTGCAACAAACAGTATGTGTTGAAGTTGTAATGTTTAGCTTCTATACAATAGCTAAAAATTATCCATACTGAATGGCACAATTAGCAGACTAGTAAAGACTTAGTGATTTGCCAATCTTGAAAAGTATAACCTAGTAAATTTTTGAGTTTGCTGTTTGTAATCTGTTTCAATCTTTTCCATCGTTCTTTTATTTAGCTCTTATTAACTGAGCTAAGTCAGTCTGTATGGGAGAATCTTGACCGAGGTCAAGATTCTCCCATACAGACTGACTTAGCTTGGTTAATAAAATGATTGTCATGTGGCAAAAACAAGAACAATTTAATTCATTTAATGTAACTGGTTTGCACTAACTGACATTTTGCTTGCGAACGGTGATGAGCCGAATTCAATTCTTCCCAAGTTTGCTTGTCCTCTTTACTTTTTTTCTCATCTGCTTTTTGGCACTTACAGAAATAAATTGTTAGGTGAAAACAGTCAATGATTTTGCATTTTAGTTTGCAACTTTTTTCAGTTCAAAACGTTGCCGGTCTAGATGGGAAAATCTAGACCACGGCCAATATCCATTTCAGCCAATCACATTTCGTGAATTTGGTAGTTCCCAGTCCTTGTGAGAAAGAGCCATATAATAAGGTTTATTATTTTCTCTTTGGTATTTTTCATTAAGTTAGTAAACTGTTGTTTGAGGTTTCCTTCAGTTTAAATGAAATTTTGAACATGGCCAAAATTACTCTAAATAGCATGACTGAGCTCATTTAAAAAGTAAGAATTGTATATGTTGTGGTTTGATT
>CM042751.1:1370972-1410972 GCA_022496165.2 Catalaphyllia jardinei
GTTTAATTTTTGTTAAACCAGTTTAAATTTTTTAAACTGGTTCATATTTTTCAAACTGGGTTGAAATTTTTGAACCAGTTTAATTTTCAATTTTGAGCAGAATGTGAGCATGTGTCTTAATAATTTGGGTCAAGCACTCAAGTTAGTGATTAGGCCTAAGCACTCATTTTGAATGGTTAGCTTTGATGTTAGGCTGGGAACTTTGCATATGACTTAGTAGTTTGGGTTGAGCTCTCAGGTTAGTGCTTAGGTCTAACCACTTATTTGGATTTAGGTAGCTTCTTAGTAATTAAGACAAGGTTCATGTATGAATAAATTAAAATTTATATGTATTTTTGAATAAATTAAAATTTTTATGAGAGAGGCTTGGGGTGATGAACTGATATTTAAAATGAGTATGAGAGCTCTAGCATCCATTGCTTTCATGGTCAAGTGGTAATGACAGTGGGAAGCAGATCCAGAGGTTGGTGGTTCAAATCCCGGTGAGTACGAGATAAAAAGGAAAAAAGTGAAAACTACTGTTAATTAGTATTCATGCTTAATGGGGATTTGGGGGAAGGGGTAGAGTAGCTGGTGGATAGAATAAATCAGGCATCACTCAGTGCAAAAATTAATTAATTTTTTTTGAGAAAATTAAACCAAACAGAAAAAACAAACCACAACGTATATATTGCACATTGTATTACAATCATGTACTTCACTTTTGATTTCAGCATTACAATGTGTCCAGTTGTTATCGCAGTTTAGTCAACTAGCACTTTTTCAATTTGACCAGGGATAAGAACAAAAAGCTTAATATTTTCTGTAAGGTAACTACTAAGAAGAGATGAAACATAATTATATAGTTGAAATAAAAAATTACCTACAAGGAAAAATTAACTACAGCATACATTGCATATGTACAAACCTATAGAAGATTATTATGTGATAAATTCAATAGATTTATTTTTTCCACATAGCTTTAGCATTTTTCAACCAAGTTGACCTGTTGTATGGGAGTGTAAGTGAGAGGTGTACTGTTGCTTCTTGTCCTACAATGTCAGCTCCAGGCTCTGCGTAAGTTGTGACTCAATTGTTCTTAAAATAACTGATCTTTAAATCGCTATTCGTCGATTGTTAAGTTACATTTGTCAGCTTGTTAATGACTTTGTCACTGATTAAGTGTAAGACTGCATTTCAGTATTAGGTGTGACAAGTTGACACATGACAACAGCTGCAGCCTTTTGTTGCTATTTTTCATTACAGCACTGTATTGTATGGATGTGCTACATACAAGTCAACCTCGTGAGTTTCAGGGTAGAATATTTACTAGATGAGTGAGTGAAGCAAGCTGCAAGGTGTAAGGCTGTAAAGTGGTGTTGTGAAGGTCGCCAAGAGACCCATTTTCGGGTCACTAAATTTGGTGCCAATCAAGTCAGAAAAGTTGTTCGTCTGTCGGGTACCGAATAAACAAGACAAAGGACTTCTGAAAGTCTATATAATGTGCAGTTGTAACTATGCTGTACAGTTGTGGTGGTTGTACAATCAATGTTTTGTTCATTTGTTGCAGAGTTTATTTGTGGCATGATGACAAGGGAAAGAAAATCACGAAAACAAATGTTTCAGCACCACAATATATCGATTTTGTTATGACATGTTGTCACAAGTATCTTCATGATGATGCAGTGTTTCCAACAAAATACGGTGAGTCTTGCAATTGAAAATGCTATTAATAATTATATTCATTTTTCATGTGTGTACCGGCAAAGCTGTGGTCATTTGGAAGTTTGTTAGTGGATTAACATTCTGTGTTGTTGGATTTACCAATTTCAATGTTCACTTCCCATGCAGCTTTATTTCGGGTCTCTTTTCTTGGTTTATATCTATTTACTCTATACGTTAGCCTGTGTAGCTGCCGGTAGTGTAGGCACACGTGAGATAAAAAGTTTAGGCGGCGGTGTCGCCAGGAAATACTGCCTGCCAGAGAACTTGGGTATTTGAATGCCGCCCACTTTTATCAACTCATTGACCTCAACTGATCCCAATTAAATAAACCAATTAGAACTGACAATTTTCGAAATATAGACGTAAAGGCAATTGTGTTATACTTTGTTGTTGCTGCGTGCATGGTGGATAACAGAGAATAGATTTGCAAAGGGAAATATGCCTACAAGAGGAAAACACTAAGGACTTTTGTAGGTTGTGATGTCAATCTGAAGATAAAATTCGGTAATTTTCAGAAAATCACCAAATACATTTCCACAGAAAATTTATTTAAACCTTCAGGTGGTGCAAAGCATGGAGGCACGACATAAGCAGAACATTGCTCAGAAATTGGCCTGAATTCGAACATTGTGGAGTCTAGCGTTTTATCAATTTGAGTTTTTCAGTCTTGTGGTGTGGAAATATTCACTGCAGTTAAACTTGTCCGGTTTATTTGCTCCTGCCTAGAAAGAAATGTGGAAGTTCCAATCTGTTCTTCAGATATGCATAATATGCAAGCTACGCAAGATATCCAAAGATCAAACGTCTTCTTACGTTGTCAGTGTCTTCGCCAGACAGGAGTCCTCAAGCGAAAAAGAATTTATGCAAGGGCCGTTCTACCCCTAAGAAATCATTGAATTTCTCAGAATTCACTCCTTCAAGTGCAATGAACAAAGAAGTTACACATGCCTTTGGATCGATGGATGTCAACCAGGAAACAATCACACCTTGTGTTTCACACTTCCCCGCAGAGTTGAATGTAGAAAACTTGTGTGGTAAACAGACCACTCAGCTTAAAGTAAATCCAAATGGCCATATCGATTCGCACCACTGCCAAAACTTTATAATACCACCAGCTAAGCAGGCTATTACTTTTACGTTCATAACTAAAGCAAAGTGTCCCTTGGGAAATATATGAGGAATCATCTAACATTTGATTCACATGTGTACTTCTCTCGACCAGTCGGTTTTTCCCGCACACTGGTGTGTTGACTTTTCAACAACCTGTGGTCTTTGTGCAGGTGGTATTTCAAAGTCCCACTCCCCATTCTCCGCTCGCTTGTCGGCTCTGCCGCCAAAACTTAATTTCGCTTGCGCTTACAATACTGCCACTGAGCTACACAGGCTTTCTATACATCTTTTCTATTGTTTATACAATGTATCTGCTTGTATTATTGGCACTGTTTACTGGTACTGGAAATATAATTATACCAATATTTTACTAGTCTTTTCCTAGTTGGCTAATATCACTACTAATACTGTAGTCTTAGGGGTTAAGTTAGACCTGGACACTGCCAACCCTTGATCATACATGCTAGGATTTCTCTCTAAACCAGTGCTCACTCATCTCTTATGTTGTTCTTCCAACAGGTATGACATTTCCACCAACCTTTATGACCACAGTGCGCAAAATTTTCAAGCTTCTTTTTCATGTGCTGGCTCACATGTTCTATGCGCACTTCAATGACTTGTTAAACCATGGACTGAATTCTTATTTGAATACCGTCTTAATTCACTTTGTATTATACCATAAAGAATTTAACTTGTTGGACCCCAAGGAAACAGTGCCATTGGACGACCTTCTACAAGCAATGGGCATAATTCATCAAAGTTAGTTTTATAAAATATCTGGTTTGGGTATACATGTATTTTTAGATAAATTTATGTGTACTAGGTATATTTTCAATATTGGTGTTCATATTTGTGAAGATCTGAGATGTTTACAGGATGTATACAACATGACAAAAAAAATGGCTCCAATTTTAAATTTAATTTAAAGCATATTTTAGTGCTAGTATATTTTAAATCAGCCACCATTTCACTTTAAATATGGTTGGTTATTTTGATGTTTCATGGCTTTACATTACATTAGTGTAGTTTAAGAGCGAAATATTTATAATAATTACTGTGCAGACTTGGATTCTTGGGAATACAAGTTTACAGTTTACAGCGGGTCCAATCGTTCGTAGTCCATGTTTTAAATTATTCGTTACATTCCATAACCCATTACATTTAGGCCTAGATGATAAACATTTAAACTTCTTGTCTTAAAGTTAGCAAGCTTTGTTGTTAAAACTGGGATTAAACTACACCGGGACCAGTGTTATCTTTGAATCCATTATCAGTAGTTTTGGGATTTCTGTTTAGCTCTCCTGTCAGTTACATGGGTCTTGAAAAGTCAAGCCAAAATATCCCTGCCTATTACTTTGTAAGCTGTTTCATTTTTCTTCACGGTTTAACTATTTGAGTGAGGTGTGAGATGAAGGTTTTTTTATGCGTCACAAAAGGTGACATAGATTTTCTTAATTGACAGTTGATAGGTGATTTATTTAGTCCACCTGCCATTTCTACTATGTCTTCATTGGGGATGACCCGTATATTTAAACAACAGAGGCCTGGCATCACATACAGATTAGTTTAGTTTCCATGTATCTTTTAAACTGCTTGGCAGAATTCAATTGATATTAACAATAGAATATAATGAGATAATTTTCCCAAGCAGTTTATTCGTTCATTCTTATCGCATACACGTTTAGAACTTCCAAATCTAGGGAGACAACCATTAGGGCTCATTTTAAAGGACTGAGTGTTCTACAATTCCTTACTTGAAAATCATGCAACAAGGCTTAGTTAATTGATCAAGATTTAATTTACAGTGTAATTTCCACTTATTTTGGAGTTCAAGGCCGTAGGAAGAATTTGAAGGATCTAGTGGATTGTATTTGTATCTTGCTCTGATAATGTTTAATAGGCCACTTTCGATATATAAGAATTCAGCTTGATAGTGAGGCTTAGAGGACAAAAACAAAAGAAATGAATAAACATGGTCATTCAGTTTCCTTTGTTGGTGTCCTCTAAGCCTCGCTGCCAAGCTGAATTTTAATATATCGAAAGTGGTCTATTCTGCGTGGTTTGGTCAGAAAAAGAAACCACTGTAGTTTTAAATTAGGACTTGGAGTACTTTTGTAACAGCAGAATGAATCGAAACCAAGAAAAGTGATTGTTCCATGTTAGAGAAATGCAGGTCTTAAAATAGAAAGTGTTTACTGTTTCATTGTTACCAGTTACGAATTGTCTAAATTGTTAATGGTGGTTACTAAATTTTTGATAACTTAATATTCACACAGTGATGTGTTGTAAGACTAGATTTGGTGTTGCTCTGTTTGATAGTATGCTTGCAATGAGTTCTCCTATTCTGAGGTATAAAGTCTTTGGCCTTGTATGGTCTTCATCCTGAGAAAATTTCATAGGTTAGGGTTGAGTCTGGCTTCTTGGACTGAAAGTTGCCTGAAGGTGACTGAGGGTCAGATCATTTTCCTTTGAGGGGAGGGAGGGGGGGGGGGGGTAGGTAATTTTTTATGGCATGATTTTTTTTTTCTCAGCCTCAGATTGTGCTTCACGTTGAGCTGTGATGTGGGCAAAAGCTTTTGCAATAATTTTTATCGAGAAAAACATGACCTGGGTAGTAGAAGTATGTGCTCGACTTTTTTTCGCTTTTCAGGAATTTTTTCGAAATTTCCCAACTACTCCCTTCCCTCAAAAAAATTAATGGATCGTCCCTTGCGTCTCCCTACTGCGATGGAAAGGATGCTAGCATTCAAGAAACTGGTTACGACGTTAATATGCTAAGTTTTCGCCCGCCTTGATGGTGGTTTAACCTTTGTCGCAGGTCACGACGCATGCGTTGTATTGTATTCATCAAATGATTGTCTTGGGCTTTGGTTTTCTCTGAGGACTGTTTTGTATTTCAGGGACGCTAAGTTGTAGGTTATTTGTTCGATCTAAGTTAAGGTTCTGCTACTTGTAATTTGTGAAAAATAAAGGAAATGAAGTTGATGTGGTGATCAGAGTACGTACATTTCTCCGTTCAAAACGTTGATGCCATCCTTCTAAATAAGGCAGCGTCCACACTAATCCCGTCACGAAAACGCCCTTCAAACCGGAGGAATAGACCCTTCTCCAAAATGGCGGTCGAAAATTCGAATAAGTCAAAATTAGAAACGTCTACCAGCGCTAGAAAGAACAACTTTACTTTAGTAACCCTGCAAAGTTCAGCATTTCAGGTGTAATATCAGCTAGGAAAATGTAAGTTGAAATTTGAGAAATTTATAGGCGTTTGTATGACTGGGGATATGCATTATTCCCCCAGTCATACAAACGCCTGTAAATTTTCTCAGCCGATATTACACCTAAAATGCTGAAACTTTACAGGGTTACTAAACTAAAGTTGTTCTTTCTAGTGCTGGCATACGATTCTAATTTTAGCTAATTTTAACTTATTTGAATTTTCGGCCGCCATTTTGGAGAAGGGTCTATTTGGAACGCAGGGTTTCCATTATCAGGCTGACGGAAAACATTTTGAAAAGGAAGTTTTTGAAAACGATGACGTCATGATGATCACGTGATTTCCTTTCCTGAGTTGTTTTCAAACAAATTCAAATGCCAGTGATTGCTACGTTTTGTAAATCCACCGGCGTCGTGTGAACGGACAACATTTGAAGCGTTTTCATAGTGAAACCTCCGTTTTCAAATGTGGACGATGCCTAAGTAACCCACGAGCCGTTACCATGTACACGGAATCGTTTCTCGCTTCAGCAGCTAGACCCGTACCAGACCCACCAATCCCTCTTAGCCTGTGGTGGTCTGTAGATGAAAGTGATCAACGAATCAGCTCTGGGGACGGAATACCCTGCAAGCAAGAAACGATTCTGCGTGCGCAGTGATGGTTCGTGTTCTGCGACTAGAAATCACCGATAGCTTGTGACTGTCGCCTGGCGAATTATCTCGGCTCCCGTAGGTCGATATCAATAAAAAGTTGACCTCCGGCAGGTAGACATGGTAATTACAAAAACTTCATTTCTAGCCCTCGCACCTCGTTCTCCCACCGACGCAGCACCACAGTTTCTTTAGAAACTTACTCCTTTATCAGCCCTTATAGTTCACCACTAAGTTTTCTTCGATTCTTATTGGTTTAAATTGACCACGTGACGCGATAGTGTTCATCTTGTGTAGACACACTATCAGCCCATACACCTTATTCCAAAATGCCCGCAATTTGAGTATTGTTTTGTTTGCTTGCAAATTCGCCCTTGTTGCCACGTTTAAGGGAAAATATTAATTTGAATAAGAGCTAATTTGCAAAAAAACAAAAGAATACTTAAATGGCGGCATTTTGGAATAAGGTGTATAGTGCCCGGATGGTTAGTAGTCGTCCGTGAACATTAATTTTTTTCTGCAAACAAGCTGGCTTATAGAAAATAAAAAGTTAAAACTGTATAAGCTTTTCTCTGTTTTCTGTCTCAAATTTTACATTTAGCTTTCACGGCTTTTATCTAAAACAGTTGAAAATAATTTAATATGATTTTTGGACTTGGGCGCGGAAGAAAGTTATTTTAGTGATGAACAACAAAGACAATAGATTGTTTATGTCTTGGAACCATCGTTCTGATAGTTGCCTCTTGGATATTTGAGATTCTCAAAACAACTATTTGTTTTAAGAACATCAAATTTCCGCGGGGTAGTTATCAGCCGAGAGTTCCTCGACGAAAACACTCTATTGTTTAAATCGCCAGGTCTTCGACACTCTAGATTTATTTTTGATTACGGGGGTAACAAACGGTTCATAATGAGGTGTAGTCTATTTTGTTTTCGCCCTCATCGGCGCATGCTCAGCAACGAAGAGCCTCTTGTCTCTCTTGTCAAGATATTGTTTCAGGCCCGTTTTTTTTTTCTCCCTATTCCCTCTATGAGCCTCTCGGCCCCCTAGAAGAGTGTAAAGTCTTAAGATTCGTTATCGGCTCAAAGATGTAACCGATTCACAGTAACGTTTTTAATAGATGTTTAACAGACAAAAATATTCCAGATTACAAATGGTGGCATAGTACAAAAGTTTGCTTGATTTTTCTATTTACTATGGCTATAAACGGGAGAACATCGTATGTTTACATCTCTACAAACAATCGACGCAATTCAAATCCTGGAGTGTAAGGGTCAACTACATGTCAAAAAAAACTCTTTTGAGCTAAGTTTTCTCGATGCCCGAGTTGGCCAATCACTTCCTACTTCGAACTTCGTAAGACCTGAATTGCAGATGTCCAAACATTAACAAAATTTTCCATTTCCATCGAGAAACGCCCTGTTCAAAACTTCAATCCAGGAACAACCCAACGCTGCTAATTCTCTGGAGAAAGCCTCAATTATCTTTGGTTTAAACATCAACTGAACATGCGGGTTTATTCTTCCGTCCATTTCCCTCGAACCTATCATCAGTTACAAAATGAATCCCTTTGAACGTTGTCGATTCAATGTCAGCTGGAGATTTTTGCGGCAGATTTCTTTTCTAACCATGTTCTGTATTTTGTGAGCGCCGTGTCCAGCATCTCCACCAAGTGATTTGCCAACTGCGTGGAAACAATAACAACAATAATCTCTAATGGCTCGGAAGGCAAAATTTATAGAAATAAACAAATTCATACAGAAAAGCTAAGTTACACTAAGCCCGAGTCAAAAGCCGTACTCATATGCATGGGCCGAACCTAATGGCAGTTTGGGTCGACTCAAATAATTAAAGAACGCCTGTTTGAGTCAAATGTCGAACTTAATTCAGTCGCACCAAACCGCTACACTAAACAATTGACAGAAGCGGTCTTGTTGGTCAGTGGCTTTTCAAGGTAAAGACAAATTAAAAGGGCGCATATGGACCTTTGATTATGCATGTTCGACTCATGTGAATATCGGCGTCTGACGCCAAGTCGGTCTTCAGGCGTTTTTCACGGCTGGCCAGACGCGAGGAACGCATCAGCCGCTCCAAATAAAGAGCCTAATTGGTTGAATTGGGTTCGGCTCATGTCAAGTACGGCGTTTGACCGGAATCTAAATGTATAGATCAATCAGTTTTGATACCATCAATACAGTGTTGATCAAGTACCTCAACGATACTTGACCGGTTTTGCTCTTGTCCCTTTCACAGACGTCAATAGAGTGTGTGCACGTGACGTACTCAAATTCTAAAATCCAAAACTAAAGAGCAACTAAAGGTTTTATCCTCATCAGGCATAAGAGGTACCAACTTTATACCTGTTTACAACTTTCCAGCTCAATAACATCTTTCGTTTGGAAATAAGCGCATTTTCAATTTCGAAGTTATGGCGGTATGTGACATAACACTAAGATCGCGTTTGTCGAAAAATATACACTAATCTCTAATCTCTAGCCATTTTAGGAGTTTAAGTATCAGGAAAAGCACTTTTGTAAATACTATTTGGTTCGGTTCAGATAATCAGTCGACTAAATAGCCAAAGTAAATTCCAGACGTTTACACTATTTACTGGTCGCCATATTGGAGGACTAAAGAGGTCCTCCAACATGGCGGCTCCATACTAGGCTCTGTAATTTTGTGCGAAACATTTCGACGAATATCTCAACTTTGGGACAACGCACCCACCTTAATTATTTATCCTCTACAATATCACAATTTTTTGACTTTATCCAGTGCATGGTTTTTGATTTTGTTTTATTTATTGCGTGACAATGCACACACTCCATAGGCATTTCCGAGTTCCCTTGTGCCTCTCTTTTAACTGGCGTGTGTAAGTGCGAAACCATTCTTATGAAAATGACTTTGATTTGCATGAGAATGAAAACGTATGCAGAACCCATTTTCATGTGAAAGGTTTCGCACTTAGACTCGTTTTGAAACAGAGGCACAAGAGAACTCGAAAATGGCCTATTGGGCTCGTAACGCAAGATTTCCCACCATACCTCCCCAGCCCAGGCTAGTCCACATCATATTTACTCCTTTTCTGCTTCCGTGAATTTTAATTGTACGGCAATGAATAAAGCAACCTTAGAATTAGACAGCAGGTACAAGCCAGGGAATTGTAAGGCGTTCTTATCCTCTTTGGGCACAGACCCAAAGAAAATAGGCTCCACTTCTGCCACTTTTTCGAATCCGGTCTACTTTCCTCCCCGAGAACAACAGCTGATAACCGAGACCACAGAGAAGACCACAAGTCAAAGGGAACGAGTGAAGCCTGTTACTAATTATCACTTCTAAAACAGTTGCTGGTTATATAGGATTGGCTATAGGATATCTAGATCTTATACGTACGTGAGAATCCTCCATTGATAGTTGGCTGCGAAATTGCTGCAACTTCACATCCTTGTATCGTTCAAGGCTTTGACCAAGTCTTACCATCTGTTGAAATAACAACATCCATATTTATTACCTCATTCACCTTCTGCTTTGCTATATTGCAGCAGGAAAACGAACAAATCTTGGTTATGTGATCCAATCATTGTGGATCATAATTCCATAACATTACGTGCTGAGCCCACAAAACAGGACGAGATTTTATAGCGCTTTGTTATGACTCCGTTTCTATGTTAAGTGAATATAATATTGCATCGTTTGGTAAGACGGGAAACGCGCTGTCTCCTCAAGTTAAACACTCACTGACAGGCTTTTGCCGATCACCTATGAGCAATTCATTTGAAAATGAATGTGTGTTATGATCAGGGGAACGAGAAAAACCGGGCCATATTCTCTAAAGGCTGGTTTTCATTAGCGATGGAGTCGTAGTCGGAGTCGTTATCAGAAGCGTAGGGTGATACGATCTAGTGAAGATCAAACTGACGGAGTCGGAAGCAAAACGCGAATTCTGTCTGTCTCCGTTGCTTACAATCACGAAAACTGCATTGTCGGAGTCGCAAGCAGAAGAGGAAGAATAAACCAATAACAATGTTCGATTCCAGGCCTTGCGATTGGTTGGTTACTCCGCTTCTGCTTCTGACTCTGACAATCTAGTTTTCACTGGATCATAAGCGACGCAGTCGTAAACGGAATCGGAAGAAATGGAAACGTTCTGATTCTTCCGACTCCAATTCCGTCGAGCTTAAATTCTCACAGTTCTGACCTTTTCCTCTAAGAATTGTGTCTTGACAGGAAAACATGACCAGAAATGCCTCAGTAGCTCTGCAAGTGAATTGTACTGAAGCTTGACTTCTGCTTGCAGTGACGAGGGGACTAAATCTGAAGGAACAAACAAAAACAGGTTTACATAAAACAATACAATGCTTCGACAATAACAGCCTAGGTACCTTGCGAGAAACTGCCCGCGCCAAAAGTCCTGTGCTTCCGTAAAGCCGGGAAATAAACGTTTGGTATTTTTTTCTGACAGTGTCAGTTTCTAAAAGAAACAACCGTAATAATTACAAAACGTTTCTCCGTGTTTCTATCGGATTGCATAAATCTACGAGCGTTCTTGTATCACGAATGCCGCTCGCTGATTGGTTATGCTACTCACTTCGAGTAGTGTAGCAGTGTGCGCTTGTTAACAAACTGACGGCCGCTTCTTTACTGAAGTTTTCGAAGTGTCTGTGCAGAGTATTTAGATAAAGTTTTCAACGACTCGGAGATTTATACTAAAAGCAATTAGATTATTCGCTCTCGATTTCTGTGTGATACAGTAGTTACTCGGACTGGGCCCTCGTCAACTATCACGCGATAGAAATCTCGAGCTCTAATTGTTTAATAGAGATACTCGTTAAAGTTTTACGTTCTCCAAAACTTAACTCGAGTTTGTATTACTCGATGAAACAAGGAAAACGTTTCAGTTCTATTTCTTTAGTGGACAATGCTCGTAATCATCGTCTGATCTGTAATTAACTGGCCAAAGTGACCAGAAGAAACTATTCAGAACAACTTGATGTCATTTCCACTTGGAAAGATTTCGCAGTTTTGTCTCTGTAGGCAGATAGATCTAGTTTAAACCAAGACATTGAGTTACCATTAAATGGAAAACTCTTTCGGCGTTGACATACCCTCATCTGAACACGAGTGGGGTTGTGAAAAAATATGACACAGTTTTGATAACCCGAGACGCAGTGATTGCATGGCTTTTGAGAATTGGAAAAAGTACTATTTTACTTTCAAAACTATTTCTCAAAAATACACGTGAATTTAAAATGTCACAACCGTATTTACGTACTCTCATCTAAACACACCTACCGTCCAATAAGAGCGTTAGTCATGATCTCAATTATTTTACGAAACGACATACAGCACTGCGTTATAACGTTACAGCTGACAGAATCTTCCGCACTTACGTTGCATACTCGTTTCAGAAGTTGTTGTCATCAAGGATCCTCCAGGGGACATTTCTGTAAGCACGTGGCAGGCCATGTCACTAGTAAGGGCCTTGGTAACGCGAAACAAAAGGCTCAGCATTAGATTGTCACGCACGATTATACTTAAGTTAATGGTTTCAGTTTGTTTCAACAAGCGATTCTGTCACGGAAACTTTAGAGAGATGTACACGTTACCACTTACCCCGGGAAGGTTAGGCTGCCAATGCTCTACCTCTCTTTGGTTGCACTGCAAAGCTGACGAAACGTCTGTTTTCCTTCGTTTCGAGTGAAGCAATCCTCTTTCCTGCGAGAAAAACAACAAGGGAACTACAAGTTGAATAGCGTATAGCGTTTTGCGGTGCATAAATGTATCATCTGTTGTTCCACATCGACTTTCTACCGGCCTCCTCCTATAGTTTTGATTTGCATGCTTCAACAAGGCTCGGTTTAGTTAAACAGGGTGTGGTTGTCCTAAACTTAAGGTGAATGTTTCTGTGTTTTACCAAGGTTTATTATTTTCCTTACCTTGGGGACTGCAGGTATTAGACCTCGGGAAAATTTTGAGGAATCAGCGATTTTTAAGCTGGGTAGCTCTCTGGCTTGTAGTTCAGCCAAGTCATCATATTCCACCATCTCGCGGAGACGACTCTGTAAAACATGAAAAGTGAAGAATTGTGTGCTTGCTTGGTCTAAGTTTGTTCGTGATTGAAATGAACTGGCTAGTGAACCTCACAAAAAATGCTACATTCCAACTCAGAGTCCTGGCCGTCTAATTATGTTTTCTTCCCAAAGCGGTTTTCACTTCTCTGGCGAAATTTATTGCTTTTGCATCAATACGCTACGCGATTGGCTTAAAATTCTCGCGCCACTTTTTCATCCAATCAGAAGTAAAACCTAAACCAATCCTGACTCACTCGCACGCGTTTTCCCGCGCTTTGCGTCAACTACATGAATTTGCTTCGAGTTTTGATTGGTTCATTGAATAACCTGTGTCCTTTGTGATTTGTGATTGATTACTCTGGCGATACTCGATTGAAAACCGCTCAATACTCAACACGACCCACCCGCGTTCTTGTGGGGCGGCAAGGTGAGAGACCCTGGGAACGAGATTCCAAACAACCTTCTTTTTCTTTCCGTGTAATCAGATGTGATATCGAAGTCTGCCTTGTACGGCTGGCGGACATTTTTTTCTTTTTCCCAGAAAGCAGAGAAGGAAGATGTTCCGATGAACTTGATATTGACCGCAACGTTGTAACAGATGGAAAACAATTCCCAACATAATAACCTTTTTAGCAGGGGGAGCTTCTTCTTTCGATTTGCCGTTTTTTCCATTTTTCTCCTTTTCTGCGGTTGTGCTGGACCTGAGTAAAACGAGAAAGAAACATAACCAAATAACCTATTGGCTATAGTTCCTACTACTAGTAGTGTCTCAGTAATGTTCACATGGTTAGTAGCTTAGGTAAGTTTATCTGTGAGTGAGTTTTCAAGATTCTCCGGCTTAGTGTGACCGGAAATCATTTGGTGCGTTTTCAAAGTGAAAGCGCCGTTTTTAAATTTTGAGTCTACCAATCGTAATTCGACCTATTTCAATTTTCTGCCCCATGGCTGTCACTAGTCTAGTTACAACTCTGTTACATAAAGTTCCACTTTTTACATTGAAAAAAAAATATATATACTTTTTTTAGCTAATATTTCTTATAAGATTACCCGGCAGCTGTGGTTTGAAGCACCATTAGACTATGGTGGTTGAGTCTTCTAAACAAGGACTGGCTTGTGGCAATGTTCTTGGGGTCTGTATGTTCTGCAGCCAGCCCATAACCCTGTGAAGTTGAATGGCAACTAGTCTTAGTTGTAGTCAATGTACTGAATGCTTTAGATATCAGAAAAGGTCAGAAATCAATGCAAATAGCTTACAGTGTTATACATATCGAGGCTACTGGCTTGTTCAGCAATATCTAGGAAATGGCCCGAAGAAAATACGCAACCTGATTGGTTTAAAATCGTTTTATGTTCTTCATGTTTCTATCGAGTTATTGTGAAAGTTTGGGAGAACTCGAAAAAGCTGTGGAAACACTTGCCTATAGACTCATGTTCCCACAGCATTTATCGTTCTCCCAAATTTCCACCTGTATTGTAACATGTTCTCAATTTCTTACATACAATCCATTTTTTTTTAATTTGAATGCACACAGTTTACCTCATCTGGAACTGGTGAGTCTCCAGTAAGGTCCAGTAAGGGATCTTTAAAGGCTGAAAGTTTCTTCGATAATTGCTCTGGATAGAAAACAGAAATTTCTGAGTGTAGTCAGGATTTCATACATACTGACTTTAAACTTTTTAGATCAGGGGTGTTTATTAAGGGCTGGGCACCAGGCAAATTTAAAAAGCAGTGAGGAGCATTTTGTCAAACCTGGTTTGACCATCTAAATGAAAGTTAAGAGAACTCGGAAAAACATCCGAGTACCAGATGGGAATTAAACCCACGACCGTCCGTGATCGAGGTGGATGCTCTAACCACCGAGCTACCGGAGACGCTATGGTGAGCAAGGGCCAATTTGTGGGTCTCGACTAGAACCACATCACGTGGCTACACAGCCAAGTAATGACTGGCACACGAGTTCTCCTTATATTTAATATCATGTTGCTGTTTCATCTCTAAATGAAAGTTTTTGTTGTAAAGAAGTTTACTGCAAAACGTTTTGCCTGCCTGTGAAAACCAGTTGCTCTTCTAGTGAAAATCTTAAATGAAATGCCTGTTAGATTACAACTAAATGCATGTTGCAGGTCAAATTGCTTTTCAGATTAAGAATTCATTTCAAGCTTTAAATTTACTGAATTGGGTTTTGAGTATCGAATAGCTGTAGTCAATAGGTTAGATCGTAACCTTTTATAACCAGTTCAAACACAAATCTGATCTCATCTCACTGCTTATAAATGAATACGAATTGCTTAATTACAACATCCAAGTCAGAGGCTTATGCTTAATGTTCCAAAGAGATTCTCTGTCTCGTTTGTCCCATGTGAGTTCTGAGAAGGGCCTGATGGGATAATAGACCAATTTCAATATATTAAAATTCAGCCTAAAACAATAGACCTCAGTACGAGGCTCTGGGGAATAACTACAGAGTTTGTGGGGTTTATTCCCAAGAGCCTTGTTCTGAGATCTTTTGTTTGAGGCTGAATTTTAATATATCGAAATTGGTCTATTTTAGGATGCCACGACCTAGCCTGCGTGTAGATATCTACTATTTAGTTTATTTATATGAAAATAGTCATATAGAGGATATTACACAGTGGCAAGAAGATATAAATTTTATGTTCGAGTGCCATGAGAACATAAAATTCATATCTTTGAGCTAACGTGTAATGTTTTTTTTATTACATAAACATACTGTTAACGGCGTTTTTGATGATTTTCGGAAGATTTCCGACCACTTTCGAAGATTTCCGAAGATTTTCCAAAATTGTTCCGAAGGCCAGATGAACGTTCCTGAAAATTTTCTGAGAATTTCCGAAAATTTCCGAAGATCTTCGAAGATTTCCGAAGATTGCCAAAGACTTTTGAGGAAGACCCGAAGATGTTTTGATGATACACCAACGAATTTAAGTACAATTTAAACACTCTTGATATCAGTGAAATAACTGATATCTTCACATGTGAGGATATCGTATCGTTTTTATCATTTGTCACCACTTGGTATACCACTGACTTTTATATAATAAATAAATGCAAGTTATTTCTAACTAGAACAAAGGAAATATGACATCTGCACACTGCAGGCTAGATGACACCTTGAAAGTAACATACAAGGAAGGGACCAGTAGTGGCTGGATTACTCATCAATTAAAGTAGTCTTAAAAATCGGCAAACAATCTTGTCCTACAATCTTTTTAACACCAGCCAGGATTTTTGTGTGACAGGGGTCTTACCATGTTCATCCTCCTTTGCGCATTCAGTGAACATGTCGTTTGGCGTTGGTCTGGAGCTGACCCTGTCTCTGTGGAAATAATGTGACTGAAAGAACTTTGTCCAAAAATCCTTCTCTGGCATCTGAAACAAAGAAACAGCATTGAGAACAAACAAACATGGGAATGAAAAAGTGAACAGACAGGCATGAATTAACAATTGAAAATGAATCAACAAATGAATTACAAATAAAAACAAGCCTCTATAGTTCACCATACATCTGCACTGACCAGAATCAATCTGATTTTAATAAACGAGTAAAGGGGGTAAGTTTCTAAAGAAACTGTGGTGCTGCGTCGGTGAGAGTATTACAAGATAATTTGGTTTTATCAACTGAGTTGATGATGTGAATTAGCCACCGTAAAGAGATTCAGAAGCTGACGTTTCGAGCGCTAGCCCTTCGTCGGGGCGAATCGATTTGCTCCGACGACGGGCTAGCACTCGAAACGTCAGCTTCTGAATCTCTTTACGGTGGCTAATTCACATCATCAACTCAGTTGATAAAACCAAATTATCTTGATTTCAATAAGTATGTTACGCTCTAATGAGCAGTTGATGGGCTATGTGGAAAAAAGCCTTAACCCTTTACCCCCCAAGAGTGCCAATTGGCACACAACATCATAACTTTGGGAATATTTGATGGATTTCTATGAATTTTTGCCACAAAAATTGTCTTGTGAAGATCTTCTCATTGAAGTCATAAAATTGTGACCCCCACCTATCAAAGACAAGGTTGACCACCACCACAAGTTTTTAGTTCTTTCGTTGGGATGCAAATGGATGCAAGACTTGTTTCTCATGAAACTAAGCACTAAGAGCTGCTAAATAAGCTATAGTAAAGTAGAGAGTTGATACACTTTTAAGTCGTTAATTTTTTAATTTTAAAGCAATTTCTCTCAAAGTGTCTACCTCCTTTATAGCTGCTGATGTCAGTTTTTAAATAAGATGATCAGTAGCTTTCAAATGGTACATTGCATTAGGAAAACTGCTGTTTGCCTTGGGGGTAAAGGGTTAAGTGACTCTTGAACTCATGTCAAATTCTTTTTCATTTATATAGCAGAAACCAAGGAGCAATTTGCTAGGAGAATCTTGCCATCAAGCAGATGTCACTTCTGAAAGGGTCTTTTTCAATGCACCCTTCATTTTATGCTCTGATTTTCAGCATATATTATCCTCTTAAAGCAAATGTTTAGGAAAAATGTTGTTTCAGTAACAAGCAAAGTTGACTTATACCTCATGTGGCACAACTTCTTGGTGCTTTCTTTTCACTGATGAAAAATGTGAATAATTATATAAATTAAACTAAAGTACATGAAAATAAGCATAGACTGGTGGGCTGTCTAACACACAATGATGAAAGGGATCAGGGACATTATTTTGTAGATGCATTATTTTCTTTACAATTCATTGATACAAATATAAACCCGTTGACTTCTGTGCTTCCTGTAACTGGCCATGATGAGTGTTGGCCTTTGCTCCATTTCTGACATCATCACCCTTGACCAAAATCGGCCTCATCTATACTCAAGTTCTGCAGGAGGAAAACTTTAGATCTTTCTAATGATAACCAGATCAGAGTGATTGGCTCAATTGCATCTGAGATATGTATGAAAATGCTCACAAATTTGAGAGAAAACTTGCAGCAAAATTTACTGTAAATTATACTACACTTAGCTACTCCATGGTAAAAATTGCCTGTCTTGGTGATGCTTTATCAGAAATTTTTGAACTGGAAGCAAGCCCAGTAGAAGGTCAATCACTGCAGTGAAAAGATAAGAAAAGGAGAAAGAGGAAATACGACCAAAAAAACCAATAACTCTAAAGTTGTACATGTAGCTCACTTTCTCGTTCAAATATTCAAAATTTTGATTTCCGCGTATATCCTGTTACATACCACTGTTGTAAAACATGGTGCTATTAAAAAGAAAGGCATGCTGTCATGTTGTAAATGCCTTTTTGAGTAGATTGGAGCTAATCCGGCCCATATCCAGGCCGAAAATCTCCAAAACATCCAAAAATGCATTTTTGGCAAAAAGCTCCAAAAGTCAATGGGTTAACTGCAACAATCAATATTTAATTTATTAAAAGTTACATATTTCCTCACCTGCAGGATAAGTCTTAAATATTGCCTCAATGGTGTCAACATTCAAATTGTACTTGAGTTCATTACAACCTGAACTCTCTGGCTGCATATCAGCCTGCATAGAAAGAAGTTATGTGTAAAATACTGAAGTCACAACTAAATCAAGAATAGTCAGTGCCTTTTGGGAGAAGGGATGGTACTACAGTGGTGAGTGGACTCTCCCCACCCTCAACCCACCAAAGTGACCTGTATTCAATTCGGGCCCTTTGCCATATAATGTGGGTTGAGTTTTTTGTTGGTTCTTGGCTTGTTCTTAGAGTTTTTGCCTGGGTTCTCCGGTTTCTCCTCCTTCCACAAAAATCAACAGTACTTTGTACTGAGGAGTTATCCTACATAAATATTTGATTATTAGAATTATTATTCAGCCTGCACAAAAACACTGATGTGGCTTCTTCTCTAAATGTAATTATTTATTTAAACAATGTACATGTACCCTAAAAGGTGTACATAATCGTAATCTACGAAACATAGACTTAATGGCAATAGTGCTACAGTACAAAAATTATAATAATAATAATAATAATAATAAGTAGCACAAAAGTGCATCGATAAGCAAAAGGGACATTGAGGTTAACTTACAAGTAACGCTGATGATAATCCAACAGCCTGGTCTGACTGTACAGCCTGGGTGTCCTGAGTCTGTGAAAGGAAAAACATTCAATTATGACAAATTACAATATTTTCAGAAATCATTAACTAATGTTACCATCTTGTTCCCTTACTGATCGGTGTTGTGATTTTTTTTTCTCTTATTGGGGAATATGTCACATGCATGAGGATTGTACCTTCAGCATATGTAAGCACCTTCCACTCCAGGTTATAGTGATACTAACAGCTAATTCTCAAAAACGTGTTGCCTTGCCAGCAGCCAGTTAGATATAGATATACCTATCATTGATTATTAATTAAAAATTCAATTCAATTTTGAATTCAGCTTTGGACATTGTGTTGTGTTTTTGGACAGAACACTTTTAATTACTCTCTGAGTGACTAACTACAGCCAGAAAAATTAAATCAGGTGAAATCACCCATGTCTGGTGACCTTTGTTCTGTTTGCCCAAAACTCTTCAGCTGTGATAACTCCACTGACAACTAGGTCTTTATAGAGTTGATACAACTCAGGATTGTCTTTCAGCACTCTGTGAACAAAATTTAGGAAAGAAACAGAATTACACATTGCATACTGGTACTGTACACTGGATGAAGATGAAGAAAACCAAATTGCTAGTACAATGCAAATTACTTCTTTTCTTTCTGGATTTTATGCATGCATCACCATCAGTCAAAAAGCTGAAAATGTGATAATTATCCATCATCTATAAGTATTATATCTAAGTATATACAGTTGCCAGACATCTTCCATCAGATTAAAGATTAGTATGTTTATAGGTTACCTAATTTTGTGGGTCCTTAATTTGATTTTTTTTCTTGTGTATCATATTATTTGCAAACAATCTATGCTAGAATGATTTCATTTGTCACTTAGAAGAGAATGTTCAAACCTTGAGCGAACTATTTCGTCATATCTGCCAAAACCTACATACATGTAAAGTTTGCAACTAGTTACAATAAATTGATGAACATAATGCCACATATGGTAGTGCCCCAGAGGGGTAGGGACTCTCATACAAAAAGAGCGGGGTGCTTGACATACCTTTCATCATCCTTATCATTATCATCATCATCATCATCATCACTCATCATGCCAGTTTTCAAGGACTACAAAAATGTTATTTACCTCTTGGGGCGTTAGGCCCAAAAGTTGGAGCTTTCACAGTACATTTCAGGGTGCTGAGCCAAAAGAAAATTGACACCAGATTTGTGTTTGTTTTAGAATTGGTACCTCTTGGGTGTGAAAAAAAAAAATTTCAAGCCATGCCCACAAACCACGGTCTTGAAAAAAATTGCGACAAGCACCACTATGTTTTTTGTGTGGGAGTCCCCTCAGGGGTAGTACCTATTCTTTTCTTCAAGCTCTTTATTTGCTTTTTTCCTGTGAGCTGGGATAAGCTGCGCCAGAAGCTCCTTTAGTTCATCTCTTTCCTTTTTCGCATTCCCAGGTGAGTCATTGGTAAACTGGAAAGTGAAATTGTTTCCATCATGTAGAACAAGCTGTATCTGTACTTTGGAGCTTCCCTCAGGACTTATCCGTTGAACTGTCGGCAACAATTATTATATCATAGATTATTTGAAGGGGTGAGTGGAATAAAGCCTTAACTGACTTCTGGAAAATGTTGAGGCAGACAGGATTGAAATACCTACAAGCACTACTTGTTACAGTTTACTCTTGTCTTCATGATTGTCTAAAAAAAAACTTAATAGTAACAACTACTAGTTCTTTTGAAACAATAAGAAAAACTAGAGTAAAATGTGAAAATTGTTGTAAAGCCCCAAGTGAAAGTTGCTTAAAGGGCCCTAGTCAGCCTCTGCCATTTTCTATGCCATCGAAATTGATATAGCATGGTGAAGCGAAATCTTTTTGTTTTACTGTAAGCTGTGTTCCTGAAGGTATGTTTAATTATCTTGGGTAGTTTCACCGTGATTTTCCTTCGTTTTGACAGGCTCCAAATAAAATATAATAGCCAAATTCTCGCATGTAAACAAAAACAAAGGTGTGGCTGACTAGGGCCCTTTATTCCACTCACCCCTTCATTTATAATTATATTACATAATTAAAATTTATAAATTAAATAATTTATAACAATTACTTACAATAATTGAATCATACCATAAATCCTTTGACAGTTTAGTTTCACCCTTTTTGAAAGAACCTCTCTCTTATACATAAGCCACTGCCTCCCTAATTGGCTTCCCTCTTGTTAGCCCTATTCTTGATAAAGCCCCACCTCTTAATAAGTCTCCACTTTAATAAGGCCCCTTCTCTGCTTTACAATTTTAGCCGTTTATGAGACAATATGAAAATGCTTTGAAAATTGCTGTAATTATGCTATGTGTAAAAAATTATTTTAATACAAATAGCTTGTCTTCTGTTTGTCTTGCATTATTTGGAAGCCTCTGTGTTAAAGCCATTTATGTGAGTTTTAATTTCTGGCAGTTTGCTTCCACTAAAGAGAAACAAAAGGCAGGCAAGAAACACTGGTTTTCCAGCTCTAGGTTTCCATTTCTGCCCCGTCTCGAAGTGCAACCAATCATCTTGGCCATAGGATTTGAATTTCTAGCTTAGCAACTGTGCCTTCATGACATGTCTCCTCCAGCTGTCCAGAGGGATAGGGCAATTTTTGATTGTTTCCAGTGAAATTTTCCCAAGGACTGTGGCACGGTGCAATTGGTATAATGAAAAGAAATTCAAATCCTGTGGCCAAGATTCGGTTACACTATGAGACAAAGCAGAAATGGAAACCTAGAGCTTGAAAACCAGTGCTTCTTGGGAGCAGAAGCAAATAGCAAGAACACTTATTGACGGCTGCCATGAGGCAATTTAGTGAGATTAGGCCATGTTTGTGGAATTTACTGAGCTTTGAGTGCGGGCCGCTGGGTCAGTACAGTAAATCGTCTGCCTTTTGTTTCTTTTAAGGGGAATCAAACCGCCAGAAAGTAAAACTTGACTAAACAGCTCTAAACCGCCTCCAGAAACACAGAGACATCAAAATGATGCAATACATAACAATAGTATAGTACAGAAACATAAGGCAAGCCATACATTATTTTCTACCCATGGTATTTTAGAGCAATTTTTGAAGCATTCTCAAACAATGTCTTTTTAACAGCTACGAGGGAATTATAATGCAATTGTGAGGCCGCCCGTGCTTGGATCAATGGATTAATTTAGCCCCCTTTCTCTCTTCTTTATTCTTCACAACCAAAACAATAAACAACAGAACATATCATTTACTGTGTACATTTTACAATGATTTCAGGCAGCCACATTTTTCTTTCCCCTCTCCATCCTATCATCCAACCGTTTAGTACAAATTTTCTTTCTCTTCCCAACCTTCTTCTGCTTCCAAAATATAAGATCTGATGGTGTCCCAAATATTCTAGAAAGAAATACTAAGCTTTTACTTGAAACTTTTGTATGCCTGCAGTGCAGATTGTACCAATGCACATACAAATACACATATATAGTGTTCATGATCTTTGAGGAAAAATATTATTGATGCTTTTCCTTGAAGAGAATAGTTGTAGGTTATTTTTTAATGAGGCAATATTGCCTTAAATGAATGACATATCTGATTTACTCACTGGGATTAAAAGCAATATAATTCAGCAACTCTTTAATACCAATGATGGAGAGAAGAGGAATGAGACACAAGATGATCCAAATATTAATTTAAATTATTATTCATTCAAAATATTTCCCCGTTTCTAATTAGTTAAAACCGCACGTATAATTCATATTATTATTCAACTTTCATACACTGTATGAATTCCGATTTTCTGATTGGTTGATTTGTACCATGTGACACTGGGTTGTGACAAAACAACCTCCTTGATCTCATTAACGTGGTGTAATAGCCATGGTGTAAATTCAGTACACCACGTCATTACATCATGGCTTCGGCTGCCTCAAAGTTTGACGATTTTTGTTTGCAATGTATTCAATTTGAATAATAAAAATGTTAACACACTCATTGCTCGTTATTGGGATTTACCTGCACTCGTTCACTAAAAATGAAATTTCTCGTTCATTGTTAATGAACTTGTCCAGGTAAATCCCGATAATTCACTCGCTGAGTGCGTTAACCTGTAAATAACTGCTGCTGACACTGTTGACCCAGTATTGAACCAATGATGTCAAAATTGCAGCTCACTGCAAATTATTGAACTGATGACATCAAAATGACATCAAAAGTCCAGCTTGCTGCAGATTACTGAACCATTCACTGAGAAAACCTGGGGACGATCAAGGTCGTGTTATTTTTGGTGAGCGGAAAAGCAAAGGGCAAAATGGGGAAACTCCTTTAAGAATGGGAAAATATTTTGAATGAATAATAAAACATTATTATTATTGAATTCGGCTTTTGTAGGATATGAAGAATTCTGCAGATCTCGGAGGGTGTAATCCACCTCGGCCTTCGGCCCCTGTGGAAAACACCCTTCTTGATCTGCAGAATTCTTCATATCCTACGCAGCCTCATTCAGTAACTGCTAAGTATTTAGGGGAGGCTGAGCTTTTGATTTGATCATAAATTATAAAAATATTACGACTTGTCAAATTAAACAATAAAAATTGGAAATTAAAACAACTTCTAAATGCTTAAAATAAAATAGTCTAAAAGGAGTGTCGTGAGCGATGTCTTAAGATTCTTCAATTGATTCTTAGATAACGTTTCAACCTTACGTAACTGTGCCATATCAACTCACACCACATATCACTTTGTCCTCAGGCGAGACTAAACTCGCATGGTACACGTGACACGAAAGCTCAAATCACTTCGTTGACAAATTTTACCTTTGATTTCGGAATATGCACACGACAGCTTGGGATTATCTGACCCGTAGGGAACCCAAATCAAATTGTTAGACATCAGACGCAAGGTTCCACCGGTCTTTTTGTGCTTTGTGTTTATAACTTCAAGAAGAACCCGGTCCGCCATCTTGGATGGCACTAGGGAAGTATGCCGCTGACTTTGAAGACTGCATTGTCAGTTAATGCATAATTAGGATCCAGTCTTTTACGTCAGCTTTTGACAA
Organism: Catalaphyllia jardinei; assembly: GCA_022496165.2. Classification (NCBI taxonomy): domain Eukaryota; kingdom Metazoa; phylum Cnidaria; class Anthozoa; order Scleractinia; family Caryophylliidae; genus Catalaphyllia; species Catalaphyllia jardinei. The sequence continues at coordinate 1,394,828 of CM042751.1, forward strand.
CTTTTTATAGGCTCCCGGTTGGGTTTAGGGCGAGATATCTATACAAAACGTGAAGTACAAAATAAACATGCGCCAGCAGTAAAAAAAACATAAGAAATAAACAAATAAATAAACAAATAAATAAATAATAAACAAATAAATAAATAGATAAATAAATAAATAAATAAATACACAAATAAATAAATAAATAAATAAATGACTTCAGCAAAAACAAGAGACCCCCTAGCTTCCGAAAGCCATGTTATGGCTAGGCTGGCTATCCGTCATTTTGGGGCCTGATTACATGGCGAATTTCAGCCCGGGCTGAAATTTCAAATGGAATTAAAAACTGTATAACCACAGCAACAAACCGATTAGAGTGCTGGATCTTGAGTAGACCTGGATCTGTAGAAATTTTAAAATACAGAATATAGACGGCACACTGACCCCAACGATGGATGTGACTAAAATGAAATTAAAACGGACTAGAGGACTAGAAAACAATGATGCAAGGCTGATACTACGTAGAGAGCTTAACGGGGCAACGGCACGATAGAGTCCAAACTGAAAGCCATGAATTGCAACCGTGGACAGCTGTTTCGACCTTATTGGGTCTCGTCAAATCAGATCAGATCAGATCTTTTACAGATCCTACGTATACAGGCAGCATTTTAGTTTGCGGTCCTTTGCAGTATTATGTTTGACTAGAGGACTAAATTATTTTAAACAAAATTGCCCTATATTTCGGTTTGCAATACAAACCTTCCTCAGGGGCAATACAAACCTTCCTCAGCCCCTGAGGAAGGTTTGTATTGCAAACCGAAATATAGGGCAATTTTGTTTAAAATAATTTAGTTCTCTAGTCCGTTTTTATTTCATTTTAGTCATATCCGTCGTTGGGATCAGTGTGCAGTCTATATTTTGTATTCTGAAATTTCAACCCGGCTGACCGGGCTGAAATTTTGTTGCGATTACATGACGAACTTCAGCCCGGGCTGAAATATTAGTCTCAGCATCAAATATGAAATTGCGCGCGAAGAGTCTTGGGAGAACCAGGCAGCCATATAATTTCCTGCTTTTCAGCCCGGGCTTAAATTTCTTTTCGATTACATGAGATTTTTTAAGCCCGGGGCGCAATTCAGCCCGGGCTGAAAATGGTAACGTCTTTTTTCAGTTGTAAACATTCCCTGAAGATGTCAGGCCGTGCCTGACGAAATATTGGAAATTATTTAACAATTAGACCCGTAGCTCGAAAGGGCTACGGGTCAATAGCCCATGAGGCGAAGCCGAATGGGCTATTGACCCGTGGCCCTTGAGGGCGAAGGGTCTAATTGTTTTAGTATCACCCAACTAGTCGGACAGAAAAGGCAATAACAAAGTTAGCAAATGCAAGTTTAGGAAATATTTATTTGGGGGAAAAAACGAAGGAAAAACCGGCGAATTTCGCTACTCGATGACTATTACTATTAGACCCCTAGTAGCGTAGCCAATCAAAATGCAGGATTTGCATTAGTCCACTAGTTGGGTGATACTAAATACAGTTAGCCCCAACCGTACGGTTAGCCTTTCTGAGTTCAGTAGCTAAATATTGGAGTGTGAAAACGCCATCCTAAACGAATGTTTATTTGATGTTTCCGTTTAAGTATTAACAAAATGATTGTGTAACTGCGGTTTAATAGCCTTGAATGGGGTCTCATTTTGCGGGTTGGGGGCTAAAAAGGGTATCAGCTTTCGCTTTCTTAGTCCTCAAATAGGGTTAGGGTTCAAGAACCTTCGCGGCACACCCCTATCCAAAATTCGCCGGAGTGCCCCCTCCCCCCCCCCCCCCCTCCAGGGAGCCACTGTTCAAACCAATTTAGGCCGAAGTGGAAGAGGGCCTGATATTAGTCGGTTTTTAATAAACGAACATGGTAAAATCTCTTTACTCGTGCAATGTCATCAAAATTTAGATTTAGAAAGCAAGAAATATTAAAATGAAAAAAAAACATCATTCCACTTCAGCGTTTTGCCATTGGGATTCTTTGCTTGGCGGTGCTTCAGTATATTTTCCATTGAATAAAACTACGAAGCACGTAGAATATGCATTCGTTCAGTTATCATTGATGAAACTGATAGGTAGCACGTCAAGAATCATAATTACAATTGTTATTATTTTTAATGTTTCCCAGTGAGACTTTCTTAAGGTATAATTATTGCAACCAGGGGAGCCAAACATATTTAAAACCAAGAGTCGACCGATTTCAAGAAAATCTGTTTAGAGGGAGGCATCTGCTTTTAAACGTTTTCAGAGTAATTGGAGCCTGATCAAACATTTGTATTATCTGAATACCCTGAAGACATAGAAAGTAATTTTTTTCCGCTTGTTTTTTGAGTTTTTGCTTTGCGTGACCTGAGAAGTCTTTTTCTTATCAGTCGACTAAATTTTGTGGTGATGACAGAGACTAATGGGTTTAAATCCTTAAAACAAAGGACGTTTGGGCCAAACAAATGGATTTTCTAAATACTGTCGACTGAGATCAAATTTACATTTCCCTCAATATTGTAACAGCAATTAAAACGCTCTTGAAATAGTTTAACTGGCACAGTCAAGAGCCATAGGACATCTGCCTCACAAATTCGAAGGTTTTCAATTTGCTTTAATAGGGAAATAGCGCAGTAGTGAAAATATAACATTTAAATTTTTAAAAGATTGTAAGCTGATCTGTCAGTAAAAAAACTGTGATAAAAAATTGTTTCTTTGCCAGCTGCAATGAATTTATATTCCGGAATGGATCGCGCGATCCGAGATCATTTGCCGCGGAAAAAAGCGAATTGATTGTTGTTTGTTACTGAAAATAGCCGCTAACCAATCATCTTGCAGGGAGAAACAATAGCTTCTGATTGACAGATCCCGGATAATGAGGTTCAAAACTAAAGGCTTTCGAAGCTTAAGTTTGAGAGTTCTTGTGAGTACATGTGGCCGTGGAAAGGATGCCGAAATTCGGGAGATTTGGGGAGTATTTAATTTTTTCTAAATCAGCCCGGTAGCGTAGGTGTTAAAGATTTTGATTTGCCATGGCAGGAAGTGAAATAAGGTCTGTGGGACCCTACATTCTTGAAGGAACTTTGGGCAGAGGGCAAACCGGTACGAATCGATAATTTTCGCGCTAAAAATGGAGTCTGTGATTTCTTAGTCTTGCCGCACGTTTAACGTGTTTGTTTCGTTTAAACAGGACTGGTCAAACTTGGAGTTAACTGTGTCACCAAGAAGAAAGTTGCGGTAAAAATCATCGACCGGACGAAGCTAAGCGAACAAGTTTTGAGCAAGGTAATGATCTCTTCCAAATAGGTCGTTCCGACGCAAGAGCAAACTTCTGTAAAAATTGAAAGATTCTGGAATATTCTGAAGATGTAAACATGCAATTTGCATCTGATTGCACGATGGAAATAACAAACGGCTTGACAGATCTGCATTTACTTTGAGATTATCCTGTAACGGCCTTATCGGGTTTCTCTGAAGCCAATATTCTGTACAACAAGGGAAACAAATCAGTTTGCCTCAAGCATGGTCCGTCAGTATCGTCCTAATACATTTGTTTGTTACTCTTCTCGGTGATAAACACTTGATTTCGGCTAAGTTTTTGATAAAACTTCCCCGTTTGAAATATTTATGAGTTTCAGGCTTGCTTTGTTTCCCTTGGAAATGGTGAATTGGATATATTATTTGGCCTGTTTTTTCTGATAAATCTACGAAGTATCTGACGGAAACTGGCCGCTTTTCCTCGATGGGAAATCTTCCGTGACGAATATTGAGGTCTGTTCTGTGAGCCTGCCGTCAACGAGATGACATATGACGGTAATTTTCGACATGAAATAAAACTCAAAACAAACATTCGCCTTTTCTATTTCAACGCAAAACACTTTCGATTGTTTTGTTTTGAGGCACAGATGGAAATGTCAATTTCGCTTTCAAGCACGCATTTCCTTCCATCGGTTGGCCTTGGTTTGGAAGCGATTTCATCGTCTCCGTCATGGAAAGTCGAAGTTGAATCAGGACAGAGCTTTAGCCGAATAAGTAACTCTTTGTATACGTTTAAATTTTCAGAAATTGCTTCCGTTAATTTATACGTTGTATTTTGTTAGTTTTTGTCGACTATCTTTCTGTCAACTAGCCAATTAAAGGACTTTATTGCAAAACACCAAGATGTTGATTTCATCTTGCGTGTTCCAGAGATGTAGGTTATAATTTAGATTCGGTTTCAAATCTGTTTTTAATTTTCTGATTTCCAGGAAGTGTATTTTAAGGAGTTTTGCTATGAATCATTTCCCTCTTTTATCCAGCTTACGAACGGATCACGTTTTTATTTCCTCGTTATGGGCCGTTGTTTTTGTCTAATTTGTTCTTTTCGTTCCTAGCTACAAAAATTTTAAAACTGCAGTATAATTCTAGCAATCCCCTTACTTTGTATCATAATATGATATGGTTTGTTTTTATATATATATATTTTCCTGTTCATCTGATTTACAGCAAGTAAATTTATCTCTAAAATTTCGAATTCACTTCCTTCAATTCATCAATTCATTACAAATTTATTGATCACACGTTTGCACCGTACCTTGTACATGTACATCTAGTAATTGTGCCCCTGATTGGGAGATTTTGTTTTGAGTTTGCTGTGTGTACATAAAAGAAAGTTGTAAAGTACATCTTGTTTTCACTGCTGTTTTAAATGAAGTCATAATCTATGGCAAGTAATTTTTGTCAGACTGGCAGCAGGAAATCGAAATATTATCCTTGCAATGCGAGTGCTGCTGTGAAAATCTATGTTTTACTCTTGTGGTTTTAGTGTTTGCATTGTACGTCCAACAGTGTTCCCATTTTATTGATTCTGGTATAGTATTCAGAGCATATCTTCTTTCTTATAATTCATATGCAAATTTCTACTCTCTTTCATTGCTGCCGAACTTACTTGAATTATACACTAGACAAAACAACTGGTCAGAGTTAACTCTGATCACTTTTTTTCATAATTGACCTAAGGTTTGCTCAAGAAACTTTCTTTATTCTCAGATTTTAAATTTAATTCTATTATCACCATAATTACAACAACCATTACATTCTAACATGTACCTGTAAAGATATGTTTGACATAACGTCGAAAAAGTATTCAAGTGTACTGTAGCAAGGGGTCTTTGACTTGTAAGGATATATAATTAAAAGAAAGATCTGTCACAAAATAATTTTATCACTGTAAATGCAACAGCCATTACATCGGCAGACATATATTACAGAACAACTTCTTGAAAAAGTGTACATTAGTATATTATAGCATGGGGTCTTTGGCTTGTAAGAATGTTTTAAAAGAATGATTTGTCACGAAAAAGGATTACTGGATGAGTGATGGAAAATGCTACATTAGATTTCAGAATTTTAGTTTCTACATGTACTTATACTTATCTACTAGACATCACTTTCTTTATGAAGACTATTCTTTCAAGACAAGATTATACGCCATGTTTTAGTGAATGTGTCAGCTCTCAAATTATTTAGATCTTCTGTTTAATTCAAAACTTAGATTGGAGGCTCTTGCAACAGTAAAAAAATTGAAGAAATCTTTTTTGATAATTTTCCTGTGATTATATGCAGAATGTGAAAATAGGACATGTATTGCCAGGGCAACCAGAGAACAAAGGTATTTTTAGAATCAGAATCCCAAGGATCATTTCACTCTGTATTTAGTGAGTTCCATATTAAATAAGTTCCTCTAAACCTGATATTGATAGGAGTACTGTACATAAAGAGAAATCTGGAAATATATTTCCCAAGAACTGGATATCTTTGGTATTGCATGACTTACTGGTTCTGTTCTGATATAAATAAGGAAACCACTTATTTTTAATTTCCTGTGCCAATGGTGAAAACATGATAACATTTTGTCATTTTGTATAAAATAGAAATAAAATAGAATTCAAGTCTAATATCTTAACAGTGGCAGAAGGAAATAGATCAATTAACTCTAAGATATCAATATTGTTTTGGAAAGGAAATAAGGAACTCGGTTCTTTATTCTTGGCCTGCATATTTCTCTAATGCCAAAATTTGCATTAACAAGTGCAAGATTTTGATTGCATAGTAACAAATCAATTCTAGCAAGTGTTGATTAATTACGATAAATGTTCTGGAGGTTTTTCCTTTTGGATCACTGTTCACTTTACTTTGAATGGACAAAAAATTAATATAATAACATGGAAGTACATGTACCAAATTAATATACATCACAAAAAACAATAAACCTGCTGGAACAATGCTGGCTTATTATTTTAATTATTGGACTGGTTGAATAGGCTTGTAGTTCAAATAATTTATATATGTCTACCCAGCTGTGCTTGTGTATTCTGGTTCGAAATGAAATTACACTGTGTTTCAATATCACATAATGTAGCTTTGTTCTTTGAGAATGAAACATTGTCTAGAAATAAAGGTAAAAAGTGCTCTGACTTAGACCAAGGATATTTGAATCAAATTTTGTTAAGGTTATACTCTGAAGGTGCAGGTGTGTGGTGGTATGTGAACATAAAAGCGTGGCCATGTGTTATTGAAAACAGACTACTGTTAAAGAAATTATAAATTATTTTCTGTTTTAAGTTTGTTTAGTATCTCCAGTGAAATTTTGGAGTGTTTTTGAAAACGTTTCATTAGGAAGTGTTTTCAGGTAAAAAACAGGAAAATTATCAAAAATGCAAATCTCTCTGTTGTACTGAATCAACACAATGTAAAGCTAGCACTACTGAATTCTTTGCCTCTAGTGCTACCAAAAAAGATCTTTCAATATACAACATTATTTGAACCTTAATTTTGAAACTATTAGATTTGAGCTCAAGATTTCTATGAGGTGATGGTTGATATGACCAAAGGCCAAATCATAGAAATCAATCTTGAGAGAATAATTTGAGTGTGTAATTGTTTCAGTACTCTATTCTAATTATTTCAGTACATATTATAGTACATGTAAATAGTTTCAAACCTTGAGCTCTTGCAAAATTGTATTCAGACCGAGCTGAAATTTCGAACTTGTGGCTGTCCTTACACACTGTCTTGACAAAATTATTCATTGAACATTTTTTGAGTTTTCAAAGTGTTAGCCACACTTGTAACAGGTCGATTTTATTTCTCTAGTCCTTAAGATAGACTACTGTCTTGTTCTTTAGATTTGAATTACTATCCAAAGTTTCCTTCAAACATTCATCAGAGAGTTGAGAAAAAGTGGCCATTATGTGGACATTCTCCAGGCTGTAGGTTGTCCCTAGTTGGGCAGCAACCTGTCAGGAAAAAATTTCAGTGTGTTTCCAACCTGAGCACAATGCTCTTCATACAAGAATAATAAAGTACCGTATATACCATTTTGTAAATGCATGCCATAAGTTTCTAATTTGTTTTGTTTTACATTGTAGGTTGAAAGAGAAATTGCTATCATGAAGCTTATTGATCACCCTCATGTCTTGGGCCTCTATGATGTTTACGAGAGCAAGAAACATCTGTGAGTGGATGTTGATGTAACATGTAACTCTGTAATTTTAACTTTTTAACTGTGTTAACTCTGTTGCTGTAATTCGTCAGGGATTTCATTGATGGCCAGGCACCACACAAACTGACTTCTGTGAGAACAATTTTGCCTGCCTGGTTTGTTCATATAGCAGAGAGTTTTTCCTGCAATTTAACAAACAAGTTCAGTTCAAATAGTTTTACTGGTGTGTAAGATTGAGTTGCTCTCCTGTTAAAAACATTAATTTTAATGAAACTTCTGAACTCTTTCAGTTAGTTTTTAATTTACTCAAGTTCAGAACTTAGGCATTCATGTGGTTGCATGTTGTTGGAATTAGAAGTGGATTATAGATACAAAGTTTGTCAAAAGATTGACCTTAAAGGTTGGCATACACGAGGGGACTAGTCCCTGTAAATAGTCCCCTGAAGAGTTTACACGAAGGGACTGGTCACAGGGACTTGTCCCACGTACAGTTCAGTCAAAGCGTTTTGAGGAACAAGTCACAGGGACTTGTCCCAAAAATTAAAACTGGTTTGAATTTGTGGGACTAGTCACAGGGACCAAAGTTCGACTAGATTGTGAAGCAAAAGGCCATGATGGGGCTTGTCCCCGCCACCTGTTGCAGGGACTAATCGCGAGGACTACACTGTAGTCCCCTTGTGTGTGCTGACCTTAACTTCTAAATTGTCTTTCACCTCAGCCTGTTTCAAAACAAGTCCTTGTGCACACTACACTCTACCTTTCATATGGAATGACAAACCACTAAGGGCTGTCATAAAGTTATGATTCACCTCTGTTGCTTTATGGGTGAATTGTATTGTCTACAGCAAAGTTCACTCATCACAGCAACGGCCCATCAAGGTACATGCTCAGCTGTAAGAGGTGCTACGGATTACGGCCTTTATTCACAGGCCCCGACTACAGTTGAAAACTTTTAGTAAACATCGACTGGGTGCTGGCTGTGACTACAGTTTTTTTCTTTTTCAGATTTCTGATATTGGAGCATGTGTCGGGTGGTGAGCTCTTTGATCACTTGGTGAAAAGAGGAAGGCTTCCATTGGGAGAGGTAATACTTTAAATTATCAAAAAATCTGTAACCTGGCAGGCCTGTGAAAAAATGTCTAATAATTAAAAAGGCATTGCCCATGGCCTTCAAGCTATTTTAAAGACATTTTCAATTCTTTTTCCCTGTTAAAGGCAAGAAGATTTTTTGCCCAGATGATCTCAGCAGTTGATTTCTGTCACAAGCATTGTGTTTGGTGAGTACTGTACTTTTAACTATGTAATAGTGCTGTACTGATGTTTAATGTCTTGCAGATCCATATCATATGGATACGTACAGTGTGTACAAATTTGCAACATGTGCATGCATATGATGGGAGCAAGTTTTCTCAATCTACGACAATCACTGGCTTAACCAACAATGTGCACTAGAATTTTTAAAAGACTAGGTTTTTATGATTGTATTCGTTATAACTGAGTACAGTGGAACCTCGATTTAATGGACCTCTATTTAACAAAGTCCTCGATATAATGAACAATATTCTATGTCCTGGCCAATGTTACAGTAAAATGTATGGAATAGAGCCTCGGTATAACAAATTCTTCGAAATAACGAAACATAATCTGAAAGTCCAAACGTACAGTACCACTTAAAAGTAAGTTGACACTCAAAACTCGAACCTCGAGACTCGATCCTCGAGCCTCGATGCGCGAAACATTCGAGGATTGAGTCTCGAGAAACAAGGCTTTCTCGAATATGCAAAAACTCAAAAGGGTTTCGCGGAAACGATTTATTTCTCGAAGGAAGAATAATAAAGTACTGCTCACACCTACAGTAAAGTACAAATGTTACGCGTCGATCGTTATTGCGTGAAAACATTCGACCATACGATAGTGGACTAAACATGATTATTTTCTGAGACAACTTGTGTTAAAAACTAAATGTAGACCTGTAGGCGACAATGGAAACTTAGTGGTAAATGCGGATAATCCTTTACGTTCAGGGCCGTTTGCAAAATTGCTGAAATAAAAGCTCTATCTAGTACTGTAGCCGATGAGAGCATTCGCAGCACCATGGAGTCCAGCCGCAATTGAAGCGCTGCGTGTTTGTTTACTTTGCATTTCAGATTGTGAACTACACTGAAGTTAAATTGTTTGGTAACACAGAACCTTTTTTCCATTGACTGTAGTCCTCGCAGAATTAACATCAAATCGCCTTCCCACTTCAGTTTTGACAAATGGAGGCACAGTGTCGAAAAGCTACATTATTATTTTCATTTAGGTGAAATTTGGGTGGATGAAATATAGTAGTTATCTTATCTTATCTTATCTTTCAGTCAAAGGAAAACGTCTTCGTTTGAAAGAAACACTATTCTAAGTCAGCTTCCTTAGAACTCTGAAGGCTTATCCATTTCTTTTTAACAATGTAACACTTTTCATTTCGTACGGCGGCACCCAACTTGCATGTTTCGCCAAAAACAGAGATTTACCTGGATTTTAGAATCAAAATTGCTGGCTTCGTTTTCGCGGTAGAAATATGCAACTTCTCAGTTTCCGCGTACAATTTCTACAGTTTTAATAAATGTATCATTTTTGAGTTAAGTTTTGTACAGAGAAACTAAAAAATGCCCACAGAAAATTGCTAAACTTGAAAAATTAATTCCCAACGCACAGCTATTATTACCCTGGAAAGAAATTTGATTGGGCAGATTTTGATCACATGCTAGGCAACCACTTCTGGGCCATGAGCACGCATCATGCGATCAACAAAACTTCGCTATAAATTAGCCATTTGCTTTGTCTAAACACTTGATTACCCTTGAGCAAAAATTTAGTCGGTGAACGGCTTGCCTGGGCCCTAGAAAGGAGAGAAAGTTACTTGCCTAAAGGGGTTGTCCCGGGCGGGTTTTTTTTTCAAGCCCTGAACATAGATCTGTAAACCGTGCTGTTTCGAACATTGAAGGCCTGAAATTGAAGATTACAGCTCACAACACGTTTAAAAATAAATATGACCAAATTCGTGCAGGCATAAAATTTATTTACTGCCAGAATACTTCCGTGATCAGTTACAGTGTATTCTGACAGATCAGACAAACATGCAGCGTTTTGACAGCCAATTAGGACGTGTTCTTTTTTCACACTGCATTATGCAAGCGAATGTATTTTCAATCAAGAAAACTCAGCAACATATTTTATTTTTGCGCGAGATTCATTCATTCGATAGCACAATCGATCGCAACTAAACACCCTCGTTCCCTTATCTGTGTTTACAATCGAATCGGCTGCACGCAACTTGGTAATTATTTGTTTTCGGATTCCAAAGTGAGCTTAACGATTGCTCGCAAGACTGGTAGTCTGCATGTGCACGTATTTGGTTTGCGACCCGTCTGTTCAATTAATTTCTCGAGAGATCAGTCAAACGACAAGCTCATTAACTTTCTCAACTCGCAACTCGATACTCGAGACTTGAGACTCGAGACTTGATCCTCGATATTCGAGACTCGATGCTCGAAACTATCGAGGATTAAGTATCGAGTCTCGAGGATCGAGGCTCGGGGGACTGTCAACTTACTTTTGAGCGGTACTTTAAAATCTACCTCAATATAATGAATTACAATGTCAACACGTGACAGAAGATAAATGCTGAACAGATCAACTTTCAACAAATCTTTTAATCCTTATGGTAAAGACAGCAACCTTCAGTCAATGGCTTATTACTGTATATGATATAGACATTGGCACTATAGTATTTTCACAGAAGTCACCTGTGTTACAAATTAATCATTAACTATGACCTCGATATAATAAACATTTTGGTTGTTTCCCAAATTCGCTATATCGGGGTCTTCGATATAACAAACCTTCCATTTAACGAGCAAGTTTGGCTGGTCCCCAGTGACTTCGTTAAATCAAGGTTTCACTGTACAATGTATGTTCTAAATATCATGCTCAATTTTGCATCAGCTTACTCCAGACCTGCATTTCATAGGAATCCAGGTTGGGCAGACTTGGTATACGCACAATGGATTACTCCACCCTCCCCCACCCTCCTTTGATCAGAGTTTCTCACCTGTCAAGTGGGGAAATGTACATGTACTCTTAGCGACATGATGCTATACAGAAAACATGGTCAAAGTGTTGGTTTGTTAGGCTCTAGACTCTCTAGACAGTACTTTTTAGTTTGTTCATTTTGGTCATTAAAGCCACAGAGACTTGAAACCTGAGAATCTGCTTCTAGACAAAAAGATGAACATCAAGGTTGCTGATTTTGGAATGGCTTCTTTACAGGTAAATTACAAAAACATTTTCTTGCTTTTTTATATTTGTATGACTGTACATGTTTGTTTGCGTGGTCTCAAACTTTCCATCTGTTTCACACAGATAAATATTTAGCAATTATTGAGTGAGGCTGGGTAGGATATAAAGAATTCTGCAGATCTACATGTAGTAGGGTGTTATTCACTGAAGCCAAAGGGCGAGGTGGATAACACCCTCCAAGATCTGCAGAATTCTTCATATCCTATGGAAGCTGAGGTCAATAATTGCTTTATTATTCATTCAAAATATTTCCCTGTTCTTAAAGGAGTTTCTCCATTTCGCTCTTTTTTTTCTGCTTGCCAAAAATAACACAACCTCATCGTAAGGTTTTCGCGGTCTGTCAACAGTACAATACCTTGCAAGGGCTGCACTTTTGATGTCATTTTGACATCACTGGTTCAATATGACAAAACGTTTGATGCCACGGTTCAATATGGCAAAATTCTTTCCAAATCAGTTCAACAGCAGCTGGTTATAGTGAATTATGCGTGTGGTTTCAACCAATCAGAAATGGAAAATATTTTGATTGAATAATAATGGTTGTTAAAAAAAGCTTTGTGAGTAATGTTATAATTGTGTTTGCTCTTTGTGAACTAAAAGTAATAGGCCTCTTGCACTAAGAGGTCACATGACCAATACTTCTCTTAAACAGTGAGTTGTAATCTTGCTGATGCCAAAAATTGATAGAACACAAAAAAATTATCTTACACCCGAGATTTGAGAGGCAACGCATTTAAGGGAGATGTTTTATGGCACTTTGATTTTTCAACAAATTAGCATGATTTGTATTGCCTGCCATGTTGGAGGGTGTACTCTTGCCCTCCAACATGGTGGCCAAAACTACTTTTAGCTTGTACCTTGTAAAATGTTTGATAGTTACACTGTACGCTCAGATGTGCTATAAATGTTACCACATCATCTTTACAACATTTTCCTTGAAGTTAAAGTGCAAAATTATATTATATCAATATGAATGTCTCAAGTCTTAGAAATTCAATGCAAATAATATGAAGCTGCACTGAGTTCTTTGTCTCCAATTTAATCCAACCTCACCTTTGTTTGTTCTCTGTTGACACCAGGTTGGAGATAATGCCATGCTTGAAACAAGCTGTGGGTATGGACATTGCTCATAATTGCTTATTTCCATGTTGCCGCCATTAATGGTTATAATAATAATTGTTTCTTAAACTGTCTTGTTTCACAGGTCTCCACATTATGCTTGCCCAGAAGTTATTCGAGTATGTACCAGTCATTAAAAACAATTTTAAATCAGTCTGATCAAAATCTAAATGATTCATTTAAATACTAGGTTTTAAATACTGGTGTAAGTATTACAGCGATTCCTTGATTGATTTTTTTATAATTGTTTTTTTCAACAGGGAGAAAAATATGATGGTCGCAAGGCAGATGTCTGGAGTTGTGGAGTTATTTTGTATGCTCTTTTAGTGGTAAGTTATCACAGCTGACAGTAATTAATACTTACATTTAACTCCATGTCACTATTCAGTCCACTTGCAAAGTTTGGCTAGTGAGATTTTTTTCACTAGCAAACTGGTAAGACCACTTGAAATTCTTCCCAAATGTTTACTAGGAGACATGGATGATTCTAACTTGCAAACATTTGCTAGTGGATATTTTTGCACTCACAGCTTATCAAAATCACTTGCATATTGCGAGTTTGCAAGCGTTAATTTTGGGCCCTGCCATTGCACTGATATGCAACAAAATATGTAGACTTCTTAATACTTCATTAGGTCCATTGTACATGTACCTCAACAGTAACTGGCTATGGGCAAAAATCACGACCAAGTTCATGGTCTCTTCTGACTATTTAAATAATACTTATATTGTACAGTTATGTAATAATAATAAAATACAACATGTGCCATGGAAAGGAAGCTCCATTGGCATTAGCTGATTTTCATCTTGGTTGAACAGGAATTTGGATTGTTTGGCTTTTTTTTTCGGGCAGAAAACTGGAGAACCCGAGAAAAACCTGCAGAGCAAGGGGAGAACCAACAACAAACTCAAGCCACATTTGTTAGTTAATCTATTTGCTGTGGACATAGTTTGAGTGCAGATCTCAGAACAACCCAATTTTCAGTTTGTCTTGTTTCACTTCACCATTTGCTCATATCTTATAAGTTGAAATAAAAACTGTAAAAAGTTCTAGTATATACATTGTATACTAATCCATGTTAAATACATTATTTGAAATCTAATGATTTAAATTAATTTTCTTGATAGGGTGCACTGCCTTTTGATGATGAAAATTTACGAAATCTTTTGGAGAAAGTGAGTGTTTTAAAGGGCTATGGACTATTTGTATGTGTTTGCAGTTAAAACGTTTTGACTTAGATCTAATGTTTGTCTAACTTCAGGTGAAAAGGGGGCATTTTAGCATTCCAGTCTTCATTCCAACAGATGTTCAGGAAATGATCCGTGGCATGATCACTATTGACCCTGAAAAAAGAATTACAGTTGAGTAACAGCTCTGATCAGTATGAATTTGCTATTTCATATTTTATTCCCCCAACCTGCAAAAAATGTACCCTTTTCTGTATCATGTTTTTGGTCAGTACTGGTACATGTACATGTAAGTACTTACATGTACATAAGTGTGTTATTGTTATTGTTATTGTTTGTATTTTTGTAATTATTATCGTTATTGTTGTTGTTATTGTTATATAATTGTTATTGTTGTTGTTACTTACCCCTAGTATCCCTTAATCCCAGCACGTAGGCTACTGACAACAGCGCTCCAAGCTGCAACCATTTTGGTCGCCATGGCGAGTGGAAAAAATATTTGGCGACCAAAATTCTGGCCGAAGTCGCCAATTGGCGACCAGCAGATTAAAAGAGAAACTTGAAAAAATATTAATAATAGGACAAATTTAATCAATAGTACAAGCAGCGGCATCACATGTCTTTCTCTTTACCCCTCTCGTTGTTCAGAAACTCGACATGAGTGAGTAAACTTACTGTACCAGAACGTGGCATTCATGTACTATGTCTTGAAGTGTCCTCCCCTTCACGTTTTCTTTTTTTGGCAACTAAATTTTTTTCATGGCAACCATTTTACAACTAAAGGTCCCCAAAAGGCGACTTTTTGAAAAAGTGAGCTTGGAGCACTATGACAAGGGTCCTCCCAGCATCTCTGCCTAAGGCTGTCCTCTCTAGGGCATGAGATCATGGAAAGTAGTATTATTTAATTTTTTTGTACTTGTAGATGGAAGATGTCAAGAAACACAGCTTTCTTAACAGGTAAGTGACTGTTTGCAGCCTAATTATTAGTTTATTTACTAATAACCAGTTAAAATGAGTATTTTTACTAAAATATCCCAGTTCTCATAGTAACACTGAGTGCACACTTTATTTAATTTACTCTTCATGTGTCCTTGCAGTTTCAAAGATGAACTTCCATGTGAGCCGCATGTTGTCGACATTGTCAAGGTACAATGTGACATTCACTCTTATCCTGGTCTACTTGTTTTGACATTACCTGTAATTGCTAAGCCTCTGTTATTTTAGTTAGAACTTATTAAAAGTCATTTTGTAGCTTAGGAAGATGTCTTGAAGCAAAGGCAGCACAAAAGTACTGTTTGTTAAAGTGAAAAATTGATGTACAGCCGAATTGAGTTGTGAATTGAGCTCATAGAATTTTTTGAGAGGCCTGCGCAATTGCTTAGGGGAACAACCAAAAGGAGTTACTGATTTAGCGGTTGTGTGTGTTTGCTTTCATTTTATATGACCACCTCCCAACATCGTGTACATACATGTACTAGTGTTATGCACTGCTTTCGAGAGGTCTACCATGAAATATCCCACGAGTCACTTGATATACCATGAGAAAGCATTGCACAAATGTTTTACCCCGTGCCATAGAAAGTACAGTGATCAACACAATCACAATGCGACATACTGCACAGTGCATGATGGGAAGGTTGGATGTAATCCCACAGTGGCTTTCCTGTATTTTGACTTGCTGTATTTCTATGGTAAAGTCTGCATACAAGCCAAGTGGCTCATCAGGCCGGAGCTTATCCCAGTTTCCGTAGCATGAAGCGACTAGGAGTATTTCTACTCCCCCCTGGATGGGATGCTAGTCCATCACAGGGTTACCCCTCAGCATTAAATTCGCCAGTACCCATTTATACACCTGGGTGGAGAGAGGCATCGTGAGAGTGAAGTGTCTTGCCCAAAAAACGCAACCCGCTCAAACCCAGACCGCTCGCTCCGAGTCGAGGGCACTAACCATGAAGCCACCGCGTATTTCTATGACATGTCATAAATTGGTATATTTTTATTTTGAAGTAGTGTACA
>CM042751.1:1415972-1427651 GCA_022496165.2 Catalaphyllia jardinei
CTGCAGTCACAGGCTCATATTTAACACAGAATAACTAAGATGTCTTGAATCTTTTTAAACGTTTTTTTTTTTTCACCCAGCATCGTGAAACGCTCTTGGTTTGGTCATTTGATGTTAGGATACAACACGCACCCAAGACATGAGGTATCGGAGACAAATTGTTGTTTAAACTGTTTTAAATAGACAAGTAGAATCCGTGAAATGCCATCTTGCTGTAACTGTGTCCTTTTTGAGCCCTTAATAAGATTTTTATTGGACGTTATTACCAATTTCTGCGTGTGCCCCAGTTTTAAAATACCAGTGTGTTTCATACTTGTGCATTGAGATGACCTTTGTGGGTTTTTTTGTGTCCTAGCCTTTTTTCATCATAACAAGAGAAAAACCCTTTAGCACCGTTAAAGCCGACGTTGTTCATGCATTTTTGTCAGTAAGTAAACCTTTACAAAGTTTTATTGCACTTGTTAAAATGTAGTTTTTTTTTTCACATGACGTCAGTGCTGGCTTGGGTGGAAGGGATGTCGATATATGGAAGTAACCAATCAGAGAGTTGCATTTCGGAGACCAGTCCTGTTCAAATGGGTCCAATCGGAGGGAGGCTTTGATGCATGCCACAGCTCACGTGTTTAAAACACGACTCTCTGATTGGTTTCTCCCCCTGTCGATTCCCCTTACTACTGATGTCTCTCTCTGCGGCCGTTTTGGTGTTGTAAAACAAGCGAATTCTCTCCCTTTGGAAAAGAATGACCATAATAGCATTAAAATTCTCCATGCATTGACTATACTGTGTCGCAACTGTGATTCAGACAAACTGAAGGTACAATCTTTAAGTTGTTTTATGGTTTCAGGTCAGTCACTTAACTCACTCCGTCCTTTCACAAAACGGCTTCAAAGCGGAATACAAGAAACCAGGAGGTATGTTGAAACTGTCCTCGTGAGGACATTCAAACATCGGGCAGTCAGGTGTGAGGGGGGTGCAATATCCCCGACTATTTGAAACTACGGAAATAGTAAATTAAAGTCAACAATATGGGCCATTTGCCCTTAGTGTACACTTCTTTTATCTTAGCCTGACGTATTTGGAAATCACATTTTTAAAGTTAAGCTCGGATGAATGTCCACACCTCTCGTTTCATTATGCCTTAAGTTATTCCTAATTTCAGGAAAGACGATGTTTAGGAAGACGGTCCGTATATCAGTCAACATTTGTCCGACAGACCAAGCTAAGCAGGAGAACAGTTCAATTCACACGATATCAATCGTCTTAGAGTCTGGTAAGTGTTTCTCAAATCAAGTTTTTGATAGCATGGTTTTCCACGCCTTGCGATCTCTTGTAGAAGTTTCAACGTTGATAAATATTTGCCGAAACCAAGTGTCCTAACAAAGCAAGAGGACTTGGCAAACAGGAATATCCTGCGTCTTAAAGAAAATGAGCAAAAGGGATGAGATAAAATTAAGTGGAGGGATATAAGCGATTGTCAGGGGATTGGGGACAAAACTAGTCCCCAGTCCCCTCACGATTGTCCTTGGCATTCGCTTGGAATTTTCAGTTTTCAGCTGTCGGAGTTGCAGCCGTTAATGAATACCGGAACTTCTAAGTTCCTTTATTTAATTATGAAAAATGTTATTCGGTTTCTACGCTACCACATAAATATTTTTTTTGGCGAGGGGGGAGGGGTATGACGCGTTGAACGAATCAATGCAATTTTTTCCGTGAAAGAATGTAGAGCAAAAGCTTGAGTGTTTCTTCTTTCCTCTAAAAGGAAGTTTATCTCTTTTTTCGTTTCGTTCGAGAAACGTGACTTAAAGGATAATAATAATGTTTTATTCAGCTCATTTTGAAGTCTACATTTGATTTTTAAATAAGGTTTCAATAGCATTTTTTTAGTATTTTCTTTTAGTTAGGTAGTAGGTTGCGAGCTGGGCAGCTAAGTGAACCGATAGGTTTCCTAGTTAGCTCCCCGTACAATTTAAGTTACGAAAAGAAAGCAGGTATTTACAAGGTACAAATTACAACAATAATTAAAGGACTAAAAAACTGTAGTTAACCAATATTTTAACGCTGTTTTAAACCGCAGATGTTTCTCGGAAAATTATTTTTGGTTTATTTTTAGTGCAGTCAGTTTTCTGGAACAAGAAGTGTTAAATAATTCACATGTTGCCTCCAATTTTTCAACTGGGTCTTACATGGTTTAATACTCTTGTCACGTTCGCTCTCTCCTGATAACGTTCAAGATCGTTTTTCTCAACGCTGCCACTGAAATCACGTGATCAGTGTCAGGGACATGCGTGATGTCTTCAGATGTCACGTTGTGTAACCTTTTAACTTTACAAGTGGTCACGCCATCCGTCAGTAGACCGTTTTTAACCGATTGCTAATTGCGTAGTACAAAAGCTAAAAAGAGAGTGTTGTGACGGATAATGCCATCAAGAAAGTTGTGTTCTAAAACAGAAAGTCTCGCGTAGTTCAACTTCTGTCGAATTGCTAATAACTAATGGAAGTTTTGCTGTCCCGTCAACAATTTCTTGTGATTTTTCACAGGTATTTCGTCTTGAAGCAAAGGGAGTTATTCATAATTTTAGCCTTGCCGACAAATGCGGAAAAATCTTCCTTGTATAGTGGTCCTGTAAAAACGACAAACATTTCTCTGAAAATGAAATGTAAATTACAATATATATGAATGGAAAATTCCAGAGAATGTTTTTTTTTTCTCGTTTATCGTTTTACACCACAAAGTATTTCATGTAATATATGATATGTGCGCCAGTTTTTTGCAACTTCAATTTTCGCGTAGGCGACCGAGTATGTGAAACAATAATCCTTGGCAAATGCTTACTTGCCATTAAGCGCACTCTTTCTTTTTTATATGAATATGTTTCATAAGAATATCGTTATATAAAATATCAGAAGCATATCATCTTGCTTCCGGAAAAAGGGTACATGTATCTGCAATTTTTGTCTTAATTTCAGGTCCTGTACATCGATTCAAGAAGCTATGCGAGAAACTTCAGCTAATTCTCCTGTCCAACACGCGGCGAAGCACAAGCAATTGCCGGGCTGAGGACAACAGCAAAGAGGACCAATCTGTATCAGACGAGAAGTGTGGCAGTTCTCAGAGCTCTAAGTTACTACTTGCTCAGTTATCAGACACAGAGAGTGAAGGAGAGCTACTAGACAGTCCCAGGGCATCAAGCAAACCTCTCGCTAACAACGTTAATGGTAAAACCGCTGAAAAGCTAATGTGAAAAGTCGAATACGGAGCAATTGGCGACGTTCATGAAAAACTTAAAGTTCGTGTCAAAAAATCAGATCCCGTCAGAACTGAAGGAATGGACTAATAATGAACTAAATGAATGGAAATGTAGTTTAACTTCGAAGTGTTTGACATGAACGATGTACACTGTCGACTGAAGCAACTACATATTTGAGCATTCAGACAGTTCATTTGGATGCAAATTATTTATTGATTGCTGGAAATCCACGACAGTCGAATTGAAAATGTTTCATACAAGTGAATATATATCTTCGTGAAAATGTTTCGATTTGAAATTTTATGAAATCTACCTGTGAAAAAAAGATTGAAGGTTAGCTTCGAGATAGGATGACGATGATGATCGTGCTGATAATGCTGACGACGACAATGATGATGATGACGATAATGGAAACAGTTACGATGATTTTATCAGCAATCAAGATATCGACTATATTACAGATATTCACCAAAGGCGACAACAGCTCGGCAGTCCTTTGAAAAATGTCTCTGTGAACTAATATGAACTATATGCGTTTCACTCCGTAAGCGCTGATATCAAGACGAAAGTTCTTTTTAAAAGTCTCCATGCATGCTTTGCTCAACTAGGTGGGAGATTGTGACACAATCTCGCCATGTTGATCACTCGATGATTTTCGTAACTTGCAACTTCATTTTGATAGTTTTGGTAACAGTAACAAGACAGGGCTACAACACTCAGATTGTAAGGATTGCAGCATCTCTAGTGCTGGTGGCTTGTTTACCATGGCAAGGACTATAATAATTAATTCAGTTAAAGAATTTAAGGGGGCGTTGTCCACAGTTTTAGCATGATTTCAAGAGGCTAAAAATTCAAAAACCCAACAATGTTCTAAAAGGACATTACGTAGTAAACGACAAGAGTTTATTTGGAACTAAGGAAAACTAGCAAAGGCGTTGGCTAAAGATGAGGGACTGAACGGACATTCAGGCGAGCATAAGTACTCCTCAACTGAGTGTTTGATGTTTAAAATTTCTCTTCATCTCAGCGAACAAGTTTTGCAAATGAGAAGAAATCTCAATAGATACCTGTTTAATGTGGTAGGTTATGGTTTAACCCTTGTCACTGCCCCTTTAAAGTAGTCATTCTTATATCCACGAGACAAATGTACTCTATCCTTGTTCCTGTACTCAACTCCAGCACACAGCAATCGCACAGTAGCGTAAACATACTTCTATGAGATTTTCAGATTCTGAAAAACAGTTACTATCTGTACTTCTTTCTTGCCAGCCTCTTGATTTGTACAATTTTTACTTCTTTGACTTCAACTCGGGCAGTTTCCGACGATAAAAATCCTATTTCTATTTATCAATTGTACTATTTGTGAACAACTTTATTTAAGAGATTGTATTTTGAAAAAAACAACTTACGTAAACTGGATAATTTAATATTAGTATTAGAACTTTTTTCATCCACTCGTTTTGTAAACTCTGATACTGCTTCGTTGTTCTTTCGTCCATCATCATTCGGGTTTGGGAATCGAGAGTGAACTCTCAGGCTTTCCTATAGGATTGCTGGCAAGAAAAATCAAGTGTCTGTTTGTGTGTTGTCAAAACTGATCTTTAAACCAAATCAAAAATAAATTGCTTATGTAGAAATATATTAAAAGCGTGTTAATGGAACCGCAAAGGAACAGAGATGGTGAAGATTTGGGGAGACTGCCAGGGTCTCAATCACGTTATGCACAAAATCACTCTTAAACTGAAAGTAATCTGAAAATAGTAGTCTCCTACAATAAAAAAAAAAGAGATAATAATCAACTATAACGGATGGTTAAGTACGGGGAAGATTTACACGGATTCCAAACGACAAACTGAAAAAAGTTAGGCTAAATTTTACAAGATGAACGAACCGTAACGAAGCTTGTTTGAGAACGACGAACTTCAAGAATATTCAAGTTATGCCGTCCGTGACGTAGCATAGTTAAACCAAGGCTAGAAACTGGTGCAACTTGTAAAATATGAAAGACAAAAGCAGACACCTTTTTGGATGCCCAGAGTTCACTTGCGACCTTCTCGACATGTTATTCTCTATCCTATTATTAACCTCTAAGTCTACTGTAATACCTACTGTAAACAATGGACACGAATGAAATAGTATTTGTAATTGTTTATTAAACGTACAACTCTACTGGAGTATTTTATTGTGTGTCGCTCACTGAGACCACTAAAAAACTGCCTGACTGCCTGTCTCTTTGTCTGTCTGTTAGACTACGAGCAATCCCTCTCGCTTAGTCGGTCGATTTCGCGCCGCCATTTTTCCTCGTGGTTTTCTTTTGAATAACGCAAGACTGACTAAGCAAAACGAACTAGAAGGGCCACCCGTAGTCCTCCTGCCTGTCTATCCTTAGTTCACGCGACTATCAAGTTATTTGTTGCGAGGAAAGGTGGCGTACAAGAGCATTTGGAACGAGATTCGTTCATTGTTATATACTGTAGCTGTTCACACAATTGGTTATAAGGGAGATGGCGGCCATACTTCAGCTAAAATGCTGACAGATTTGTAGCCTTTGATATTCGCTGACTAGTTTTCCGTGACCAGATCGCAGGCTCAAGGTCAGTTCATCGAGGTCGCATGAAGTTAACCGCTGACAAAGTGCCGGCTTTCTATTGAATCGTGGGCTCATGCCAGGCTAACTTGTAAACGGGCCGGGTTGTTCGCAAACCGGTTAACGTTAACCCAGGAATCTAAATCTATACATTAAGAGTACTTTCCATTTTCTGAGGTGATCAGTCTGACCAACTGTTGTAAAATGGAGCGAAACTATCCAATCTAACCCGGCCAACTAAGTTGAAATGGTCTTACCATTCTCTATTCCTTTCATTAATCCCCAACATCAGTGAAAATCCTTTGTGCAACGAACCGGCTTGTCCAAATAGAAGATTTCGGTTCGACTGATCCGATTGCCAGACAAAAGAACCTTCAAAGATCGAATTTTTTTGGTCGGACATTTTCCGGTTGGGCCCAACCGTTCAATTTAATTTCCAGCCGAGATTTTCGGAATTTTTGGCATAATGAAAAGCACCTTTAAACTGTAAAGTAGAGAAGGCAAGCCCCTCGATGCAATCCCCTCTGCCCCACCCACCCAATTTCAGACAGTTATCATGAAATAGCGACAGACAGTCGGGCAGCCAAGGACACAGGCTCTCTGTCCTCACACTCTTACAGATCACGTAACGAAGTTGTGGCGTGAAATCGTCAGTTGGTGGGCCAACACATTCCCTAGAATGGTCCAATTAGTCCCCGCCTCAATGGAAAGCGCAAAGATCCTGAAGGAGAGTTAGAACAGGAAAGGCTCCTTGCAAGACCGACCGGGTAAGAAAGACAGGAAAGTGGGTTACATTCTGCGAAATTAATGATGGTGTCACAAAAACAAGCAAACAGGAATGAAAACAATGAGGAGTTTATTCTGGGAGAGAATTTAATCGAAAACTTCCTGTCCTGCTAGCTACATTAAGTTGGAAGTGAAACCGAGGCATGACAATTCTTAATTTGAGATATTTGTTCAAACACCAGTATTGCTCTATAAACATGAGAAAAAAAACCAAATGATAACATCCACGAAAGCTTTTCGGCTGACTCGTAATTATTCAAAATCAAGAGAAGATCATAGCCTCTTGTCAAAATATATTCAGCTTGTGAATGAGAACATCTTGCAAATTTTGTTACAGGTTACCGTATACCTTCAGAGGTGTCTCGCGCCCAAGCGATGTAGCGCGTCCGGTTTAAGCTGTAGATACCCAAACCACTATATCAAATTAAAGCTCACAGAGCTAGCTGGTTATCAAAATTTTTAAATAAACTGCATTACCGAATTTTTCACGACCAATAAATGCGAGCGTCCTGATCACCTTTTGAAAGCTACAAGTCAAAGGGAATTTATTTTTTCGCCAATTTCTTTGTTTCCTCGGTTTCAGGACCAAAACCGCTAAAAAAATGTCTCCGTTTTGCCATATTCAATTGCAATAAAAAGTTACAGTACATTTTCGAAAGTCATAAAAGACGCGTCGGTTAATTGATTGTAGACGCGTTATAGGGCTGCATGTCAATCAAGACGGAACTTTTACTTCAGATCATAACATAAAACCTCAATTTCTCTGCCAATATTTAGTATTTTTTTAATTTTTTAAGCTAGAAATTGGAGATTACTGTTCGACCATTGCTTTGACCCAAACATCCAAATTTGAAGAAGATTTCCGGTCTGATGGCATATGGCAACTTTAAATCCGTACAGTGTTTTGACGAAAACGTTAAATTTAACTCAACCCACTTCAATTGCGCCTTGATAATTAATGAGATTCTGTTTTCATTCCTTACCACAATTCATATTTTTGGAACAGTTATCAGCCTATCATGAAACTGTTTTCCATATTCAATTAATGCATGGGTTAAAACAAAGGTATGGCAAAACTTATGCTGGTAGAAGGTAATCGAGGATAGTAGTGTCTGCTAGTTTTGTAACAAATAGATCTTCGCTCTTTGAATTTGGTAAGTTACCCTCACTTGTTTGCTTCTTTTTCGATTAAATACGATTATGTCAGGTGTGTAGACAGTTTCAGTTTTTAAAGTTAAGTAAGTACTCCTGAATAACTGTTAAACAAAACCGAATTCGGAGGACCAAAAAAGCAAAGTACAGAAAGTTACTAATTTCTATTGAAGATTTACTTGAAATCAAGGTTTGTGAAATATTGTCGCTACAATGGCTCTCTTACATCTTGTTTAGGCCTGGTTTTATTCTTGCATGCAGCATCGTGAATTTTCGCCTTATGCCATCTGCTTTGAAATTTATTTAACTCCACGCAGGTGCAGTTAAAGGAGTTTGCCATCATTGCTTCTGCGGTGCGCTTGCAAATGATGGTCGCTAGGGAACTGTTATTGAAGGTAAAGACTGCAAAACCTATTTTGTGGTTTACTCGTGTGTTTTAGAGAGTAGAAAAAAAGCATTCTTTGACTAGGTGAGATTTTACCATGCGAGATAGTCAATAAGTGACGTATTTAAACACGCTTTAATTGTGGAATAAACTAAGACACTCACTCGTTGCACACAGTCTGCGCGAGAGTCCTTCGAATTCTTTTGACAGACCGCTCACAAATGCCGAGAGGTTAACAGGAAGGGACTGATTTTTTGATGTTTTGAGAACCGCTTTGATTTGTATACGTGGCCTATTGCAGAGTTTTCAAGTAAGAGAAATATAGTATGGAAGTGACAGCAGTTCTCAACAGACCACTGTGATTAAAATTTTGGGCAATCTGAATATATGCTAGCCTGACTAAGTGATCTTGCAAACGGCGGTCTAGACTTTCTCAAAGTCCCTTTCCGCTGGATTAGATAATTAGGTGGTCCGGTCTCGCGAGTTCGTCTTTCGCGTTCGTCTTCTTGAGAATCGCTCACTTTCGCATTTTCGCAGTCGAGTTCTTCTACAAAAAACTTTGAGTTTTATTTAATTTTTTCGTCTCAAATTTGTAATGCGATCCTTCTCAATTCCCGGCTATGTAAAGCGGCTTCCTGCGCGGAAAAATAATTTATGTGCGGTAGACTATAAATTTTAATCTCTCCAATGGAAAATTCAAGAAGGATTTAATGTACTTCCTGCCCTTACAGACTGAAGCAAACAGAGTTTTCTACAAAGTTTGTATTTCTTTAACAAATTTCCAAGAAAGAGTGTTGAAAACCAACTTAAAACACCTGCCAGTTTACACAGTTTCAATTGTGCTCGTCAATGTTTTAAAAAATATCCCAAGCGTCGTTTTTCATCTTTTCGAGGAAATGACATTTAGTTGAAAATTTCCATATCTCCCCATGGGTTATCCTCAAAGAGCGAAATCCACACTGATTATTTTTCACAAGCCTCTCCCATGTAGATGAGTTTTCACTTCCCTTTATAACTGATACAGAGTGGTAAGTAATTCAGTTCCCAAATTAGTACAAAACATACAATGTTTTGCAATTTTGTTTGGATTTCGAGGGCGGATCTTTATTATACCTCGAATGATACTTTAATCAAGTTAGCCACATGTTGCTGATGTTTTGAGCCGTATTATGTGGCGGTGGATCTGAGTCCTTAGAGCATTTTCAATTGCAATACCAATTATGATTTCTTTCGAATCTTTGCCTAAAAATTAGAATTCTATTCCACTGTATACAGTGATCAGAGTTAAGAGCTTTGGCTTTAGTTCTTAATCTGTAATTGAATCATAGTCAAGATCATTTTGCCTTTTCGGTTAAGGTCTTGCTAGCAATTCTTTAAACAAACGCTAGGTATCAAATAAAAAAATGCAATAAGATATGAAGGGATCATTCGCCAAACGCCATGTGGGGTTTGTGCCTAATTTATTCTCCTTGTCACTTTGATGCACCGAGAAAGAGTAGATTAACAAATAAACACTATACGACGTGCTTGGACGCAAAGTCAAACATTATATAAGGTAGGTGTCCACACGAAGTGGTCAAATATAATTTAAGGACACTTCCTCAACACCTCGTTCAAAGAATAAGACAAATAGAAAGCCTAGAGAACTGTGGACCGTGAATTACGAAAACCCATTCAAAGAATATATATTCAATTAGCGTTGTATGTTTCTTTCGCTTCATATTTCTACCAGACAATGGCAAAATGACTTCACGCAAAGAAAGCAAAACTATTTCTGCTGCAGCTAGACAGACACCTGCAGTACGATTCTACAACGCGTTTGTCCTAATTGCTTTTCTCCAAAGTTCGACAATGACACCAGAGGCATCGTCTACAAGTATAAAAACTAATGTTACAACACGTGCTGAACTAACAGTGACTATGACAACAGCAACATCCTCTACAAGTGTGGCAACTAATGTTACAACATCTGCTAGACCACCTGTCACAATGACAACAGTGACATCGTCTAAAAGTGTCACAACAAATGCTACAACAAGTGCTGAACCACCATGGCCAGTGACATTAAAACCAGCGACATCGTTTACAAGTGTCACAACTAATGTTACAAGGACTGATCAAACAACCGTGACAATAACACCAGCGAAATCGTCTAGACGTGTCACAACTAATGTTACAAGAACTAATCAAACAACCGTGAAAATAACACCAGCGACATCCTTTACAAGTGTCAAAACTAATGCTACAACAAGTGCTCAACCACCAGTGACAATGCAACCAGCAACATCGTCTAGAAGTGTGACAACTAATGTTACAAGACCTGATCAAACAACCATGACAATGACAACAGCGACATCGTTTACAAGTGTCACAACTAATACTACAACAAGTACTGAACCACCAAAGACAAGAACACTAGTAAAATCGTCTAGAAGTGCCACAACTAATGTTACAACCAGTACTCAAACAACCGTGACAATGACACCAGAAACATCGTCGAGAAGTGTCACAACTAATGTTACAACAAGTGCTAAACCACCAATGAAAATGACACCAGAAACATCGTCGAGAAGTGTCACAACTAATGTTACAACAAGTAATCCAACAACCGTTACAATGCCACCTGCGACATCGTTTACAAATGTCACAACTAATGTTACCACAAGTGCTAAACCACCATGGTCAGTGACAATGAAACCAGCAACATCGTCTAGAAATGTCGCAACTAATGTTACAACAAGTGCTGAACCAACAGTGATAATGACACCTGCAAGATCGTCTACAAGTGTCACAACTAATGTTACAACAAGTGCTAAACCACCAGTAACAAAAACACGAGCAAGATCGTCTAGAAATGTCACAACTAATGTTACAAGAACTAATCAAACAATCGTGACATTGATACCAGTGACATCATTTACAAATGTCACAACTAATGTTGCAAGTGCTAAATCAACCATGATAATGACACCTGCAACATCGTCTAGAAATGTCACAACTACTGTTGCAACAAGCGCTAAACCAGCAGTGACCATGACACCAGCAACATCGTTGGGACGTGTCACAACTAATGTTACAAGTAATCCAGCAATCATGACAATGACACCAGCGACATCGTTTACAAATGTGACAACTAATGTTACACCAAGTGCTGAACCAAATGTGATAATGACACCTGCAACATCGTCTAGAAATGTCACAACTACTGTTACAACAAGTGCTAAACCAGCAGTGACAATGACACCAGCAACATCGTTGAGGCGTGTCACAACTACTGTTACAACAAGAAATCCAGCAACCGTGACAATGACACCAGCGACATTGTTTACAAATGTAACAACTAATGTTACAACAAGTGCTAAACCAACAGTGATAATGACACCTGCAACATCGTCTAGAAGTGTGACAACTAATGTTACAACAAGTAAACCAACAACCGTGACAATGACACCAGCAACATCGTTTACAAATGTCAAAACTAATGTTACGACAAGTGCTAAAGCAACAGTGATAATGACAC
>CM042751.1:1427661-1442607 GCA_022496165.2 Catalaphyllia jardinei
TCACAACTACTGTTACAACAAGTGCTAAACCAGCAGTGACAATGACAACTGCAACATCGTTGAGACGTGTCACAACTATTGTTACAACAAGTAATCCAGCAACCGTGACAATGCCACCAGCGACATCGTTTACAAATGTCAAAACTAATGTTACAACATGTGCTGAACCAACAGTGACAATGACAACAGAAACATCGTCTACAAGTGTCACAACTAATGCTACAACAAGTGCTGAGTCACCAATGACGATGAGAACAGCAACATCGTCTACAAATGCCTCAAGTAATATCACAACAACTGCTGGACCAATGGCGATAATTAGAACAGCTACATTGGTTACAACTATAAGACCTAATACTGCGACAAGTGCTGAACAAATAGTGACAATGACACCATCAACATCCTCTAGAAGTATGACAACTAGTGTTACAACAAGTGCTGAACAACCAGTGTTAATGACACCGGGAACATCGTCTACAAGTATGAAAACTATTGTCACAACAAGTGCTACACTAATAGTGACAATGACAACAGCGACATCGTCTACAAGTGTCACAACTAATGCTACAGCAAGAGCTGAACCGCCCGTGACACCAGCACCATCATCTAGAAGTGTTACAACTAATTTTACAACAAGTGGTGAGCCAACAGTGAAAATGACACCTGTACCTTGGTCTATAAATGTCGCAACTAATGTTGCAACAACTGCTGAACTAGTGGTGACAATGAGAACAGCCACATTGTCTGGAAGTATGAGATCTAGTACTACAACAAGTGTCGAACCAACACTGGCAATGACACAATTAACATCTTCAAGAAGTATGACGACTAATGTTACAACAAGTGGTGAACCAAAAGCGAAAATGACATCAGCAACATATTCTACAAGTGTGGCAACTAATGTTTCAACAAGAGCTGAACCAAGAGTGACAATGACGCCAACGACATCGTTCACTAGTGTCACAAGTAATCTTAAAACTAGTGCTGAACCAACAGTGGCAATGACACCATCAACATCATCTACAAGTGTCACAACTAATGTTAAATTAAGTGTTGGGCTAACACTGACAATGACACCAGCGATATCGTATACAAGTGTCAAACCTAATGTTACGTCAAGTCCTGAACCAACAGTGGCAATGACCGCAGCAACATCGTCTACAAGCATGACAACTAATGTTCACGCAAGTAGTGAGGTAAAGGAGTTAATGGCATCAGCAACACTGTCTAAAAGTGTGACAACTAATGTTACAACAAGTGATAAACCAAGAGTGGCAAGGACAAAAGCAACATCGTCTACAAGTGAGACAGCTTATGTTATTACAAGTGATGAGCCAAAAGCAATGGCATCAGCAACATCGTCTACAAGTGTGACAGCTTGTGTTATTACAAGTGATGGGCCAAAAGCAATGGCATCAGCAACATTGTCTACAAGTGTGATAACTAATGTAACAGCAAGTGCTCAACCAACAGTGACAATGACATCAACAACATCGTCTACAAGTGTTACAACTGATGTTACAACAAGTGTTCAACCATTAGTGACAATGACATCAGCGACATCGTCTACAAGTGTTACAAGTAACGTAACAGCAAGTACTGAACCAACAGTGATAATGACACCGGCGACATCCTGTACAAGTGTTGCAACTAAGGTTACAACAAGTGCCCAACCAAAAGTGACAGTGACATCAGCAACATCGTCTACAAGTGTTACAACTAATGTAACAGAAAATGCTGAACCAACAGTGACAGTGACACCAGCGACATCGTCTATAACTGTAACAACTAATTTTACAGCAAATGCTCAACCAACAGCGACAATGACAGCAGCATCATCGTCTACAAGTGTTACAGCTAATGTAACAGCAAATGTTGAACCAACAGTGACAATGACACCGGCGACATCGTCTACAAGTGTGACAACTAATTTTACAGCAAGTGCTCAACCAACAGCGACAATGACAGCAGCAACATCGTCTATAAGTGTGACAAGTAATGCTGCAACAAATGCTGAGCCAGCATTTCGGATGAGCTGTTTTGTACAATTCATTCTTGTATGTCTTATTTTAATTTCCTCTCGCCTCTAATAATTAATCTTAAGAGTGAGCCTGTATCCAAAATGAAAAACATTTGGGCTTATGGCACGCATTAACAGCTGTAAACCTTTGAAAGACGGCCGTTTTGTTAAATTAACTGCAACTGTACTTGAGAATGATGAGCTGTTAACTATAAACTACAAGTTGTAAATTAGCCTGTTAGTGGTCCCAATTGCGGGCTAGGTTTTAGAATGGACATATGAATGAGTCTGCTTTTGTATGGATTTCAATTCCTCTTCTATACAAAGTTTGTAATCATCAAAAACTGGTTTTCTTGTGATCGGTAAATTACTGGTTTAAACCTAATTCTTCGATGATATTTGAAGCACAGAGTTACGTTTTGTTGGTCGTATACATGCCCTATGTTATAATTAAGGCAACTTCTTAAAATCGGTGCCTAAATTGTTTCTTAGATCCAGGGGAAGCGTTTCAATATTTTGCTGTACTTAGGAAATCAGTATCGCTATAGACTACCTGCCTTTGTTTGTATATTCCCTTTCACGTAGAACAGTCAGTAAGTCCTGATGTTGGCGCTTCTTTATGCAAGTGGAATCCGACAAGTGACCTTTTGCGGTCGACATGCAGGTTGCTTACAAGAGTCTATGTCAGATGCACGTACGTGATTTTAAAGGTTGTAGCAGAAAACACTTGGTTGCGCATTTTTTTTCTACCTTTCCAAATAGAATGTTGCAAGTAAGTTTCGGAGGATGAAATGGTTTCACTTTTTCCCACAGCAGAAGCTTAAAAGTCACTACTTTTAAAAGCTTCGCTGTTGATCATGTTTTTCAAAATAGATTGCTGGAAGTAAGTTTCGGAGAAAAACATGTTTTTCTTTTTTTCACAACAAAAACTTAACAGTCCTTACCTTTAAAAGCTTTGCTGTTGATCCTGTTTTTTAAGAAAATAGATTGCTGCAAGTAAGCTTTGGAGGATGAAATTGTTTCACTTCTTCTCACAGCAAAGGTTAACAGCCCATACCTTTAAAAGCTTTCCTGTTTATCATGTTTTGTTACATTCAGGAAGGTCACTAGCCGAGTGTACAATGGACCATTTTACAGTTGTGTGCTCCGTGACCTGGGCCTTGAACGGCAGCGAGGTAGGAGGTAGCCTTGCCTTGATACAGACCTCTCTGCTTTTGGCATGTAAATGCACGTAGTTAGCATTACCACAACATAATTTACACAACAGAAGCAGTGAGGTCTGTACAAAAACAACGTCACCTCCGGCCTCGCTGTCTTTGAAACGCCAGCTCACTGAGCAGACAACTGCAATATGGTCTCTTTTACTTTCTGTCACTGACACTATTTCTGGTAGCTATAAACTATGATGTGAACTATTTTTAAGTGCTTTTCCCAAATAAAGTCTTTTTAAGTATGTGTACTCATCTTCAGTGTATTTTGTATCAGGCCCTAAATACTTAAACTACCTCTTATAAGCTCTGGGATTATATATTTTCGTAAGGGGTTTTTGGAGGGCTTATATAATTATAAATGGAGGGGCTTTTATCTGGGGGTTTTCTACCAGTACACTGGACTGCTTGCCATTTTTTGCACAAGTTTGGGATATCGTATTCTGATGTGCTAAAATCACTTAATCCTTAAAAAAATCATGCCAAAAAACGAACGCAACATATTTTAATTCCAATTGGAGAATACTTGTGCATTGCTTTCAAATCAAGCATGCCTCTCTTCCAAAGACATAGGATATCTGACAAAAGTTTTTTTTAATATTCAATATTTTAATATTCAAAGCCAACAAAATTCGTTCACTACGCAGCGTTCGGTATTCGCTACCTATTAATAACTTTAATACCTCTGAATTAAACACCAAAAGGATTTTAGTACCGCTATTTCGTTCAAATTTTCATGGTTACTCTGAGCAACAACAAAGCGTATCAGAATTTTAATCAGCTATGAGCTGAAATGTTATTAAATGAAAAGTCTCTAAACTTGCTTTCGCCAGTTGCAAAGTTGAAGTCGTGATTGCAAGTGCTCCTACTTGGCAGCTTAACAGTAAAGTGCGTATCATGCGCTATAACTAAAATTGTGTTTAGTCAAAGGGTAAAGAGGTAAGTCTTGCAACGAATTCAAGTAATAGTGCTAACGTTGCTTTTTTCTTTTTGACTCTCCTGCAGAATATTCGAAGTGCGCGCTCTTGTAAGGAAAGTGTTACCCATGTTTCTGGTCCTCGGAGATCGTGCCTTGCGCGTTGCTAATAAGCTTCCTGGACTTTCTCCACTATTTGTCGGTAACGAGTTGGCTGAACGTAAAAATTCCCGGTCGCGTCAAACACTAATTTGCTCATCAGCTCCCCAAGTTTGTTGTGCTGGCTGCCATTCCTCGTGCCTAAAACGTAGTCACAAGTCGGTTTCAAGTGAAAGCGAATGTGGCCGATGTAACCATCCAACACCTGCATGCTTGTGTCGGCAAGGAAAAGAGAATCAAAGCCATACTTTCCTCCTGTCTTGAACGTTTTCTGATCGATAACTCCCCCGTTGGTCTTTGCTGTGCGCACCATCTCAACGGTGAAAAACTGATAGGTCATCGAGCGGGAACCTTTGACCTTGATCAACAAATACGCCGCAAGATCCTTTGTGCAAAGGACAGCTCCAGTGGTGATACTGTAGCTGGTTTATCCCTGCATGTCTTAAGAACGTTCTCGTAGCGAGGCAAGTAACGCGCAACAGGTTTTAAAAGCTCTTCTAGCGTGGCCCAATGTTAACTGGATTCTAGGGTGGCGATGTCGAGTTTATTAATCCATTGCAACCGCATCATTTTCGAAACTGTTTTACGGGCTTTTTTCAGATATGTTTGCGTAGGAGACAAGCCTCTCAATACAACATCGAATTCACCATTCTCTTTTCAGAAATCTCCCAATTCCGCAATGGCGTCTAAGTAGCCAATGCGCCCTGCGCGTCGGAGTTCCACTCATCTTGCATCGCATCAACGATTTTAAATAAGAGATTAGTCGAACATGAAGTTAAGTCGACAATGTAAAATGTAAGCTCCTCTTCGTCTTCGCAACAAAATGTAAGGAACTTTAAGCACCTGTCACTTGACAATATGTTGTGCTTGTCGATCACCGCCTCCTGTGAAGCAATGTCGCTTGTATTGTCAAAAGTTGCAACTGTCCTCATTTTGCGCGCAGTCTTCTGATCAGTGGATGTTGTTTGCTTGACCACGAAGCGATTCGATTTCAACGCTATCTGGCTTCTCGTCGGAATAATAGTACTATAAGAGTGGGGGCGGTGAGATGAGAGACCCTGTTGCGCATGGCCTACCAGGTGAAATTAATGATGGTGCCATGAAAACGAGGAAACAGAAATAAAAACCATAATTATTTCAGAGGTTATTTTGGGGAATAATTTCATTGACAACTTCCTGTCTCAGTAGTTACATCCAATTGTGTAGGTTGCAGGAATTTTACGGACGTTAAAACCGAGAAATGAAAATTCTCAATTTTAGATACCTTTTCAAAATGAGATATGTTAATTTCGCTCTATAAACATGAAAGGTGCCCTTTCATCTCCACGTAAACCTTTTCGACTGACCCGTAATTATCCAACATATGCTTAGCGTGGAAATGAGAAAATCTTGCAACTTTTCTTTAAATTCATACCATTTATTGCAATTCAGCTAACTTTAATTTCGCTATGATAATGAGATTCTGTTTTCATTCCTCGGCACAAATATTCTTATTTTTACATCAGCTCGGATTCCTTTGTTCTTTTAGGGGGGAATATATCACATAACCCCCAAATCAACTGTCTGAAAAGCTGGGTGCGGCTTTGATTGTTTGAAGGGAAGAGCGGGGCTAATGAACAACTAATTTAAATGCAAGGGGATTATGTGTTAAGGGGGATAAGTGACTTATCCCCCTTGCATATTAATACATAATCCTCTCGCATTTAAATTAGCTGTTCATGAAGAACAAATTTACAAATGTTTATTTGGAAATATTAAATACGACGCTACAATTACTAAAATTGAACTGAGCAGTGTTTTCTTTTGACACACATTCGCAGATTTTCGTAGTCGGTGGTTCATCGCTTTCCACTGAGGCCCCCGAAAAATCAGTTGCTGATCCAGTTGCTCAGCCAAAACGACAGCTCGAAATTGCAAAGTGTCTTTAAAATTCCACTGTTTGGAGCTACCACGAAAGTGTCGCTGTCCCTTATTGGGTTTGGCTCTGTAACCCAGTCATCCCAAACTCGTGTACTCCATGAAGTTGCCCTTTTAGTATTTTGTGGTATTCTTGCTTCATTCCTCGCCTGAATTTCCTTGTCGCTTACAGTAATGATCCCTCGGCCGGAATCTTCTTTATCTGTAAAAACGTCGGTCGTTGTCTGCATCCGCAAATAAAGATTCAAAGTTGTTTTCCGAAAGGTCAATTGACCTGCTGCCGCTAAAACTGCTTTGAGTAACAAACAGTTCTGACTCTGAATCGCTCAACATTGCTAGCCTGTTCCTAGCATTCACTACCAACAAGAACAACCAATTCGAAATGCGACTTTAAAAAAATCAACATAATTAAAAGGCCGAGAAACTTGTGAATACCACTAGCTCCAGCATGGAGTGTTGGAAAACAAAAGAAAGATGAGGAATCTTCGCCAATGTAAAAATAAGCCATTTATCGGCCTTCAGCTCGTGGTTATGTGATTCATTCCCCTCGTGTGTTGCCCTCGAGCTGCGCCCTCGGGCAACGCACGGGGGGAATAAGTCACATAACCCCCCGCTTCAGGCCGATAACCCTTACATATTTTTGGAATAGTTTTCGACATTCAACTAATGCATGGACGAAAACAAAGGCATGGCTGTCTCGTTTCCGGCATAAATTATGTGGGTAGATGATACTCAAAGATAGTATTGTCTACTAGTTTTGTAACAAATAGATCTTCCGCTCCTTGAATTTGGTAAGTTACCCTCACTTGCTTGTATCTTTCTTGGTTTATACAGTTATGTCAGGTGTGTACACAGTTCTAAAAATTCCTGAGTAACTGTTATGCAAAATCCAATTCCGAGGACCACAAAGCAAAGTGCAGAAAGTAGAACTTTTCTATCGAAGGCTTACTTGAAACGAAGGCTTATGGAAGAATTTCGCTGCGATAATTTTCTTTTAGATCTTATTGCTTAGGTCAAGTTTTATTCCTGCATGCGGCTTCGTGAATTCATGCTTTATGTCATCTGCTGTGAAATTTATTTAACTCCACGCAGGTGGTTAAAGACTTTTGCGATCATTCCTTCTCCAGCATGCATGAGGCGGCCTTGCAAATGATGGTCGCTAAGGAACGGGTATTGACAGAATAGACTGCAAAAAGTATTCAAGTTCATTTCACTCCATGATCGCTGGTCTCTGAAAAGCTTGGTGAAATTTTACCTTGTGAAAGAGTTATTAGTACTGAATGGGTGACGTATTCAAACAGGCTATAATTGTGGGATAAACTAAACGCTCACTCATGCACTCACTGCACACAGTCTTTGCTCTAAGCAGGGCCGTAGCCAGAAAAGAGTGAAGACTGAGGCAATGTCCATGAAAGAATTTTGACTGAGGCAGTGTCCGTGGTTAAATTCTCTTCCTAGGTATTTAGGGTGTTTATGACGACTATAAACAATAAAAACGAAAAACAAATTACCGAGGCAAGTGCCTCGGTTTGCCTGTTACTAGCTACGGCGCTGCTCAAAGGTTCTTCTTAATTTGACTGCGAACAAACGCCGAAAGGTTAATAAGAAGGTAATGATTTGTGATGTTTTGAGAACCACTGGTTATGATTCATGTACATGGCCTTAATTGGACTTCCTACTACAGAATCTTCAAGCAAGAGAGTCAGTCATTAATTTCTTCGCGGTTTTTATGATAGTTCCTCACGAAAATTAAAGTGTCAAAGTGTACTTCTCAGCAAACCACAACGAAAACATTTAGTACGTGTACATACCAGTCTGCAGTAAGTGTGGCTAAATATAGCCGTCTTTTATCTTGAAGTTTTTTCAAATTCATTTCATCTTCAAAAGCCCGTCGAGTTACACTTCTTCAAAAAAGGTTTGATTTAATTTTTTCGTCTGTTCTTTAGCGGTCTCCTGAGTGGCAAAATAATACACATTCGGTATATTCTTTAATCGTGTGGCAGTCCAGACTGAAAGTGAATTTTATTTAATCTCACCAAGCGGAATAGTAAGAAGGAGTTAATCGACTTCCTGCATTTCCAGACTTACAGCAAACAAAGTTTTCTTCGTAATTTGCATTTCTTGAACAAATTTCCAAGAAAGTTTGATTCTAAAAACACCTGTCTCAGCTGTACTCGTTAATGTTTTAAAAAGTACTTTAAGCTGCCGTTAGAAAATCAACATCTTCAAAGTGGGGTACAACTAGTCTAACCATCATTTAAGCGTCGTTTTTCATTTTTCCTAAAAAATGACTTTTAGTTAAAAATTTCCATATCTCCCCATGGGTACATGGGTTGTGCTCAAAGATCGACATTTTCAGGGGCAGCTCCCGTGTAGATGAGTTTTTATTTCCATTTGTAATACAGGGTTCCAAGTATTGATGTTCCGTTCCTGAATCGGTAGAATATACAATAATTCTATTTCATATTTTTGGCTCATTTTTCGGATTTCGAGGAGAGATGTTTATTATATCCCGAATGACACCTCATCAGGTCAGCCACATATTTTGAACATGTTGCTGACAATTCGGGCCATATTCACCGGTGGTCGATGCAATGCCAAATGTGATTTCTTTTCCATTAAATGCAAGTCTTTGCCCAAAATCTAGAATTGTATTCAGCTTAAGGAGAAATGCACGGTATACTGTGATCAGAGCTCTGGTTTTAGTTTAAAAGGATTTAATTTGTGAAAAAAAAAACCAAAAAAACCCAAAAAAAAAAACCAGGGCTTCAACGGGATTCGAACCCGATACCGGTGCGATGCTCTATGCCAACTGAGCTATGAAGCCACACATTGGGACGACTCACTTTAACACTTTATGCATTAGTCAATTCCAGCAGTTCCCATCCCCCCGGGCTAACCTAACCCCCGGGCATTAGCATTTTTTAGAAAAATTGGGAAAATTCCCCGAGGTGGGGACACATAAGCTGTCTAAATGCCTTTCAACACTTCTGCAGTTTTTTTTTTTCATTTATTACAAACCAGTGAGTAAAACCGTCAACTGTTCAGTATTTTAATGCAATGGTATTAAAGACTTCAAGGGCAACAGTACGTGCTAGTTTATTCTGATTATATTTATTTCTTTATATTTTGTTTTTAACAAAATTTTTATTATTTTTTATACTTTTGTTTTTCACCTTATCGCTGTAAAGAATCAAGACATTTCAAATGATGATGCATCGCATTTTACGCTCGCAAGATCTGTGTTAAAGATCGCATCATTTGAATTCGCAAACCTTTAGTATTTTAATTCCACTTTCATGAATTTAAAAATTGTTAGGCTAGTTCTGAATGCGAAATGCGAAATAGTCGTTCACGCAGTGTTCAAGTCAGTGATTGTTTGTGATAAACAAAATCTAGTTCACCTCGTCGCTTATATTAATATGCTTACAAGTAATGAAGAAATATCTAAAATTGAGAAAACATACCTTTAAAAACATCGACAGGTTTCCCTGGTCTCTGACGGAGAAGCCAGTCTTTGACAAAGGCCTCGCCCTTCCCGATAAACTCATCCATCTTTCGAAAACACGTGTGCCAAATGCCCAGGGGTCACCCCGGGGTATGCTAATGCCCAGCACCCGGGCCGCGATAAAAATTGGTTAATGCCCCACCCCCGGGACTGACAACGTAAGCAAATACCCCGCGGTTGCCCAGGGGAGGGGGGAACGGGGGATGGGCACCGCTGGAATTGACTGATGCATTAACATTTCTTTTTTTGTGATGGGCTTTCCTACAGTGGCAAGTTGTCACTGGTATAGAAGCCCATAAACGTGTTACTGAATCAACAGCCAATTATTACTAATATGGGCTGGAATAGATATTTTGTGTTTGCTTCAAACGGGAAGTTGTTTTCGGGTTTGATACCTGGAATGAAACGTGACACCATTCACTCTCGCGGTCAGGATAAAGCACTTGCAAGGCTTGTTCGTTTTTGTACCAGAACAGTGCATTTTAACTATGTCATTTCTCTCGGCTGTAAATATCAGCGGCAGGTTCTCTAGTCAGTATTGCATTCTTTGATTATTATAAAATTATCCTTAAATGTCGCAAAAAGAGCGTTTGTCGTCAGGCGAATTCCGAGAAACGGCATGAGCAATCACTTTTCCTTAATGGACGTCATACAACCTGATCTCTCGTCAGAGTGTAAGCATTCCGCGGTGTCCGTAAGTGTGGAACTCGTATAATATAATTTTCCGGGTTAATGTCACATACAGATAAACCTTGTATGCACAACTGAACAATCCACAGAGAAACCCGGCGCTAGCCATTGCACAACGCACGAAGATTGACAGCTGCTTTATTCGTCGATGGAAAGATACACACCAAATGTACCCACTCTCTGTCTACTTGCTGTAAATAAAATTTGCTTTATGGGCCTGTTTACAAGGAGCGATGGTTACCCTACATCGCAATTAATCTCTTTTATGTCCGATTTCGAACCGGACAAAGGTCAAAGGACTTTCCGCAATTTTGTTATCTAGTGATGTGATAGAATTAACTAGTCCCCTAAATTCCATCGCATTATACGTAAATATAAAAGACGTAAATACTAATTACCTCAATGTTTTACCAATGAGCTGTCAGCTTTTAACTTAATATCGGGAAACTGATTGCGTATCCTTGTTGCACGTGCATACAAAAAATTCCAGCGTTCGCTAGTTGGGCATTCTTTGATAGTCGCTTGCTCTGGGAGCGCTATTTAGAGGTGAGTAATTAGACCTAATTAATATATTTTCTTACGAGTTTTAATGTGAGAGGGACATATGTTTAAGAATACCGTATACCTTCAGAATTGTCTCGCGTCCAAGCGATGGAGCGTGTCCGGTTTAAACTGTAGATCCCTAAACCCTTATATAAAGTTAAAGCTTAAAAAGCTGGCGATCAAACTATACCAAAAATTTTGAAATTAATTGAATTGTCGAAGTTTTCAAGATCTGTAAATGCGAGCGTCCAAATCACCTTTTGAAATTAAAGCTATTAGCCAAATGGAATTTGTTCGTCTGTCGTTAGTCCTTATATTTGGATAGTAACATTATAAAAAACCAAAACAAAAAAAGCAAAGAATGTTTGCGATTAGCTTTATTTCGAAATATCTATTTTTCTACGAGAGTGATGTTTGTACGATCACTCCAAAATTTATTAACAGAAGCAAAACTTACAGTTTCACTTCGCTTCGATCCTTCGCTCCGAGTCGGGAACGTGATCTATTTTTTTCCCATTCTGCTCTGTTAAAGATATTGACCGAGTTTGATCCCATCACAAAACCAAACAATAGCAAGCGGCCACTCTCTTGAGACCTTGACAACTTTGGGCCTATAAATAAACGATATTATCTGATAATTCGGCCTCTTGATTTTCTTTGGCTTAATTCTTCTAATTAATGCAATAGATCATACCTTTTTAAAGATGTTATTCGCTTTCTTATGTGAATTATATATCATATGTTTTCTCTTGATGTAATATTTTAAAATACTAGTCAGTTAGAAATAGTGGATTAAACAATTTTTGTATACAGTGAGTTTGTAACGAGTTTCAATTTTTTCACACATACTCAAACTGCACAATGATTCAGAAATATATGCTTCGACGAAACGCATATTGACATACATTTTCTAGGAATTTGTTCT
Source organism: Catalaphyllia jardinei (assembly GCA_022496165.2). Classification (NCBI taxonomy): domain Eukaryota; kingdom Metazoa; phylum Cnidaria; class Anthozoa; order Scleractinia; family Caryophylliidae; genus Catalaphyllia; species Catalaphyllia jardinei. The sequence continues at coordinate 1,439,548 of CM042751.1, forward strand.
ACCTGGCTGCTTACAAGACCCTACAAGGAAATAGAAGGAAAAGGCTACATGTAGAAAACTTGGGATAATCGAGCACTCTTTACAGTAAGACTAGAAATCGGAAGAATCATTAAGCAACAGTCCGGTTGAAACTCATAAATTCCAGAGTTAGTGTGTTTTTAAGATGCGCTATTTATGAATTGCTTTGAAGCTAATTATGCAAAAGACCGGGTTAAACGCAACGTGTTTTTTTGGCGGAGCAGCTAATTCGATTTTATAAATGGGTTTGATCTAGATGATCATCTGAAGCCCTAATTATATTTTGACGAAAATGAACAAATTAACACATGGGTTTATCAGTAGTGTCTATGGGTTCATTCCTTTTAAATATATAAAAAATAAAGCGAGTTTAGTTTAGTTTCACAACCGTCTGTGTACATAGCCTGATCTAAGCACTTGGCGGGACTGGACGAATTCACGACAGTTGTGCATGCACACTTGTGATTGTTTCTTTGAATAACATAACTGTCTCGAAATGGTCTATTCTCATTTAGGAATGAAACTTTCGTTTCTCTCTCTTTATACTTCATAATTATTGTCGTAATTTTTCAAGTAGATAATTAAAGCCGAAACCCTCTGGGTCTGTGGTTATTTTACGGCATTAGAATAATACTTACATGACTTATAAATTTTAATATATAATTTTAAGGGCCTATTATTAACCAAATATTTTCATCATTAAAGCGCCTTTCTAGTCATTTTCAATTAGTTACAAGCTCAAAGGAAACAATTTGCAAAATTTATAGAAAAATCTAATCCATTGAGGAGTTTATATAATCGTTTTCTAATAGTTTTGGAAAGAGTGCTTGTTTTTTCTTAGCTCACATAAAATGCATGTGTCACCTAGGGTAATAAAATAAAGCGTTTTAGAATACCTGAATCAATATACCTTTTTTATGACTGAGTGATAACCCTTGAAAACTTTGAAGCCCTGGGATTATATTTATTTTACATACAGTTTTTATTAACCTTCTCATCGTCATCATCATCATCATCATCATCATCATCATCATCATCATTTTATTTGAATAATCTACACATTTAATTCTTTGTACTTATTGCCTCTTAATTTATTAATATGTTTATATTTACTGATTTTTTATGAGTAGGGGATAGGGGGGGGTCGTTTGTGGTCATAGTTGCGTCTCGAAGTCAAAATATCATAATAATAGTTTTGAGCGAGATGAAGTCAAATTGTGAAATGAGACAAATGACTTTCCGCTCTGTGAACTAGTACCGTGACGATATACGCTAAGTATCATGCCCTGACGATATTGTAATATTCTACCGACCGGAGATTGTTATTCACTGGTAATAAATTATGGGGAATCGCTATGTCCTGTGACAAGCTTTAGACTAGGATAGAAGCAGACAGCTAATTCAAGCCCGACGTACTCGTTGGGTGCGAGCAATCGCGGTCTCTAGTGGATTCCGAGTACTTAGGTATACATTTTAAGGGCTGGATCATCTATTCCGTAATCAAAAACTAAGAACTTGAAGGTAGTCAATCTTCATACAATGTGGACAAAACAAGTTGGCTACAGGGTACATTCTCACTTAATAGATAACCTAACGCTGATGTTTTACTTGAAATATTTCACGTCACCAAATAACAGGCCACTGGAATTTTGAAGACCTCCTGCAGATAGGGAAAAACGTTGCTTTATCAATGTTTTTTTTCCGCTGGTTTTACTACTTACCAAAGAACCGTACCCAGTGTAAATGGAACGGTTGTCAAACCGTACTGAAAGTCTAGATCACTTAACCACTTTGTTCGTTTCCAGGACGTTTTTCTCATATCTGACTGTTTTGTTTACACGCGCAACTTTGCATATTTGCAACCAATTGAAAGAAAGTTGCAGCCTTATGCCGCGTTTCAAGACGCGGAGAGAACTAACTAACTACAGCTGTTATTGTTGCGGAAAAATAAAAACATTTTTAGAGATCTTAAATTCATTGTCACATTGATTCGGCGTCAGGTCAATGATTGAAAACAGTTTTTACACGAGGGATAAGCAGAGATGTCAGCAAACAATATCCACAGGCGAGGTAAATTTTCGTTTCGTTACTGTCGCCTGTGTAATTTTACTACGCACGAACACAAGCTATAACATTTGCATATTCCGTACCACTAAATCCGATGGCAAATCCTTCGTTAGGATATTGGAAAGAGGTTCAGTATAGTATCAGTTAAAGAAATACATTTCCACTTCACTGTTATTTTGAATGAAATGTCCATTTTACGTACGCTGGGAGTTCAAGACTTTTTAGTTTGCGTTTCGGTTGACTGACAATCGCATTCTTTCAGCACGACGAACTCCGTCGGTAGCTCTAGAGTCGAATCTTAATCGTTTGATTCACTTTTCTCTTACAGTTATAAGTGCTCGATCTATTCTAATTTTGAAATTTAGATATGTTTCGTTCCTCAAAGACAAAGCTCAAAAAAACGAAACAATTCTGTATTCGGTATGGTCAGATTACGGCTTCCGGTGTGCGTGTGTTTTTATTAAAATCCATAAATACATAGCTAATTCGAAGGCTCAACAATCTTAATCGCTTCGTTGTAGGACGCAGATTTCGTTTACTATTCGTTTAAAAAATGTGTTTATTTCGAGTAAAAAAAAACCGATGCGTTTAGTTTACCGTCTGAGTTCATGCCGGTTCATGTGATGGACTCGGAGGATCGATCGCTCGGGCTTGGAATAGTCAGAAATGTGCAAAATTATAAACTTGAGTTTTCTTTTAAGCTGTTTTTCTATATGCTCCTCCTCCTCCTTCTCTTTCTTCTTCTTCTTCTTCTTCTTCTTCTTCTTCTTCTTCTTCTTCTTCTTCTTCTTCTTCTTCTTCTTCTTCCTCTTCCTCTTCCTCATCTTCCTCTTCCTCTTCCTCTTCCTCTTCCTCTTCCTCTTCCTCTTCCTCTTCCTCTTCCTCTTCCTCCTCCTCCTCCTCCTCCTCCTCTTCTTCTTCTTCTTCTTCTTCTTCTTCTTCTTCTTCTTTTTCTTCTTCTTCTTCTTCTTCTTC
>CM042751.1:1450019-1474448 GCA_022496165.2 Catalaphyllia jardinei
GCTAGTATATCACCTACTCAGTCTCTGTCGACATCTGCAAGTACACAGGCCACTCAATCGCCAACTACCTCTGCTAGTGTACCAGCTACTGAATCAACATCAGCATCTGCTAGTGTACCAGGAAATCGGTCTTCATCAACATTTTCTAGTGTACCAGATACTCAGTCTCCAACAACCTCTGCCAGTGTAGCCACTACTGAGCCACCATCAGCATCTGCTAGTATACCAGCAACTCAGTCTCCATCGACATCGTCCAGTGTACCAACTACTCAGCCTCCAAAAACCTCTGCTGTACCAGCTACTGAGTCATCATCGGCTACTGCTAGTATATCACCTACTCAATCTCTGTCGACATCTGCAAGTACACAAGCCACTCAATCTCCAACTGCCTCGGCTAGTGTTCCAGCTACTGAATCACCATCAGCATCTGCTAGTGTACCAGAAAGTCGGTCTTCAACGACATCTGCCAGTGTACCAGGTACTCAAATTTCAGCGACATCTGGTAGTGTACCAGCTACTGAATCACCATCAGCATTTGCTAGTGTACAACCTACTGAGTCACTATCATCATCTACCAGTATACAAGGTTCTGAGCCATTATTTACCTCGGCTTTTGTACCAGCAACTCAGTCTCTATTGACTTCTCCCAGTATACAAGACACTCAGACTCTAACAATATCTGCTACTGCTAGTGTACCAGCTACTGAGTCACTATCAGCATCTACTATTGTGCAAGTTACTCAGTCTCCATCGAGATCTGCCAGTGTACAAGCCACCCAGTCTCTAACCACCTCTGCCATTGTACCAGATACTCACACTCCAACGACATCTGCTAGTGTATCACCTACTCAGTCACTATTAGCATCTGCTGGTATAGAAGCTACTCAGTCTACATCCACATTAGCTAGTGTACCAGATACTCAGTCTCCAACAATTTCTGTTAGCGTACCAGCTACTGAGTCACCATCGGCATCTGTTAGTATACCACCTACTCCGTTTTTATTTACATCTGCCCGTGTGCAAGCCACTCGGTCTTCAACAACCTCTGTTAGTGTACTAGCTACTGAGTTACCATCCACATCTCCTAATATACAAGCTACTCAGTCCCCATCAACATCAGCTAGTACACAAGCTACTCAATTTCCATCCACATCCACTAGTTTGCCAGCAATTCAGTCCCAATCGACATCTTCCAGTGTACCAGTTACTCAGTCTCCAACAACTTCTGCTATTGTACCAGCTACTCAGTCTCCATCGACATCCGCCAAGTCTATAGGAACCTCTGCTAGTGTACCACACACTGGGTCGCCATCCATAACTGATAGTATACAGGCTACCCAGTTTCCATCCACATCAGCTAGTGTACCAGTAACTCAGTCTTTATCTTCCAGTCTTACATCTTCCAGTCCAAAAACTTCTGCTAGTAGACCAGCTACTGAGTCACCACCAGCATCTGCTAGTGTACCAGCCACTCAGTCTTCATCGACATCTCTCAGTGTACTCGATACTCAGACTCTAACGAGATCTGCTAGTGTACCCCCTACTGAGTCAATATCAGCATCGGCTAGTATACAAGGTACTCCTTCTCCATCCACCTCAGCTCTTGTACAAGCAACTTCGTCTCCATCGACATCCCTCAGTATACAAGATAATCAGTCTCCAACGACTTTTACTAGTGTACTACTTAGTGAGGCACTATCAGCGTCCGCTAGTGTACCAACCATGCAGCCTCAATCGACATCTTCCACTGTACCAGCTACTCAGTCTTTAACAACTTCTGCTAGTGTACCAGCTACGGAGGCACCATTGGCTAGTGTATCAGCTACTCAGTCTCCATCGATATTTGGCAGTTTAGAAGCCACTCAGTCTCCAAGAACCTCTGCTAGTGCACCAGCAACTTTGTTACCATCAACATCTGCTAGTGTACAAGCTACTCAGTCTCCATCCATATCAGACAATGTACCAGCAACTCAATTGCCATCAACATCTTTTAGTGTACCAGATACTCAGACTACATCGAGATCTACCAGTGTATCAACTACTGGGTCACTATCAGCATCTGCTAGTGTACAAGCTAGTCAGGCTCTATTGACGCTTGCTAGTGTACATGCCACTCAGTCTTCATTGACATCTGCTAACGTCCCAGCTATTGAGTCCCTCTCACTATCTGCTAGTGTACCAGCTATTCAGTCTCCATCGACATCTGCCAGTATACAAGCCACTCAATCTCCAGCAACCTCTGCTAGTGTACCAGCTACTGAGTCACTATCAGCATCTACTAGTGTACAAGCTACTCAGTCTCCGTCCACATCAGCTAGTGTATCAGCAACTCAGTCTCAAGCGACATCTCCCAGTTTATCAGATGCTCAGACTCCAACGACATCTGCTAGTGTACCACCTACAGGATCTGCTAGTTTACCAGCTACTCAGACTCCTTCGACATCTGCTATCGTACTAGTTACTGAGTCGTCATCAGTATCTGCTAGTGTACAAGGTACCCAGTCTCCATCCAATTCAGCTAGGGTACCAGCAACTCAGTCTCCATCGACATCGCCAAGTATACAAAATACTCAGACTGTAACGACAACTGCTATTGTACGACCTACTCAGTCGCTATCAGCATCTGCTATTGTACAAGCTACTCAGTCTTCGTCGACATTTGAAAGTGCACCAGCTACCCAGTCTCCATCACCCTCTGCTAGTGTTTCAGCTACTCCTTCTCTATCACCATCTGTTAGTGTACCAGCTACTCAGTCTCTATCGACATCTGGTATTTCGACAAGTATTCGTCCGACGGCTTCAATGTCACCTCCATTGGCATCCTGTTCCCCTGGATTCACTGGGGTGAACTGTTCTATTGGTAAGTTCTGTTTTTGACAATTAATATATTTTAATGTCTTCCGAATGAAATAATTCAGACGTTATGAGAAAAATACACAAGGTGCAATAATTTCTTTGTAGGTATTTTTTATCCCAGGAACAGGTTTATGGTACTTAACTCTTTTTGTGACTGAGCTTTGTATTGTTCTTTACGACTTGTGTTGTCTAGATATCAACGAATGTGAGAGCGTCAACTGTTCTGGCCATGGTGATTGTAAAGATCTTATTAATGGATTCTTCTGTGATTGCAACGCTGGATTCGTAGGAGAGTTTTGTGAAGCAGGTATGTTTTGTCCTTCAGATGCGCACATTCAACTCAGTATAATAACTAGCCATCGGGTTTTCCTTGTGTTTTCAACTAGATCAACAGTATGTTACTGAGTTGTGTGTCGATTAGTGCTTGTGTAGTGTTGTATCAGTCAAGCACATAGATTAATAGTTTCAAAATCATTGAAAGAGTATATATTAGGAGGAATTTCAGAGTATCTTAAGATTAGTTAGGACTTGGGTGGATGTGACTTCAAGTAGTCCTATATGTAGGTAGTTATTATGCAATGACATAAGGTGGCGTGGCATGACGTGACATATGGGATGACATAACACGACATTTCATGAAATGGTATGACGTAGAGTGATATGACCTCACATGCAAATCCTGTTTATCTGGTGTTTTTTTAGATATCGATCAATGCAACCCCAACCCGTGTAAAAATGGTGGAACATGTAAGAAACAAGGAAGCACATACAAATGCGAGTGTACCGCAGAGTTTCAAGGACGTGACTGTGCAATAGGTAAGAATTGTTTAAAATCAATTTTATTAACTCATTTTTGTCACATCTTTTCCCGCGAAAAAAATTTTAAACACCACTGCTCGTCAAAAATCATGTTTTTTCCCTAAAATTCATTGCGGAACACATATAAATTTATATTCGTTTGAAAGGTCAAGAATATGACCTTTCCCAGCTATTTTTCTCTTCGAGGTAAAGTAAATCTCGGATTACGATGTCGCGCGAACCCACGCGTTTGCACAAAAGCGTTTACACAAAATCCCTTCAAAACTCTGGCTTCAAAGCAAACTATAATCAATGGAAGTGTTTTGACAGCAAAAAGCTGTGGGGTGATTGCTCACAACCGCTATATTGTTGTAATATGATGCACGTTCCATTCTTCAAGGGTTTGAAACTATACTTCAGACTATAGTGCGTTTGACCATTCAAACAAGAGCTAATGAGCAATGCGCTCATGTGATTCTATTTTTGTCAGTTTGACTATCTTAAAAAACGAACGCTGTCTATTTTCCGCGTTAAATCCTTCAGAAAGTCAAGGTTTACAACATAGAACTCTTGCAAGATCCACACACAAATTGAGGGCTTGTGAGGCACAGTTGAAGTGTTCATATTCACGGCAAACTTCACCCCCGGCGTCTTCATCATTTAAAAACCTAATTTGGTCTTTATTTTACTTTCAGCGAAACCACCTCGACAATTTTCCTGCCAAATGAGACTAGACAAGGAATTTAATCCTTTATACAGTGAAATCTCGTCACCGGAATCTCTTGCCTTCATTTCAGAGCTAAACAGAATCTTTGTACCCTTCTTGAAAAAGAGATTTGACAAACTTCTTGAAATCATTTTCAAACGATTTTTCCGAGGAAGTACTGGAATGGAGTTTGATATTTTATTCCGACCAACTTCAAATGTCTCAAACATAAGTATCGCTGAAGCTTTTGAACAGGGCAATGGCACGGAAGAGCTGGCATCTTTTATAATAATAGGAGGCATTGCTGTAACAGAACAACTTCCCTTTACACAAACCACAGTTCAAAGCCCATCTGCAGGACCCACAGGTATTTCGCTTTCGTTCGTTGTCACTATTTCTGTTTATTATTTTAAAATGTTTCTTGGGAGACAAGCCTGCTTATTTTCATGTTTCTCTTAGCTGATACCATACTTAAGTCTTGATAGTCTATTGTCTTGTTGTTCTGTTCGGACGTTACAGCTGGAGATATTTTGTGCAATGTTAAAATGTATGTACTGGGAGGATATCGTTGAACCATTCTCATATCCAAACAAGGAGAAGGTTATAAGCTTCGCACAGAAAAATTTGTAATCAGACAGGTTGTAATTATTTTTAAGCAGTATTCTGAAGTCAGTGGTCTGAAGTCTCGGGAGCTCGTGAAATGCATATGGAAGAACCATGCCATAATTCAGTGGAACTCCCCTCTACCGGCAACTGCATGCTGATACCCGGCAGTTATCTTTGTTCCGATAACTTAAAAGAATGCCATTTTTTCTAGAATTAGCCAGCTTATGGCGGACACTTCTGCATGTTCCTCTAGTCTCCGTATTAAGGGGTTTCACGCAATGGCTTGTCGTGGCTTACCACGAATATTACATATCTCTTCACTTGAGAGCCTTAAGGTGGCTCGATCGGATACTTGAGTAACGATACCGTTCAACTTTGAGCGACTAGAACACCACCATTATCAATCCAACAGAACATCAAACGTTAGTGGTCTGCTGGAGAAAGACGAAAGTTTCAAATGGCGTACATTTCACCAGGATCAAAGTTACCATAGCAACGAAATGACGCCATACCCCATTTTACATAACATCGAATAACTAACCACCAGGGAAAAGTTTGGAAATACGACCAGTAGTCACGCACCTCTTCGGAACCTCTAATTTTATTTGCTCCCGGAGTCATCCACCTCTATTGTTTTCAGGACTAGGGCCATTGTTTCTGTTGTTTATTCTATTGTTTTCTCGGCCAATCCTGTTAGACCTTACGAGAGGTGCGTGGCGCCTCAATACGACGTCAGGATCTCGGACTTGAGTTTAACGATTAATGATTGTAAAATTTTAAAACAATCTATAAGAGCGTTTTCGAGAAACTTACAAGTGAATTTTCAAGGTGTAAAATACAACAAAAACAAAACTGTTTTAAATATTGTTGCAAACTATGTCTACAAGACTTGACTAAATTGTATTCTGATCTTAAATGAATATATTATTAAAATAAATGAATAATTGGTTTTTAATTCCAGCCAGATTGAAGAATTTTAGGGGCAATTTTGAGAAAAAGCAAAATAACAACTAACACCAGTTGATATATATTCAAGCCAATGTTTTTGAAAGTCAAACGAAGGAATTTCTCCGAGATTTTCACTCGAGGTAATTTATAATGTTATAAGATCTAGAATGCCATTTAGTCAAGTCTTGTGGAAATAGTTTGCAATAACATTTAAAACAGTTTTGTTTTGTTTTATTTTGACAGATTGAAACTTCACTTGTAATTTTCTCGAAAACGCTCTTATAGACTTCTTTTTAAGCTTTGTCATCGCTACGACAAGTATGTCAAGTCCGAGATCCCGAAGTCGTATTCCCAAAGTTATCCGCCTGGTGGCAAGTTATTCGGTGTTAAATAAAATGGGATATATGGCGTCATTTCGTTGCTATGGTAGCTCAGATCCTGGTGAAATGTACCGTATTTGAAATATTTTTGTTTCTCTATATTACACAAGTGAGGTTCGATTTTCTGTTGGATAGATAATAGTGGTGCTCTAGTCGCTCAAAGTTGAACGGTATCGTTACTCAAAAGTCCGATCGAGCCACCTTAATGTTAGAACAGCTGCTTAGTTGTCAAATACGGATCAAAGTTTCATTGATTCTTTGGCAGTAAGCGAGAGAACTCAATCAATATATATTTCTCTTTCTACAGAGTCAGACAAACTCAAGACTTGGATCATCGTTTTGATTGTGACTGGAACAGTTGTCCTTATGCTTCTTGTGATAATCGCTGTTTTGACGGTAAGTATTGTAAATTTGTGGTTTCTTTTAGTTTTCAATTAGCTGGGTCAAATATAGAATAAACACGGGACATCGGCATGCGTGCTTTCGGCCTGGATAACGTGAACTAAAAAATAAGTTGAGCGAACGACGGTTTCCCCATACATCATTTGTCGATTTGGTATGAAGTTATCACAAACAAGTTACCTCATAATCAATATCAAATCAATATCATCATCATCATCATTATAGTCCTCATCCTCATCATCATTACCATCATTATCATCATTATAATTTTCATCATCATCGTCACCATCATCATTATCAACGCCATCATTATGAATCATAAATCATATATCATAAATAACAAGGACTACATCACAAAATAAACTGAAAAGTAACACGAAATGCAAATAATCAAATAATATCACTTAAACGTTACAAGAACCAAAGACTGGCATGGACTAAAGACACTATCAAGATATAAAGATAGGTTAAGGGAAAAGATACGGTCTAAACTGTAGAAAGTTAATAAGTCATGAAAACCTCACAGCATGAGTTGTTTACAAATTCACGTGTGTTTATATCTTTCGTAGGTGGCGTACAGACGTGAAGCTGAAAGAGGCAAAGTGGACATGTTACCTACTTATAGTTCCTGGGAATTAAGGAGTTTGAAGCAGGACACAACGTCATTGCGTGCTAGACATGTTAATGGTCACGCGGCCCTCCACGAAAATGGAAAAACAATAACCACAAATGTAAGTAAGTCCGGTTGATTTTAAAAGTCATAAAGCATACCACTGTACTTTGTGCACACCGACTGGACCGAAACGCTTGGAAAAAACTTTATCAACATAATTATAAAAACAAAAAAACCCTGCTTTTTCATATGCGTTTGTACGCGTTTATCATTCATTCAAAAACTCATTAATAATTCAAAACACCGATAAAGCGTCACGTGCATGAGCTTTATATCCGATAAAACACTCCTCGTTAGTATTCTTTATATAAAGAATACTGATAAGGCATAGCTTGTTTTTCTTGTATGCTAATATCTTCCCCTCACAATTTGAACCTTTGTTAGGACTCCCAAGACACACGCTTTTTGTGGAATGTTTTTGAAGCCGTTCAAAAAACTCGCAGCACGTCCAGGTGATCTGGTGACGTAATGAAAAGGCCCGGCCAAAACATTTTAATGCCGTATCCCACAACCACGTGCGGTCCTAGGTGTTGTTTTCCCATTGCCAAAACGTAACAGATCATTTCCCGTGTCTCCCAAATTCCCTGTTACTTAATGCAAAGAGTAAAAGTTGAAGTAGAACCGACGAGATCTGCCCTCGCGACCGCCATGTTAAACTCAAAAACAACACCTCAGGCCGCGAGCGGTTGTGGGATACGGCATTAAAATGTTTGTGCCCAGGCCTCTTCATTACGTCACTAGATCACCTGGGTGTTTTATCGGGTCTAAAACCACTCGGCTGCGCCTCGTGGTTTTAATCCCGATAAAACACTCCTGCTCGTTTTTTAAACATTACGTAAAGAATAACGAGTGAGGGCAACTAAAGCAGGATTTTCCACAGGATCTCTGTTTGTCCGATAAGAGTAGGGTAAACTGGACACGAGATTAATCTTGCCTTCATTCAAGAGCCGCGAAAAGGAGAGAAACTCATTTCCAGGGTCGTTTTTCTCCCGGGGAACGAGGTTAATAAGGAGACAACAACAACAGCAATAACAAAACCAACACCAATAACTCCGGGTTTAACGCTATTTATTTTGTTCCTCACAGGACTCGCTGTGGTACAAGAATGAAACAAATGGACATGCTCTCAATAAGGCTTATTTGGATGATGATAATTCGTTGCATGATCAGTGCGCTGATGATAGCGCATTGTAATTAATTATTATTATTTCATACATTACCGTTGAATTTCAAGGCCACGGCAACGTAATGTAATGGTAACGTCTTCTATATCTGTTTGTGCACTCTTTTACATCAATACTTTGGAAGAATAATTATAAGACAACTATTTATTCAATTGTTAAAATAGTGTTTAGCTCTGGCTTATAAATCAATGACAGGGATTTTGGGACGTATCATCTTTTGTTTTGTGGTCTTTAATCTCATTTCATTCGAAATGATCTATATTCCTGATGATCATGAATTCTCCCTACATGATAAATTACCTCATTATAAAACAGGCTGTTATATCTTCACATTCCCCCACGATCGCCAGTGCTGGTAGGCGTCGGTAAAGCTTTGCGCCGTTTAGAGTTTAAATTTGGTCGCTACGCTTAAATCACGGTCTCCACTGAGACAGTCATCTTATGCGACCCTTTCACCTCCCCTGGTGGCGGTTGACCAAGCTATTGTAGCTCTGATATATCTCGCTCATATTCTCGTTGTATTCCTATTTCCGATGAGGTAATGAGTATGTAATGAGGATATGGTACAAAGCGGGCTGCTTTGATAGCCACGAGAAGCAGGTCACGTGATCACATACAAACTCGGAGAATTAGTGTCACAAGAATTAAATGGCCGCACGAAACAAGAGAGAACTGATTATGAGCTATTAGCCGTACTATGGGTGTTCCAATATCCTGTCAGCTGAATTATGGAGAATTAGAGAGGTTCTGAAGGCAATAGGAAAGCGCTGAAGTTTTCGGGAAAAGAGCGCCTTTGGCAAATCTGAAAACTACAATCTTGGACAAAATAAATGGAACATCTGCACCACCCCTCCCCCCGTTTCAATGCCAATAATGACGCGCTTTTGCTCCTTCGCGCTTTCATCATTGCTTTGGGGGGGGGGGGGGGATGGGGGATAATTGTTCCATTTTATACTGTCCAAGATTGTAGCTGCACTTTTTCACAGAAGTAGTGGACACAACTGCACATAAACAGGATATTATTTGTAGCAAATCACTTTAAGATGCTAATGCACACGAGCTGACCGTTATCGCCAGTAGTCATTTGCAGATCATGCGGCTGACTATCTCCCAATAAAAAGGGAAAGAGAAATGCATCGAAATGATAAATTCTAATAGCGTCACCCACCCGGAAATATCCTCTTTTCCCTAAACCTGTCACGCAAAAATCATGGGAATATCAACATGCATCTGAAAGGGACCATATAGCTTGGGTCAGCGTGAGGTCCGTATTTAGCTCTTATCAGCCGGTGAGCAGTCTAGAGGCATGCATGAGAGAATTTTGACCGTGGTCGTGAGACAGGCCGAACGCTGTGAGGTCTGTACACACGACCGAGGTTAAGATTCTCTCGTGTACAGACCGACTAAGCTCGGTTAATAAGATGTTTATTAAATGGCGCAAGCAATAACAATTTGATTCGTTTAATGTAATTGGTTTGTACTGACATTTTGTTTGCGAACGGCGATGACCTGAATTGAATTCTGCCAAAGTTTGCCTGTCCTCTTTACTTTTTTTCTTATCGGGCTTTTTAGAACTTCCATAAATAAATTGTTAGATGAACACAGTCAATGATTTTGCACTTTAGCTTGCAACTTTTTCACTGCAAAACATTACCAGTCTAGATGCCGGTGTAGATGGGAAAATCTACACTGCTTTTAATATCCACTTCAATCAATCAAGTTCGTGAATTTATCAGTTCCAAATCCTTGTGAGACAGAGCCATATAATAATAAAAAATTGTTGGTGGAGGTCTTCTTTTGCAGGTTTATGGACTGAGACGCCGCATCGAAGTCCATAAACTTGAAAAAAGAAAATACGAGACCGATATCCTGCAATACGGACAGAACAAGCTAGTTCAATCTAGTGGCTCTTTAATGATGCGTTCTAGCAATCCTTTCTCAGTAAACGCGTGGTCAAATGAGTGAACTATCCATGGCAAAACTGTTTCTTTTGTGTGATGAATTAAAAACGCAATTTGCCGAAATCAGTTAATTTGTCAGCGGTCTATTGTAGCATTGGCAAGTACTTGGTGTATCCCTTATCATAGTCTATTTAGAACGTAGCATAGTATATTTATCCCTATTATAATCTATTAGATACACTATAATATCTGGAAGGAATACATGAAGTACTTAGGGTAGCATTGCAAAATTCGGAACCAATAAAAATCATTTTGTTCACACCGGACGTGTCCAGCCATAAAATAAATTTCAAGCCTCCTGTTGACCTGTAGTGCTGGAATATTGGTTATACGAATTACCACAAGGAACGCGCGTTTTGACTTTTTGACACATCATTGCTTTCCAAACAGTATCAACTTCTTGGACCTCTATCATATCGGTTTGCCGTTCATTCGCACCTGTCCGTGATTTTAAAGTTTGGTGCCTTGATAGTTCTTCAATTGAAAAGGCATTAGTGCGCCTGTTTTAACGTCTTTTCAAAGTCAACATCAAGAGTTTCTATATGTTCTATTTCCACTACAAAATCGACGGCAAATCCATCATGGCCATGAGCTCAAATGTATGTATGTGTTCTCCTGGTAAAAACGCACTGAATAGAGGTTCATTCTAATTTTCATTTCCCTAATTTCAAAAGTGAGTCGAAGTTCATCAGCTGGTTATTGTATTTACGCATATTTTTACAGTTGCTTGCTGAATTATGCTAGGTTAGATAAAAAGTTCAGAATTGTTATTAATTTCTGACAAACATTTAAATGGACCCCTCGTGCGTAGTAATAAATAATTCGCCCTTGCTACACCTTTTTTTAGCTTGATGTCTTTGCTGATGAGCGTAAGTGCTCCATTAGGTTTTCTAGTCTTCATTTGTTTCCGGCTATTTAATTATTTGTCTTTGAAGCCTGCATATCACGTTTGCTTATGCAATGCTGTTCCTTAAAAGGTCGTCTGTTCTCCAGCCTATGCCACTTTGTGCGACAGGTGTATAGCAGACCATGTCATTATTGGCGTCAAAACTGGGAAAACTGTCAATTATTTATTGAGCGATGTTTTAATTTTACCTGAGTATAGTGCTGCAGCCGCAGGTCTTTCCACCGGCGAAGAACGATATGTCTTAGATATTTGCGACTTAAACAAGATTTGATGGCGTTTCCTTGGATTTTCTCACCGATCGGTTTATGGATTACTGCCTTAGTTTTGGGTAAGGCTTTTGTTTGTCTTTATCACTTCGATACGCGTGAGATTTCGTTTATAATTATTCAATGTTAAATAGAATCAAGCTTAAAGGTTAGCTCTCAAAAAATTCCGCTTTTCTGGATAAAACAACGTTCATTTCAACTTTCTATTCTACCGGTAAAACAATTCTGTCATTAATATGGTAAATATTCTTACCAAAAATATTAGTTGATCAAGCACAATTAAAATACTGAATCTTTTTAATTCCTTAATGTATTAAATGCAGTTTAAAAGTAAAATGTTTAAGGGAAATAGTGCGAATTGAAACCTCAACGCGCCGCAAATATCAGGTTCGACTTTCGACATGAAGAACTGTTTGCTTTGTTAATGCTCGGCTGCTATTTGTTTGTTTTAGATCAAGTTTCCTTTCTGTTTTCAATAAAAATTTATCAGTCTGCTAGGTCCTCAAACCCGCCTACAAAGTTAATTTTTCCTAGTGTTTTTTATCTTTTTTATAGAGGGAATATATAATCAGACTATGTAAACTCTTTGGATATGTTTTACAAAATCTTACACGAACTTTTAAAGTTTTGCTTCAAAATCACTGAAATCGAACGATAATAAACATAAATGTCAAACAATTTCGTAAATTAGATAGAAACATTTTTTTAAACTATTAAAAATAAGAAAACTGAACAATTATGTTAGCATATGTTACACAATATGCAGAAATGTTATCTTATGGCGAGGCATTTCCTATGCCTTATCAGTCTGCGGGTTGTGTTCTAATCTGGCAACACGCAGCCCCTTGCTATTGCCATCATCTTATTTGCGGAGCTCTCGATGTCTTTATGTTTGTTTGCAAACGACTCAAAATAAATGAGTGTTTCTTAAAACTTTAAAGTATAATAGGACCTGCTGTTGCTACTGACAGACAGATCGAAACTAGCGATATCAGTTTCCCTTACTGCTCTAGTCCAGTCCCTGAACTCTCCTTTCTTCCCGCCCCTAATATAGGGGCTCAACCCTGGCAGGCGAAAGAAGAGTCCAGGATAACTTGCATGCGCATGCTCAGAACGAACCAATCAAAAATTACTAGGTCTTAACCACGCTGCTCGCGTCAATGTGTCGCGCAATGCCTTTTTCAGCTCGCGCTCTGAAAAAAGCAATTTCTTTGACGTTGATATTGTGGTAAAAACATAACTATCGAAATATGGCCATGGTTTATCGTAGTGTGTACTTTTATCGCATCGACAACGAGTACGCGTCATTACTCTTTTCCCAAACATTTTTTGGTATCGTTTCTACATATTAAGCGAGTTTGCGAAAGTTTTTGAAAGGAAAGTCTGACGCGTACAAGTAGGCCCATTTGCAAAATGCAGCGCGTGCACTTTCAAGATCGAGTCGGTGTTTTCAATTGTCAACAAATCTTGGCAAAGATTTCTTTCGTTATCTTTGATATTGTGATAAACAACAAATCGAATGTTGTATAGCGTGATACTGGTGAAATTTCACGGGATTAATTGACATGTTTTTAATCAATCTGAATGCAGAAATTATTGCTTGTATATTATCGTTCAGAAAATCGGGCCACAAGGCAAGTCTGGAAAATACTTCCAAATATGGTTTTTCCCCCGATTTGGGGGGGGGGGGGGGGGGGGGGGGGGGTGATTATGCACGCGCACGCATTTCTGGACTCTTTTTTTGCCTGCCCGGGTTCAGCCCCTATATTAGGGGCGGGAAGAAAGGAGAGTTAAGGGACTGGACTATTAATGCTCGAACAACGTCCTAGTTTTGTATTAAGTTAAATTCGCAACATATCAATATTATGTTTAAATTTATAACTTCGTAGTTTCACCAGTTGTAAAGATATGTACAAGTATTGAAAAGTGATCGACTTTCGTAACAGACTTGCTTTGAAACGGATGGAATAAATTCAAGTTACACCAAAAAGTAAAATAGAATAAAACAATAAAAAAAAATACGTCTTCTCTGAAATAAACGAAGAAATAAGATTAGATGAACATGCAGTGCAGCGAAAACTTTTTTTGTTCTCGATTTCCACTTGGCTGAGTCATATGAAACATGGCCACATCACTACAGACTAAGTGAAATGGAAATTCAAGAAGTTGATGTTTCTAGTAAAACTGAGCTGAATAAAAAAGCGGGCCGCCTTTAACCCTTATTTTCATTATTTTATCATTATAATGATTCCGTGCAAAGCACTGACCTGTATGTTTTGCCCAGCCTTTTTAATACAAGGCTGTAATACAGATATCCGTGAAAGGGACAGAACTAAGCTGAGTGTCCGTATGGAAATGTTTAGATCTGTATTAAGGATAGGGATATCCGCAGAGATGGCGGTACCGTCAATTTAAGTAATAAATGCACTCGCAGCCTGATAGTTTTCAAATCGATTTCGTGTTATATGTCCCTGAGCATAACGTAAAATAATTTGATCGCTGCTTTATTGTAACCACAGTTGCTTTGAACCAATCAAAAACAGTAACCTGAAAATCAGACAAACCCAGAAGTGTACCGTAACTGAATAAACATTGTGAAATGCGAAATTGTGACGTGTTCTGGCTATATGTCAGAGAAAAAAAAACCCGGCGGGAAAGGTTATCAAAATCTTCCTTGGGCCTACGGCCAAACGAAAAAAAAATAGATTTCTGTGTTCATGCTGTGGAATATGCAAACCAGAGTTGTTCTCATTTTGTCTACAATTCATAGGAATAAATGGACGTTCTTCTGTTACTAAATACAAACAAACGACAGTGGAGCTACTCATTCAAACGATCATCAAACCACCTTCACCAGTCATCTCTAGTTTTAACACTGGTTTGCGTACTCATCAAGTTACCGAATATGGCGCGTCTGACATCACTGTTGCCAATTCTTCAGACGCAGGTTTGATCCAGGTTTCTCATAGTTCTATTCAAGGCTCTCATTGGTCAAATAAAAGAACATTTCAAGACGATTCAACGCCGCTAATTGAAGCATCAACGGCAGGGATCATAACATCTGTTTTGACAGATACGACTAATACGATTCAGAAAACAGAAATACGTTCATGGTCCAGCAACCAATCCTTGATCACTACTCCGCAGATATCTACAGCAAGTGATGAAGCACTCGCAGCCTCAAGTGATAATTCCATAGTACATTTTACACACACGGCAATATCGAAAGAAGAAGATATGCCCATACAGCTGCTAACTCTGCTCCCTTCAACGCAAGTCGCCCACTCGTTACTAGTAAAGTCTAAAACGGAGTCATCGAATCCAGTAACTGCTATCTCAGTGAGCGCACCATTTCGAAGCTTATCATCTATTGAACTATTTTCGAGGGCTGCCTCACTGCCGACATCAAGAAGTGATATTTCTGCTCTGACCAGCACTACGACGACAAGTGAGATGGTAATATTAAACAGTACACATGAAGAAGCGACCAAGACTTCTATAGCACCTCAAGATTCCTTTACAATGGGTAGTAATTCAAATCTGCTATCACATTTAGAAGGTAGTGCGACAACTGTTGTTAAGCATACTGGTATGACCTTAGCAACCAAAACGGCAGCAATAACAGCATGGTCGTCGCCATCGTCATCGCTATCTTCAACTACAACATTAAGACATGCTTCTGTTGTCACCAATAAGTCATGGCTACAAAAGAAAAGCCAAAGTATTACTGGGAGAAGCGTGTCTGACAGCCAAGACAGGCGGACAGGAAATATTCCAATACATAAAACCTCAAGAATTATTTTCGGCAGCACATTGAGCCTAAAATCTACATCCCTCATCAGCATGATATCTCATTCTTTAAAATCATTATTAAGTCAGTCTACTTCTCGAGGATCAAACACATCGGTACTGAAACAAGAAGATAGATCGAGCTCGAAGATGCATGTCACCATAGCAACAACTGATGGATCAGGGAGCGGATCTGATACACAAACAGCAACACATAACTTCACCAATGGTAGGAGCTTACAAACAACGATAACACATGGAGGCTTCACAAAGACGATACTCCCATCTTTCCATACCAAAGGAAGTAAGGAATCGTTATCTGTAACACCCATAGTTGGACAATCATCTACTTTTTCACTACCAAGTAGAGGAAATGGATCGTGTGACGTATCTGTGCTTCCAAGCTTCACAAAAGGCAGGGAATGTTTAGAAACCTATCCAAGGACAGTTGCTTTCTCAATGTCAATAACGACTAGTACACCAAAAGATCAACTAAATACCAGTTACAATTTATCAGCTGCAACG
This sequence comes from Catalaphyllia jardinei, assembly GCA_022496165.2. Lineage (NCBI taxonomy): Eukaryota > Metazoa > Cnidaria > Anthozoa > Scleractinia > Caryophylliidae > Catalaphyllia > Catalaphyllia jardinei. The sequence goes on from CM042751.1 coordinate 1,466,021, forward strand.
AAAACGCTGAACTTGGTACAAACGTTGAACCTGTCTACAAGAATAAGTTTGCCAACTTCCCATGGCAACACATCTATATCATTTGCCTTGAGCATAACATCATTGGCACACACGATCAACTCTTCAGGTGTGCGATCAGTTATCCGTCCCACAACAAGTAGTGTTGCAAGTTTTAGCACTATTGGATCATCATTACCAACAGCCTCCTTCAAACCCACCATCTCTTATTCTGTGACCAAAATATCTTTGATTTCAAAGATGTACCAAGCTACAGATGTTCTTTCACCAGTCTATGTCACAGTACCCTCTTATAACATTTCTTTGTCTAACATTCTCAGCAAAACCGCTTTGTTGGAACTTACCCCGAACAGTTTCGATAAGCTGTTAACAACAGTTTTCTCAGAGGTTTATGCCACAAGAGTGAGTGCTCCAGTGTTCACTTCTTTTCAGGCGCTCACAACAAAGAGCATTTTAGCTAAGGCCAAAACTTCAAGGAGGCTTCTTTTATCTAGAAATGCTTCAGGGAGCTTAGTAACCTCTATTTATCAAACAGAGAATATCATTTCAAGTTCTCCAGTTCTCAGTATCCAATCTCCATCAAGAATGATTAACGACTCTGCAAGTGAAGGCTCTGTTAAAGACGCGTCAGAGAAATTGACAATTGCTCAACATCTCTCTGCAACAACAACCTCTCAATTTTTGTCCACGACAAAAGACGCCATGGTGCTGATCAATACCTCACACATAAGAACCATTGGCTCTAACCTTGACTCGAGCCTTGAGACTTTCGCACCCAAAAATATTTCAAACATCAAATCTACCACGTTTCAGACCGCATTTGGTGTGTCCACATATCCATTTGCTTCTTCATTCACGGCTAAATCATTAGTTTATGTCAAAACGTCTAACATAAGTACTTTACTTACAGCATCAACAGTAGGAAGTGGTAGCCAATTTCAGTCTCTAACGTTGGTGCAGGCATCGTCTTCTACACCCTTCATTGTGAGCCCTGGTCTTTCTGAAATGTCTGTACAGGTACCAACAACGCAAAAGCCATTAAAAGGTGCGTCAGTCAATATGCATAACAAGTCATCCACTTATGCTTCCATCATAACAGTACCCAGTCACTCCACTGACAGAAACTTGAGTTTTGCAGCAGAGCTCTCTTCCACAAGTGATACCAAACAACAGCGAACATCTAGTACTTTAGTTTTTGCAACCAGCTCGCAAGCCATCAAAACGACAGAGCTTCCTTTTGGACCAGTAAGCACGTATGCTCTTCCTGGTAACTCTATCTGGACTTCTTTTTCGACAACCAAAGAAACCCTGGACAGTATTCAAACACAAAGTTCGCCTTCACAAGAAACACCACCATTTACTGGCAGAACTACTTCTAGCTTTGGTCTTGATAGGACAATAACGTTTGGAACTGCAGCAACTGCGCTTGTGGCTACTGTCAGTCCCTCGACACAAACAGGACCACCACCTGTGAGTCCGAAGCAGTTTGACGTTAGCATGGTATTGAAAATGGCTTGGAAGTCGCACTACGAGTACTCGTATACTCCAGAATTCCAAGCTCTTGCATCTAAAATTAAAACACAAGTTACTGCAGTATTGATAACACTCGATGGCTTTCTTTCCTTGAACGTTTTACGCTTCTGGAAGGGTAGTGTTGGAATTGACCTTGTCCTGTTTGTGAAAAAAAGTGCGGAAGTAAGCGAGGATATTGTAGAAAGAACGCTCATCAAGGCGAATGATAGTGGTGTTCTGGATTTACCTTTAACAAACATTCAAGTCCAGGAAAGAGGAACGACGACTACAACTACTCTAGCAACAGCCCCGTCTACGAAGGAAGACAAATCGATTGAGCGATGGATACTTATCCTCATTGTTTCTGGTATCCTGGTATTCATTATGTCACTGATAATTTGCTCCTTGTTGGTAAGTAAATTACAAGTTGTTTTAGCTTTACTCCAATAATTTAGGTATTCCAATTAAAGATACAACGACGAAAGTCTCGTTTCATTTGCAAGTCAAAGTTATATGTTGATTATTTTGCTGCATTTAAAAGACAAGGAAAGATAACGCACATGTGCATGTTCGTGTATTAGCAGCGAGTACATGGAAATACGTTCCATTGAACTCTAAGCTAGGATAGAGAAACTGCTGGTAGCTTGAAAACCGAGGAATGGGTTCCAGGTTTGAAAACGAGGTAATGAGGGTAAGTGAAATCATAATAGGGTGTTCAGCTTCTTAACAGGTTCCTAGCAGGTTCAGGGTGTTCTTAAGAGGTTCTTGTAGATGTGTTCACTGTATGCGGTATATTTTTGGAGTACCTGGTTATCCCCCTTCCCAGGGTTCGTACTCTTTGAAGGTTTTAAAATTGTGACTTTCCATTTTTTTTTTTGTATTTTAAAGATATTTATTGATTTTCAGTTTTACATACAATTTTACTACACACTACTCTCACTTACTACCTTACTTCACTCACACATACACACACGCCTCTTTATCATCTTTTTTACATTGTAAACAATATACGTACAGCAGCGGTACAGAATTGCACATTATTGCACTTTGTATTTGCCCCACTTTATATTGTGAGCTGACATTTTGTTATTAGATTTGGCTACAATTGTTTCAAGTTGGTAAATCATTTTAATTTTTGAGTCTAACACTCTAATTGAAGGCAAAAAACTTTTTTGTCTACAATAATATACATATTGTTTGGCAACTAATAGAACGTGGTTTTCAAATAATTCATTATATTGCACCTTACAGTACCAAGCATTATATTTTCATCAGAGAGATTAGTGACTTTAATCCCTTGTTTATCAAACCATTTTATCACTTCAGCCCAAAAATTCTCAGAGTAACGACACGATATAATAAGGTGCTCGAGGGATTCGTCCATATCTCCACAAAAAGTACATGCCGGAGTTGATGCAAGTCCAACTATCAACAAAAAAGCATTTGTTACCAGAAATCTGTTGAGCAATTTGTACTGAAATTCACGCGATTTTGTACCCAAGGCAGCGCGGAAAGGCAAGCTGTAAATCTCCTTCCATTTTAAGACATCATCAACAAATTTGGCGTTAAATTTCAGCTGAGCAGTTGGTGAAGTGATGGTTCTATTTCGAAGTACCTTACAGACAGTTTTGGAAGCCGCTGTTTTGATTAGAATAGCTTGCTCGTTTAAGTTTAATTTGATCTCATCATCGCATGTATATTTTAAAAAGGCTCATCCTGTATGCAGGAAATTGTTTTTAAACCCTCGCGCCATTCAAGTGGTAAAGTATCAATTAAAGCAAGAAGTCTGAAGGAATCGAGTGGCGAAATGTTTAGCTCCCTGAGCCTGCGATTATTTTTAACAATAAGTTCATTGTTAACAAAGATTAAATCCCCAATTTTAATTATTCCCTTCTCTGCCAGTGTTTTGAAGTGCCCAGACTTGCCTCCAATTCAAATAAACTTATTATTCCAAAGAATAATTTTTGCAAGATCGATTCCATTTAAATCCTGTAGCCTTCCCCTATTTGCTGCAGAGCACTTTGCAAAACATTTTAAGTATTCCTCATAGAATTTTGGTAGCTTTATCGGCAATTTCTGCAATTCAAAGTTGCGACATAAAACTAATTTCTCGCCAACAGGTCGCTGATCGCTTGCTAATTTCTTGCAACATAGTACTCTTTGCGTTTCAGTAAAAGATGTGGGACTTTCAATCCTCCATCTTCGATTTCACTGACAGGAGCTTAACTTTATCCTTTCCCTTCCAAATAATGTAAAATCAAAGATAATTTTATTTGCCTGCTTTACAAAATCCTTACCCATTGGTATCAAGCTCGCCCGATATAAGAAAATAGGGATAATAAACGTTTTGACAATTTGGATTCTTCCGATAACGGTCAAATCCCTCCACTTTCAGATTCGTAAGTTTTGCTGGATAGACCTAATTAGTTCATCTACGTTTCACTTCTGTCTGACTTGGAAAGCATAAGAGAAATGTACTCCCAATATTTTTACAGATTTTTTGACTTTTACATTATGAATAATGTCGGGAAGGACATTGCTTTCCTGTAAAATACAAGCACGATTGCCCAACAACAATATTTCGGATTTCTCATGGTTAATTTCAAGGCCTGAGCAACTTCCATAATCTTCTACAAGTTTAAGAAAATTTGTTAAAGAAAAATCATTTTTCCAAAAGCCGGTCAGGTCGTCAGCAAACAGGCCTAATGTAATTTCTTCATTGTCTACTACAATGCCATGGATATCTTTGTTGTTGCGTATACTAATGCATAAAATCTCTAAAACCATAAGAAACAAAAAAGCGGAGAGAGGGTCTCCCTGTCTTACACCTCTTTCAAGCGGAGGGCTGGGTAGAAAAACCATTGTTAAGGACACTACTCGAGATGTTATTGTAAAACGTATCGATCCATTGTATAAATGATGGTCCAGAACCAAAGGCAGATAATGTACGGAATAAAAAATCCCTGCTTACAGTGTCAAATGCTTTTTTAAAATCTATACAGATCATTTTCCCTTCAATGTTATGTCTTTCTGAAACTGAATTCCATAACATCTTCAACCGTTCTAGCTGCCTCGTAGATGGTCCTTCCTTTGACATAAGCGCATTGGTTGTTACGTTTACAGACTCTTATTGTTTGCTTAATCATTTGTATTTCTGATGACGTATCCCGGTTATCATAGCTGTTACATAATAGACCTTAGATATTAGGTTTCTTGCTTATCCTGTTGGAAAAAGACTACACATGCTACGGTGGTAAGCTACTGGTACGTTCGCTACAAATAATCTCGCTGTCTACCACCGCTATCATTGGAATATGCGCAATCTAAGCTAGGAGCTAGACCAAAGTAAGTCAATTATAATTATTTTGCATGATTTATCGTTTCTGTAATTTTCGTTTTCATCTAGAGTTATTCTTAATTAGTTTCGTTTTCGGCACTGAGGTAACGATGTTTGTTACATAAGATTTTATTTCTTAATTGCCTTTTAGGTCGAACCACACGTTGTTAGCTACCTCAAGTGAAATATAGAAAACTACCTACGCGAATGTATTGCCACCCTTATCGTTAGAATAGACTTGGAGTTGTCAAGTACTTTGGTTTCTCCTTCTCTCGCCATCGTGCTACTTCCATGATCAAAGTTAAGCATCAAAACAATCATTTATTTAACGTATTTTCCAGCATTATTATGCATAACTGATTGGTCCTTGTGTATATTTCTACTGAATTTAAAGCCTGTTTCTGACTCGCCTTTTAGTTTGTAATTTTTTTTTATCTATTTGCTTTTTTATTTTTTGAAAGCATAGTGCTTTTCCATGACCTTCACTTGAGTTCCATGACTTCCCAGGCCTGGAAATTGAAATAATAAATTCCATGACTTTCCAGGTTTTGCATTCGGCCGTACCAACCCTGCCGGTGGACAGCGTGTTTTTCTTTTTTTATTTCCCACCACACTGTATCATGTCATAGTGCTTTGTTCTTTGTATAGTTTGCTATATCATGCATATGTCATGCTAGCCAGTGAGTTACGTGGAGGGCGATTGAGTGAGCGCGCCAGCGAGGGGAGGGGGGGGGGGGGGCTATTACACTTACGCCCTGTTGCAAACGGTCAAGAGAAGGGATATTCGGCTTCGATCAGTCAAGTTAGTTCTTACCACAATTTGCTTTGAATCTTCCGTTTAGGTAAAATTGGGTAATCACAGGGGTGGACTGCGTAGAAGGAACAAGTACCAGGTTTCGGGAGCCAACGATTACCTCAGCTATCTGTACACTGACCGCCCAGAACCGGGATCAAAACCTGTAATATTAAGAATGGAAGAAAGAAGAAGCGACTTCAAAGATGATTCATCCGGAGCAAGTGCATACGAAACTGTGCACAGTAGCAGCAGTAGAGAAGATAGCTTGTCCCACAAGGGTGGCTACAACAGCAGTGATTGTGAGTGCATAACCAACGACTCCGCAACCTCAAGCACGGTGGTATTAAGCTCAGAGAAAAGGATCAAGGAGCTCAAAGAAGACCCCATCAAAATTAGTCCATACACCACCGCGAGCAGCGACAGCATGCACTGTCCTTCACACCAAGACGTCGAGGCAAAAATTTCAACTGACGAAAAATGGGTTCACCAGAATCATGGGTTCAAAGGCGAAGAAACATTTTAGCAAAGAAAAATCACAAACAACCGGCGAAAGCGCGTATTTTGTATGACACAGTCTGCTTGTGGAGAGCGGGAATTCCTGGCATGCAAGACATTTTTAACGTCACAAAATAACTGCGTTCCATCTTTTATAACCGAGCAGGCAATTTGGCAAATATACAGGACTAGCGATCCAAATTATAGTTAACAAGATTCATAATGTGATTAGTGCTGAAATCCTAGAGAAGAGTCCTAAAAGTGTAACTGCATGAAATGATATCTTCTCTGAGGCATTTCAGTTCATGTGCTGTACTTTATTGTGTACCGTGACGATGTCGTTACTAAAACTACATCTACTCCGAGTATCCAAGTTATTCGTAAACTTTCTATATGGCTACAAAACGAGAGAGGTTTAACATTAGGTTAGCAGAGAGTTTATCAATCTTTAATCAACATTAACCCAACTAAAGTGGGCCTCTACGCATTGGAAATACGATCTGTCATTTGTCGAAGCATCAAAGTAATGTGGAAAACATCTACTTTGCTTAAATTTTTAAGTGTTATGTGTTTTGCTTATCATCTAAAACTGACAATCTTAGTCCATAAACGAGACAAACCAAGGAAAAACACCTTACTGTATTTACAGTTTACACCTCAATGACCATAGTTAATGGAGGGAAATTGTCAAGAACCTGGCAAAGTTCTTTGCTGCATGTTTTATTGGCTATTTTAGGGGTTGACCTGCACAAAACCTGGAAAAATACAAAAAGGGGGCAATGTGTGCTCACACAACTAACCAGTAGAAGCATAACGCTTATATAATCATGCCTAGTCTATGGACATATAACTAAAGATGTGCAGGGTCAGGGACCTTATCTTAGCTTGTTTGATTGCTTCTTAATCCTGATGTTTACTGGGCTTCTTAACCATTTCCTCTATTAACCATGACCTGACCTTACAGCTACAAAACTAGAAATATAATATTACCATCTTAGAGTAAACCAGCATATAAAATTTCATAGCATTTTGGTGGCCTGACCTTACAGCTACAAAATTAGAAATATAATATTCCCATCTTAGAGTAAACCAGCATATAAACTTTCATAGCATTTGGTGGTGACTTATCCCCTTGGGAACTGGTAGCACAGAAGCTTCGTTAGAAAAACTAATTCTATAAATCTGCTTGAAATCATTTAACTGCCTTAATAAGCCTGGTCGCCTTTAATCTATAAGCTGTAATCTGTAATCATTTCGATTCTACTTTAGCTCTTATATTTTTTTGGTCTATTCTTGTAACTTGTAACATACCTAACCTGTAGTCACATTGTAAATTGTAGCTGGCTAGCTATTAAGTCCCGGCCAAACGATCGCAACATTTCAACGCAATATATCGCAACGTTGTTAGGAGCAACATCCTGCGTGCGTCTGACCACCCTGTTGCGACGTATTGCAACATGTTGGGAATTGTTAGCTCAAATTTTAAAATGGTTAAATTTTTCACGCAACATTTACGGATTTTACATGATGTTGTAGTCATTTGGCGAGGTCGGTGCAACAATCCCCAAGCATGCGCACTAGTTTGATTTTCAATACCCAACACGTCGCAACACGGCGCAACACGTCGCAACACGTCGCAAGAGGGTGACCAAACGCAACAAACTGCGCCCAACAATGTTGGGATATGTTGCGTTCAAAAGTTACGATGGTTTGGCCAGGGCTTTATGGCCAGATTGGCGGAAATCAGCTTTGTCAGTAACTGGGCCTCGGCACTAATACTGAACAAATTAATTATAACTATAATTAATGTATTATGGGGCCGATGTATCAACGTTTTTTAATTCAGTAAGGCAATATCATTAATATAATATGATATAAAATTTCTATATAAAATAGTTGCTATATCTCCTGCGCATTCGTACAATAATTGTTAATAAAATTAGTTCACAATCACTTTTGCAAAACTTCATCATCAGAAAAATCAGTTTAGGGGGATAATGCACCAAATGACTAGTATGACTCTAAACCCAATAAACTACAAGGATATATTTACATTTGTCTATCTGCATCGAAGCTATACCGAGTCTGTGAAACTGTTTACCACTCGACAATCTCTTCATCTTTTCCATTTCTCAATATATTAAACGGAACATAAACAAAGTTGTACTGATACTTAAAAACGTTTTAAACGAGGCCTTAAAAAGGGGGATAATAACAACAATAATAATAATAATAATAATAATAATAATAATAATAATAATAATAATAAT
>CM042751.1:1487312-1502312 GCA_022496165.2 Catalaphyllia jardinei
TCTCCATCCTTAACCATCCTTGTTCCTTTATGCTTTATTATTATTATCATCATCATCATCATCATCATCGCCATCGTCATCGTCATCATCATCATCTTTTGGTGTTTTACTATCTTTTTTATACTATTTTCAGGTTTAATTCAATATAAAGACAATTTTGTACGTGGCCAAAGTGATTCGAAATAAGGTAACTGAGCTCCTTTCAAGAGATGTTAATGTACCCCAAAAAAAGTCACTGATGAATTCAACTAATAAGGAACAATACTTACAAGTTGGCAGAGTGGAACTGGGAGTGATGGCTATCGTTGTCATTGTTGGACTTGGAGAAACGGCTACATATTATATGAAGAGATAATAATAACAAATGTTTTTTTTAAAGTTACATGTCGAATTCACGGTCAAAACGCTTAAATCCTTTGATAATACACGGGGATAATACAGGGGGGCGTATCTACAACTGTCCCTGTAATTAATAAAGTAAAATCCTAGACAAAACTTTCCATCGTACTTCCTTGTACCTGAGATGTATTTATATATGGAACTTGCGGAAGTAGAAATCAGTTCCCAGTTCCTTCGAATTTCGACGTCATTTTAACATCTCAACCTTACAGGACAAATCTGTTTCACCTCACTGATTGTATAAAACCCAGGCCCCGTTGGTTCGAAATCCGATTAAAATAACCCAAGGTTAGCGACTATTCCGCGATTAAATTTCTTATTCCCGGGATAACTAATCGGGGAATTAAATGGCGTTCCCGAAAACAAATTTAAACTATCAAACTAAACTATTAAACTATCCTTTGATTAAGCTCAGATTAATCTAGTCCAATCCCTGAACTCTCCTTTTTTCCCGCCCCATATAGGGGCTGAACCCGGGCGGGCAGTCCAGGATAACTTGCATGCGCATGCTCAGAACGCCGCCATTTTTCCCCCAAAAGGGGAAAAAATATATTTGGAAGTATTTTTCAGATTTGGCTTGTGGCGCAATTTTCTGAATGATAACATACAAGCAACAATTTCTGCATTCAGACTGATTAAAAAAATGTCAATTGATCTCAAATCAGTGGAATTTCACCAGTGCCACGCTAAACCACATTGTTTTTCATCACAATATCAAAGATAACGAAACAAATCTTTACCAAGATTTGTTGACAATTGAAAACACCGACTCGGATTTGAAAGTGCACGCGCTACATTATGCAAATAAGCTACTTGTACGCGTCAGACTTTCCTTTCAAAAACTTTTGCAAAATCGCTCAACATACAGAAACAATACGAAAAAATGTTTGGGAAAAGGGAATGACGCGTAATCGTTATCGGTAAGAGTACAAACCACGATAAACCATATTTCGATTTTTACGTTTTTATGTTTTTTTTTACGACAATGTCAACATCAAAGAAAATGTTTTCTTTCAGAGCGCGAGCTAAAAAAGACATTGCGCGACACATATGGGGCGGGAAGAAAGGAGAGTTCAGGGACTGCACTAAGACTAATCGAGCTTCGAGGAACAGAATTTATTCGAAGGATAAAGTTATGTGCTTTCGAACAACCGGGGCCAGTATTTTTCCGCCATGTCTGCCACCTCTTTTCAAAATGAAGTACAATGAGATACACTTTTCAGTTCGCACAAACCGTGGACTGACCTGACTCTTCACAGAAAATACTTTACAATAAGAACTAAAATAGTTTTCAAATCGAACTTCGAATTACAGTTCTTCCGGAATCGGAAGAAAGCGTGTCAGAGAGATTTGACCTTCAATCACCAGAACCGGTCCAGAACACGTTTGTACTTTGGAACCTCCAGAGAAAAAAAATCATGGCTTATTCCTTGTTTTAAAACAATCTTCAATCCACTTCCCTCTTTAGACGATAATCCATAAAATAGCGCTAGACAATTATCTCCTCAATAAGGGCTTAACATCAAATCCGCAAAAGTACGATTATACTGAAAGTAACGAAGTAGTGAATAAATAATAAATCTGAACTTTTTTCTCGACCATCCGCAAAGCAAGTTTAATCTTATTCGGAAAATACAACTGTTCTGGGCCGGGTTGTTCAAAGCCCAATTAAGGCTATTTCAGGATTAGCCAGAATCTTAATTACAGGTTTGTAACTTTTCGGTGAGGTTTTCTGTTTATATTGTTTGGCCTTCTGTTTTGAGCTCGAGTAATCTCAACTTACACGAGATTTAATCCTGGGATAGCGTTAACCGGCTTTCGAACAACCCGGCCCTGAACTTTATTGTCAATTACATCATATTAGAGGAAACAACGAGACAATAAAAAATCCCGATAAAATGAACAAGTCTCTCGGTCCAGCCATTTCAAAGTACATCATTAATCTCCAACGAAGTGACTATTCTCTACTTGGACTGAAACTTATTGACATAGAGAATTCTTTCTATGACAGTATCCAATTTTCCCCAGGATGTTGATACACCATTTACGTGTGCCCTTCTTGTCTAAATTTTGGGGTAGTAGCAGGTTTTTTTTCCAGAACGGGGAGGGCTTTCAGTCTACCGGGTATTTGAGACATTTCGCCCCGTGTTTGTTTACGCAACAGTAGTTCATCAACAGAAATGGAAGGTCAACATGAGATATGACCAAATGGAAGATTATTAGTACGACACAATCTGCTTTCGATCTTATCTCAAGGGAAAACCGATTGAGTAACTTTTGTAAATAAGAATAGCAATAAAAAAAATTATTATCAACCCATCAAAGACATTCTCCGAACAAGATTAACTAACTGGTGCGAGATAACAAGTTGCTGTATTTGTTTAACTGTGAAATAACAAAATTATTTCACAAACACTGATACGGTAATTCCTCAGTACAAAATGCCAGGTTAGGAACAGATATATCATAGTATCAGCGAATAGAACAGTGATAGTTCAACTGCTTCCCCGAGAAAACAAGTCATATCTACATGAAAGATTTCATAATTTACCAAATTTACATACTCAACAGTATTATTGCGTTACTTCCGGAGATGAAATACTGAATTCAAAATATACTCGTTTAGTGTTCTGTCATTATGTGATATCCCCCAAAATCATAAATTCACGTTGAGAATGGCCAATACTTTAACTTGAAACAAAACCTGCTGAAATAGTTAAATAAGATCAAGTTCCTTCTGAGTATAATAATAATAATGTTCAAAATTGCAGTGAACAGTTGAATGTTCTGATGACAAGTACTTACTCGTAGTTGAAAGTACAGAAGGTATAAGGAAACTACACATAAACAGATGGATTCTGGCCATGGTTGAGTTGAGAATTCTCGACAGGTTATGGCTTGGCTCTAAGAAAAGATGTAGATAGTACGAGAATATGTTGAGTTCATTCAATTTTCTTGATGACAAATAGGGTGGTAAGTCACTAAGCGAAGAATGGAATCAGCATACTAAGACAATGAATAACCTCGTATTGACCAGTCGGTGAAATATCAGTCGAATTGAGACGATGCTGTAGTCAAGGGGTTAGGAAAATTATCAATAACTGAGCTTACCGTCTGCTGAGGAACAAGCACAAAATGGCCGCCTTGCGAAACGTCGCACAAACAATTACCCGTAATCTAGGCGACCGAGCGAATGAACAGGCGAAATTTTGTGATAAATTATTTGAAATTCAATCCGACGTTGTCACGGCAATGCAAAGCAGGATGGTCTGTGCAGCTGTTTGAACTTTTAGGCGGAAACTAAAGTTGAGGTGATCTGAAAACAGCAAAATTCGAGAAAATAAGCTTGTTTATACCCGTGCAATAAACTTCGCTCAGAAGGTATTTGCCTATATAAACAGTGAGATGACAATCGGGCGGGTTTAGCATAACTTTCAAAGACAAAAGGAGGGATGTCAGAAGAATATGGGATGTCAACATGACGTAATGTCACAAAAATTATGTTGTTTTTTTCAAAAATTGTACAAGAGATAACACTAATCTAAAAATAGATCAGTTATCAATTTGATCGTGTTTTATGTCACAGCGCGGCTATCTCTACTTCAATATTTTTGTTTAGTGTTTACAGCAGGCTCTCCTCAAAGCTTTCTTTATTCTTGTGAGCTGGCGACGAAATTTTGCTTTCTTCAATTGTTGCAATGAATCGAATTTTGCCAGCAGCACAGAACTCACGTGCGTCGGCTAAAACCCATCAGCTTGCAGTACAGGAAGGAACAGAGAAACAATATTCCGCGAAACATAGCATTTCCCCCCACAAAATCCTGTTTTCCTCGGTGGCAAGGATACAGAACTTCAGTTGAGGTGGGGTGGGAAGGGAGGGGAGTTTATTTGCTTGCCCTGCTGGCCTTTCTTCCTTCTGTACCTGATTTCTTCTTTAATTACCCGAAATAAGGGGGGGGGGGGGGGGGGGGTGGGGGAAGGGGGCGCTCTTCTTGGGCCCCTCCTCCCTCACCCCTCACTGTCTCTGATCCTGTTTTTGAACCTTTCGGAAATTTCATCAGTTGCCAAAGGAGAGGACACAAAATAGTTAGGTCGCCCCTATCATTTAATACGTAAATCCCCCGTATATTGTTTTGCTGTTATATTTGTTTGTATTTCTTACTTCTCTGTTATATTTAAGAAATAGAAAACATGTACCGTGTTTGTATCGAGTTATACAAACACGAGTGGAAGTTTGGGAGAACGAGAAATGCTGTGGGAACACGAGCCGCAGGCGAGTGTTTCCACAGCTTTTTCGAGTTCTCCCAAACTTTCACGAGTGTTTGTATAACTCGATACAAACACGGAGTACATGTTTTCTATTTCTTTTAGAAAACACCACGACGAGAAAAAGGAAAACAACTTGTAAACTTTGATTATCAAAATGTAAATTCTCTTTGCTCGCGCCATCACTGCGTCAACAGCGCGCGCTTAGTTCTGTCTCCATCGAGTTGTACAAACAGGCTTTTTAACCAATCAGCGCGCGTGCTTCCTTAGGACTGTTTTCTAAGTTAGATTGAAGTGCGAAAAGGAAACCAAATGAGTGCTACAAATTGTCTCGATATCACATTGTCTCTCAGGCTAACCCTCTCAAAAGGCAAAATTCACAACCACAAATTACCAAATTCCGTTCTCGTGATTCGGTTGCATCGAAAACAAAGCACTGAAACAATTTGAGAAACTCGTCCAAATCCATCTCTCGAAAATCATTAATTTTCCGATCGTAAAATTTTGGAAAAAAAAACCTAGAGTAAGTTACACGACCATTCGAAATAAAAGGCTAACAGCAATTGTTAATGAGAAGACCATTTCCTAACTCTTTCTTTTCAACACTTTGACCATTTTTCTTTCAGTTCAAACACTATTTTTCACCGCTAAATGAGATCTGGCAACTTTGCAGGGGGTAAAATGGCTATATAGCCCAATGGTTAAAGAGCGTTGAATTTGTGATCCGGAGTGTCCCGGATTCAAATCTTCCTCCCTACAACGAGATGGATTTGTGTTTGGTTATCCCAGATTTAACTCCTTCACGCTTTGTAAGTAGCCAACTGGCTACCCTCCAGCCAGTTGGGATTTTTTACAAGTTTCTGTTCAATTTAAAATATTTGTTTGCTTATTTCAGCGTCCTCAATAACTACAGTAGTGCTTAAGACTCTGACACTTATATAAAGTAAATTATTTAATATTTATTTATTTTTTTTATCTCTTTATTTATTTACTGCAGAAGTGTCAGGGAAACATGACAATTTTTTTTGTTGCTTGTTGGGAGGCATTCCCTCTGGTGGAAGGGGTAAATTGCTTGCTACTTCATGCTACCTATGAAACTGGATTCAGCTGTCGGTACCCATAATCCTTCAGGTTGCCTTTCCTCAGGAGGGCTGGAATTTGGCCCTTATTCATCAATTCCAAGAGACAGCGATCTACATTGTCTCAATCTACACACAGGCTACTACAAAGCGTGTACTTTACTGTGGAAACCTAAAACGTTTTACACTGCTTTGTGCATGTTGACTGATGTTTTTTTCAGAGTCAGTCTCAGTTAATGCCGTTCCCGTTGTTCTGCTGATGATGTTGTTGCTGTTGATGTTGCGTTATAGTCACTATTGTCGTCTAGGGATTCATGGAAGCAAAGAAAAGAACTAAATAACTAGATTACAGTATTTACAGAGCAACCCATATCAGCCTTAGACTTACGACTGTTACGCTTTTGTACAATGAAAACTACTCCACAAAGTGATTAAAAGCACCGTGTGTAATGCGTTGCATATTTATTATTCATTGCTGGTACAGCTGTGCTAGAGTGCGGGGAAAAGATAGCTTAGGAGTTTATTTACTGTCGTTTAGAGTGCAGTATCTTTAGAACGGTTTTTAATCGAGTGTCGTAAACTCAAAACCAAACCTATTACTTACCAATTAGACAACCAAGTTAGCTATGTCTCAAACCAAAGTAAAACCAAACTGACCAAAGCCAAAGAAGTTTTCGGATTAATTTCAACACTCAATTGAAAACCACTCTTAGTGAATAATTAATGACAGAGTAATTATTCTTTAGATTCATCAGGCCGAAATACATGCCGAAATACATCGTTCCATTGCTGGAAATATTGACATGTAACATTGTACACTGAATGAATCGCTGCGATTGTGGGACAAATATATTTTTATAATTAAGTACATATTTTTTTAGATCGTAGAGTTGATGGTTTTCATCGGCAACCATATGCTGTCGTTATTTTGTCAAAATGCTGTTTATGGGAAATTCAAAATCAGAAAGATTGATATTGGTATCCAATGTCCTTGGTTAAGGCTAAGGTACTCAGTTAATCAACATCGTTTTCATCAATAAAACGGCAGTTGCAGTCCAGCAGCAGTAGAGGATTCTTTAAAATATTGACATTTACCACCAAGGTTTTCAGCGGATCCTCAAGCAACAAACCGCTAGAAGTTACATGACTAAGCGCTGCGGAGATTTACCTGAACGTTTTCATCATGATCGAATTTCTGTTTATACCACATGATCAGTAAGAAAATTAGTAAACTAGTCCTTTAAGTACATTCACAGATAATGGTTTATTTAGCCAATGACTTTAATTCAAAATGGGCGCCTCTTCAAGTGAAATTATTCCTTCATGTTTTCGTAGCTAAGCCGATAGAAGTCACAAACATCTCACGCCAAAAGGCCTAACCTGAAACTGCCGTTTGACGATAACATGAAAACCTTAGTGCTAAATGTCTCTATGTCTTTTTATGCACTACATGACTTTTCAGTATTGAAACGCAACATTTCATTTTGATTAATTATTTCAAAATTCGTTCACATACATACGTAATAGAAATCTTACAAGCAAAATGACATCTTACAAGCAATTTTAGCCCTATGAAATAGAGTTCATAAAGCTGGTTTTAATTTTTTAAAAAGCATTCAAACGATCTATCTTGTTCATTATCACTGGTGCACAAAGCTTTCGCACAGCAAGTACTGAATATGGCGAGAAAAAGGCGCGGTCAAGGGTTGGCTGGTGAAAGGAACAGTCATAGACCTGGTAGTTTTCAAATTATTTTTATAGCTAAATTCACATGGTAAAGAACTCTGCTTTCAAAGTTACTGTGCTTCAAAGAAACTGTAATTACTGACAGTTCTAGAAATATAGGTAATTAATAATACATCTATACATTATTATACACATTGCTATAACACTTAGAGGAAATATTTTATTTAAACTGAGTCAAGTAGTAAATTCGTTGATTTATTTTATAAATCATATAATATATCATATTCCAATGGTTGACCAGGGAGAATACCGAGCAATTGAGAGACCGACAGTCCGGCGGGGAATCCATATACAAATCGCGGCTGGGATGCTCAACATAAGTTTTGAAAAGGACGTGCATTTTAACTGACACACTTGTGGATGTAGGTTGAAGCTAAACTACCAATGCAATTGCAGAAGAGGCAGCAATCGTTCAAGAGCGACATTACGGCATTTAAGGTAGTTTGTTGATATCTAGCCGGGATTTATCTTCCGGGATTAGCATACTGGCAAACTTTCCAATCCAAAAACGCTGAATGGAGCTACGTCATCGTTGCAACATGGCGTTCCTCCCCATCCAGGCTCCCGCAGATCTGATGGTAATTTATCCCAATACTATTATATGTGACTTCTATGGAATTCTCCTGCATAAGCGAAAATTTCTATCCGCTCTCAGGGTAATGTAAATCTATACGGTCTAGTAATCTATTCCAATGTTCAGAATTAAGTCTAGTGTAGGCGAACAAATTATTTCTATTTACCGTTCATAATTTCGCAATTAACCAATCAGAAACCGTGTCTTCTGTGCTGATATCCTGCAATATCAAGTCACTGACATGATATGGATACGATATCAGGGTCACGTGGCCGAATTTAGGCATGGTAAATACCAAATTGTACTTTTCTGCGGGTGCGCTTCGGCGACATATCAAGCGAATCTGGTCTCACCAATACAAGGCACGTGAACCATGGCTTGAACAGAGCTCACCTGATATGCCGTCGAAGAGTATGCCACAAATAGGCTATAAAAATCAGCGCAAAATATTACTGTGGGCAACAGATACGACGTCTTTTAGTCTATTATCAGCTGCATTTCTCATGTTGAAGCAAAATGTTGCTGATTTTCTAGGTGTCTGACGCTGACGTGACTTTTCTTTTCGCTTAGTCTGCAAGAGCACCGTTCGAGCCATATGTCTGAAAAAGAAAGGGAGAAAATTCAGTTCTTTCATTCAACTGGAAGAAACAGGCGTTCGTTTTAAGGCATTTTACCTTGGGTCATAAATTCATAAACTTGAGAGTAGGACAATACTCTCACTCGATTTTTTTGCTGAAAGGAATTCTCTGGAGGTACGTGATAAATCTGTTATGGTAAATCAATTTTCCATAACTCTGCACCAAGCCATATTTCTCGAACTTAACAAAGGTTTAATTAACGAAATTGTTTTACAGATGGTCTCGATACTTTTGGATACTTTCGTTTTTTGAGGCATTATAGAGGTAAAGAACACGATTTTTGATGATTTCCCAACCCTTTATCAAGTGATGTGCTTGTAATAGTGTTGTCCGCAGTAGATGAAGTGTCTGTGAGGAAATGCTCGATTTCAACTGTAAAGTGAAAGCTCCTCGCAAACACAAGGCGGTTTGTTTCGTGTCTAAACTTCTCAGAGCGGAGGGAGGAGTCGCAGGGTGCTAAAAGACAGATTAAGGAAGTAGTGTGGAAGAGACTTTCAAATATACTCATATATGTAATTTGTGATAATCAGTATTGACATGAAGTAACATTTGCTGGCAGGGAACAGAGCATTGGGTGCGTGCACAGTCGCATAGCCTTATGGTTAGCACGTTTGTGATAGAAGACGGTTGAGAAACATGTGACATTCTATGCCCACCCTTGCCATTCGCAACTTCCATTCTGTTGTTTATGTTATAACCGTGAAGCCCCAAAGATAGCGTCACTTCATTTGGTTTATGGTATACAGTCCTTGTTATTCCTAATTAGAGGTTTTTTAGTTGGCGCATATAGGATATAAAGGCCGTTTGCGCCCATTGCTACTGTGCATCTCTAGTGCGCACGCTATTCATTAGGCACGCGCATGGCACGTCATGTACTTCAAACGCGCGCACCGCGCCGAGTCGAAACTCATGATCAACAAAATACAGAGCTGACGACCTTTGCGTTATCTTGGTGTGCCAATATTTTCGTTGGATGCTCGGTGATTCCCACTTTATTTCTCGGCAGATCATTTCCTTTTGTGATTCTTTCCATTATACTAAAAAGTAAAAAAAATATGTACGCGGGTAGTTTTAATTATTTCTCAAATACTATTCAAGTAGGGTCGAATCGGTACATGGATACTGATGTGCGTGACTTAGAAGTTGCCTTTTTTAAGGCTAATTCTGCCTGATTTAGTGACATGTAGCAAAAATCTATCAAATAGGCCTATATATGCTGTGTTAAACACACATAACTTGATATGATTCTTCAACTTAAATATATGCCGATAATAATAAATCCGGCCAGAATCGCCTCGATCGACTGGAAATCCTAGAAATGTCAAGGTCTGTGATACGCCTTATCATCAAAACGTGTTCGGTGACCCCCGATTTTTTTTACGTTTTTAATCTAATCTTATCATTTTCTACCTGTAGTCAAAGTTTAAAAAAAATCTGTACGCACATATCCAGGGCTTGTCTGACCAGCGCGCCCGTGCCTCATTATAACCGTTGAGTGTGTTTCGTTTGAACACTGTGTTTCTTTGAATATTCATATTATGTAGTCACCTGAATTGAACAGAGATAAATTCGTCGCCATATGATACTCACAGGATTAGTGTGTGATCCAATAACGCGCCTGCCAGCGGCTGGTTTCTGAGTAGTTCCCTGATTGGCTCCATTTTTGTTGTCACCAATCGACACTCTGTCATACGTGTGTGCCAATCCAATTTCTCCGGTGGACACCAAGTACGCCTCATTGCTCCCATAAATAGACCTTCTGTATTTAACCTTGTTAGTAACAGTAACTTAATTAATATATATAGATATACAACATGCATAACTGAATTACAAACCTTACGTAGCTCGCAGCCAGTAATAAAACTCTTCTGGGCGAACTACTATTACTTCAACAGTAATATCTAGTTTAGTTAAAAGAGGGAATAAGAGAAATCAACGAATTTCAAGACCTTTGAGTAGATAAACAAAATTTAAACAAAATATTAAAAAAAAAAAACAGAGCCCCCTTAATAATGGACTTTTACGTTTTACCAAAATGTTTAAGTTTCCGCCTGTAGTGATGAGAGTGAAGTTATCCTTCAGTAGCATGTTGGCTGATCAAATATACGATTACGCACAGTAATATGTATTACGCACAGTGAAAATTTTCTTTGCTTTCCCTGACGATGCCGTAGATCGGCGAAAGCTTGGAATAAAATGAAATACAGTTCCTCAAGGCCTCAATGGAATCGTCTATTGAAATTTCTGTACAGTATTCGAAACTAGGGCCAGTCTCTCGAAGGTCCAAAGTCGTAGCAAAGTCTCAAACCTTATGATGACAGAACTGTCTTATAAAATGGGGTTTCAATAAAAGCCGGTTACCGGTGCCTGTACCTTAGTACTTCATGTATCCCTTTCAGGTATTATAGTGTATCTAATACACTATAATAGGGATAAATATAATATGCTACGTTCTAGATACACTATGATAAGGGATACACCAAGTACTTACCTGCCTGTAGAGCCTCTTACCGCCGTCTGTTTGGATTTCATTAATGATATGTATGATCACTGAAATTTTTAAATGCTACAAAAACAGCATGCTTTTTCCCCCTAGGGTAAAGGGCCCTTACGGTCCCTTTAGTGGTAACAGCCGCTATTTCATCTTCAGTGACCGCTTATAAGTAAGTTATTAAAATCCCTGTCAGAGTTTTGAAAGTGAGTTATTCAAATATTCTTAACATGAACACAGGTTCCCTTCACACAAGCAGTTTCAGGCGTATACACCTTGCTGTTTTTAGATGCAGATTAACTAAAAATGGCTTTGAGGACCCGAAAAGTTTCCGGGGCTTTCGAGAAAAAAACAGTGTCTTGACCCTGTAACTTAGTTGCGATCGCAAACGACTCCGACATAGCGATAAAAAAAGGAGCAAAATACTATACTTACACAGAGATAAATCACAGTAACAAGGAAAACTGCTGACAGACATCCCAGCACGATCATGACCACCAAGGCCCACTTTGGTAGCTTCTCTTCGGTTTCCTCAGAGTCATCCTCTCCAACCTTTATACTCGTCACCCTGAATAATTCTCCCGCATCGCTTGCCTGCTGTAGCTTTTCCTTCAACTCGCTCCTCTTTACTTTCGAGTCCTTTTCCAAGATGACGATATAACTGCACACTACACTTCCTTTTGTTATTAAGAGGATTCGCACGCTGACAAAACCGTCAACGTTTTTGTAGACTTTTTCCAAGCTGGTTGTGAGATTTTCGAATAGTTCCTTGTACTCTGGAGTGCCTGTATTGCTGTATTCCTCTTTAAATGCAATGTCAAAGGATACCTCCATGCTGACAAATTTGGTTCCTCCTGGTGGCAACGTTGCAGCAGTAGGCTGAGCAGCCGTGGGCGTGGCAGGTGAAGTGGCAGACGTAGCGTCTATTGGAGGAGACGACGACGAGGTGAAATTATTTGTGGACACTGTCAGGGACCCTACAAGATGTGTCATAACTGGGACCGTTTCCTTAGACTGGGCGAGCGTTGAGGTGCCATCCTGGGTAGACTGGCTGGCATTGGGAGAAGGGACCACTGAAGTTGGAAGCATGCTCATTTTTGAGGTCTGATCTAGAGGATGTGCAGAGAGAAGAGGAATTAGAGAGGGAGTTAGTGAAGCCGAAGTAGAAATGGAAAGCGCCTGGTTCTTACTCAAGCAACAATTAATCAGTCTATAATCTGTCCGTCATTCAATCAATCAATCAATCAATCAATTTGCTCACCAACCCACCCAACCACTTACTCGTTCACTCGCTCGTTCGGTTCCTCACTCACTCAGTCGCCTTAAGTACGGCTCTGTCTTTTAACGAACGTTTTGTCCACTGATGACAAAAATTGTTTATCTCTTGCACGCGATGAGGCCTAAGTATTGGCTCTCCCTCAGGATTGGGATACAAGTCTATTCCAGTAAAAATCATTGTCAGGTTATCCAAACAATTCACCGCGTTTCCAAGTTACACACCAGATTAAAAACCTGTGAATGAGTTGTGTTCTTTAAATGTTTTGTCCAAGTACATAACTGACAACATACCTGGTGCTGAAAACTTGGAAACTGACTGCGACGTGAATGCTGTTGCTGAAACAGATGCCGAGAGTAAAGGCTTCCGAGTGTTTGGGGACGAAGTGGAGGAGGAAGCTATTGGAGAAACTTGCGTCGATGGTTTTGACGTTTTGTTGAAATGAACAGATGAACTGATTCCAGGGGTAGGGTGAGGACTTGCAGACCCATTCACAATGATAGTGACGTTCATTGAAGCCTGCAAAGCAAATGTTGAAGCGCTGCTTGTAATATTTTTAGAATCCTGTGCGGTAACGCTTGCTGATGCTACAGGGCTTCTTGTAACACTTTTAGAAGCCTGTATGGTAACGCTTGCTGAAGCTACAGGGCTGCTTGTAACACTTTTAGACGCCTGTATGGTAACGCTTGCTGAAACTACAGGGCTGCTTGTAACACTTTCAGAAGCCTGTACGGTGACGCTTGCTGAAGCTACAGGGCTGCTTGTAACACTTTCAGAAGCCTGTATGGTAACGCTTGCTGAAGCTACAGGGCTGCTTGTAACACTTTCAGAAGCCTGCATGGTAACACTTGCTGAAGCGACAAGGCTGTTAGTACCCCTTTTAGAAGCTGAAGCTGAAGAACGGCTTGTAACAGTTGCTGGCGTTGAACTGGTGTTGGTTGCTATTGCTACGAAGAGACAAAAGTCCACAACGAAGTCAGTGGCGGATTCAGTAGGGGAGAGGCCCAAGGGCCCCCATCCCCGTCTTATTTTGGGTTAGACTGCGAGCAGTTTTTCTTTTCCTCGAAAATCCGTGGGAAAGAACGCATAAGAAGTAAGCGTGCGAACACGACAAAAAAAATCACAGAATGAAAAGCCAGCTGGACAAGCAAAACAATCGCGCCTCCTCCCCTCCCCTTAACCCAAGGTCTAGATCCGCCACTTAAGTCTCCTATTATATTAGCTATACAGCACAGAGTTCAAACACAAATCAAACTGTTGGAAAGTTTTTCCTCTTTTCAGGCATTATTGTTGATGGTGGAATGAAATATCGAGATATATTTAACCGTCAAGGAATCAACCAATAGGATGGTATCACATTCAAACTTGTAGAGTGGATTATTGTCATAGCAGAAATATTTTTCTGTTTGTTTATAATCGCTCATAACAATTAAGTTTTACATTTTACAGTTAATTCAAGATCACACAAATAAATTTGAAATTTAAAGGCTAAAAATGTTTTGTTTCGGCTCTGGGTCGAACCATCGGAGGCGAATGTTCGAAATAGGCCACAACAATTGAACTTATTAACATGAAACTTGCCGCTACCGAAAAAAAAATATTTTGAATGTTAGTCGTCCTTTAATTAGAGATTCACTTCTTTTATGAAAACGTTTACTTTAAGAAGGTTAATCTTGACGCTTAGTGTCAAAGTTGTTAAGTTTGACGACAGTGGTTCTGTCTTTATGCAAATTTAGTAGTTGTTTCAAGCGTCAGATCATGTTCGTTGAAACCTACCGTAAACTGTTTAACACAAAGATGTAACAGAAATATTTATTGCCTTTCTGCGAAGCTTACACTACGTGTAACAACAAGAAAATTTAAAAAGGCAGCTGTTTTCGCTGACAGGACATCTGTCGATCCGTTTTATGGATCATCGAAGACTCACTCTCTCCTTAGATCCATACGCCTCCCCAAAGGTGTCGGATAACTGTCAGAATGAAATTGTTTCATTCTACTTTATGAACATTTCGAATGATATTTGCGTCATTCATCCAGATGGCTGCACGTTTGCTAGACAAAAAAATGGAGGAGCTCGAGTCTTTATCCTTAGATTATATTGCATTAAATTTTCGAAGATCCCGCTGTTCGTTTTTAATAAAACTCGTGCTCTAAAACAACAGATTCTAATAAGGGAAACTGACGCATTGATAGATCTATTCGAGCCTGTAGGCTAGCACAGAACTTAATTCTATCCCTCGAGTCACAGACTAATTGCAAGCGTATAAGATAAATATATTTCTACTCAACTCTGAATCTGTAAACTCTAATATCTGACGCGTCGGCAGGAAAATTAAATACACTTGGAAGGAAAAACGGCACTCCAAAGTTTATTTTAAACCTGATTTGAAAATACAGACTAGTATATATAACTGAAGTGATTTTTGCCCGGATTTTTGATTCCAGTTCAATCCAAGCCTGGTTTACTAATCTCTTACTGAATTAGGCGGCAAGCCTTGCTAGGCCTGAAAACGATCCCGGAACAACAGTTT
>CM042751.1:1507312-1509762 GCA_022496165.2 Catalaphyllia jardinei
AAGTGATATGCCTCGCTTCCAAGTCATATTTTGAGGCGCCACGCACCTCTCGTAAGGTCTAACAGGATTGGCCGAGAAAACAATAGAATAAACAACAGAAACAATGGCCCTAGTCCTGAAAACAATAGAGGTGGATGACTCCGGGAGCAAATAAAATTAGAGGTTCCGAAGAGGTGCATGACTACTGCATATTTTTTGAAACGCGTGGGTTCAGCGTGATTTTGTAATCAGAGATTTTTGTTTGCTCCGAAGCAAAAATATTCAGAAAAAGTCATTTCAGTGATCTTTCAAACGAACGTAAATTTATATATGTTCCGAGATGATTTTCTAGTGGAAAAAAAAAAGATTTTTTGACGAGCGCTGGATTTTTGATTTTTCCTGCGAAAACACAGAATACCAAAGAGTTGAATATCTTCAATTGCAAACGAACAAATATTTGAGCCAATTTTTGAAATGGTTGGTGTCGATATTTTCCAGGATGGACTCCTTGATTTGTGGATACACTGATGCAATGAATATCGTGTGTCAAGTTGCTCTAAACTTCTTGTTTAGACTGAGCGTTATATTAGGCACGTGGGCCAGATGAACACGCGGGTTCGGTTGCTGAACTCGTTGGTTCGTTTGGCAGGCCGAGTGAATCACTGGAGTGAACAGTGAACTCGTTGGTTCGATGAATAGTAGCACGGAAAGGATGATCGCCGAACTCTATGCAATTTTCACTGTTCAATTCAACACAAAGTCGAAACACCTTTCAAAGTGTCTTACCTTCTGTTTATTTCCTCTCCAGTTGCCAGAATCGCAGAATACTTAGAAATTACAGTCCTTGCCAGAATCGCAGAATGTTTTGAAATAGATATAGTTTCAGCTGTCACGTGGATTTCATTGTCAATCAAATTTGTCGTTTTTTGTTGACAATCAGAAGGAACCCCGAGGACCCTCACCGTGGCCTGCCAAAGTCGTCCCATGGAATAATAACAATTGCAAGTTTGAGTTTCGCCTAAATTGAAACGGCAGCGTTTGAAGTTTCATCAAGCCCCATAAGAGGTGACAAAAGGTATATATCGGTAGATGCTGCTTAGTTTTGTTCGTGTAAAAATCCAATAAATTGTCTGTTGTCGATGAATAACAGCGCCCGCCGATAAGTAATGACGATTTCGATTTTGTTGCCCTAGTTATCAAATGAAAACTCCTGGTCTATTTTAAACTTCACACCAGATAGACTAAAAAGTTTTCTTAAATAACTTTTCTTTACAGAGGAAAACCCAAGCTTACGCGTGCAACGAGCCCAAGCCAATATAATTCATTCACAGCTCGAAATTGAAGTCTGAAAAACTCACCTTTTATAATCACGCAACGTGACAACATCCACGCAAGAACCCACGACATGTGCGTGGATCCGCGGGGATACTTGTCGTCAGGATGGCGCAATTTGTTCTAAAAATAGAAAATTTGTTCCATATCACATGGTTCCTGTTTCCACACAAAAACTAGTCTTCGAACAGGCTTCCGACGAGGATCGAAAAAAATTCGGCGAGAAACGCGAAAGTGGAGAATTTGGACGAGTCTGTTCGCAATTCGCAAGCTACCCAAGAGCCTGGTTACAATTACGCATGACCATCATTTGTAGGCAGTTACATGCAGATCGAAAGGTAAGCTCTCGCCTAATGAAAAGGAAAAACATGTATCGAATAGATCAATTTCGAAATATTAAAATTCAGCCAAAAACAATTTGGGGCATCGCAACGAAACAATTGCGTAAAATAATAATTTTGGATTTATCGAACTTAAAACAATATTTTTGTAACTAGTACCCGTAGGGCTTCATTCTGGGCGAGTTTGGAGAAATTCGATATTTTCGCTATTTCCAAGTATAGTTGATATTTAGGCGAAGCTGCTCTTAAGGCCAACACAATAAAAATGACACCGGCACCCTAGTTAAGGGAAAAACAAAAGCTAAAAATAGCATGAAAATTCTGATGCAAGGCTGATACTACGTACAGAGCTTAACGGGGCAACGACACGACCTTATTGGGTCTCGTCAGCACGGTGTAGCAAGTTGTGAAGTGATCAGCTGCTCGACTGACATCCACAAACCCACTGAATGCAAGATGGTGATGACCTCAGATGAAACTCAAATCCAAATTCTTGCCCATTGGCCAATGTCACATGCAAAACGCGTGACAAGGGACAATAGGAAAAATCCAGAATATCGTGTCGTTGCCGCGATAAGGAAAAACTGCGGACAGACAAAAACTGTCCCGCAGGAAAATCATGGCCAAACCATGTAAAAAGTGAGCAGCATATCGGATCTAAAAAGACCTACGGCCCCAAAAAATACTAGACAAACATAATACTGCAAAGGACCGCAAACGAAAATGCTGCCTGTATACGTAGGATCTGTACAAGATCTGATCAGCCAAAAATAGAAAGACTAGAAAACAATGATGCAA
>CM042751.1:1510162-1541659 GCA_022496165.2 Catalaphyllia jardinei
AGCGGAAAATAGTATAAACATCTGGAACTTACTTTGGCTATTTAGGCCGCCGATTATCTGAACTGATCAAGCAAACATTTACACCCGCTTTCAGTGTTACGTGCATAGGCGACATTTTCGTTCATCTTTTGACATGCCATCTTTCGACTTGCTATTTAAGCGGCTGTCTAACTGCGAAACAGGCAATTTTTCATGTTATTAGCGGAAGAAATGACAAATAAATGATAATTACTGACCTGACATGGCTGAAGAAGTTTGTGAACATTGCATGTTTCCAGATTTACAGGAGTACCCATCGGATCCGCTCCGCAGAATATCCGCTCTGCAGACTTCTGTCGACCTGGCTGGGAATCTTAGCTCTGGTTATGATCTTGCTGGGAAAATTGCTTATCGACGGAATGATAGCTGGGAAATTTATTTTGTGTGTACTAATAGCTTACATATCGTTTTTCTAAATCAAATCTGGCTGGAAAATACTTTAAAATAAAATTACTGTGAACTGACTGTTGATGCGTTTAATCTGGCTGCCCCGGAGCTTTGTTTTGGAAAAAAATGCTTGCAATTTAAAAACAGGCAGTTTCGGTTATTTATTAAAGTTTTATTTGTCAGCAAACAATGGTTGTCTGTTTTGCTGTCAGTGAACTTGTACTTTGCCCTCGACGCCCCTTTTTCCCCACGGCCAGTTGTTCGTTTAACCACCGTTGTTGGTCCGGTTGCCGAAAAGCGCCATCGTATCGTACAACTGGTTATCTGGAAATTTCGAAACGGTATTTGGTTTTAGTAGTACGTTTATTCACAGTTTGCTGCTCGGTCGCCGAAAAGCGTCATCGTATCATACAGCTGGTACGTATAATTTCATTTTCTGCTGCCGCGGACGCGGAAAGGCGGCATCGTTTCACGGCTGGTTATCAGTGAAAAGCTGGAAACCCCGTTATTTTTTTCGTTATTTTTTTTAGTTCATTAAATTAATATCAGTAATTGATTAATTAATTGATTGATTAAATTAATTAATTAGTTTTAAAACCAGTTTTGATTTAATAAATAAATCTATTAAATTAAAATTGATTTATAACGATACGAGAAAAAGTTATTTTTACTATTCCTGGCTGGCAAAGTAGTGTAGTAATAACTTGCTGGGAAAATCAGCTTATCATGAGTATTGCTGGCTGTGAAAAAGCATCCTCTAAACGGACTATGGCTGGCAACTTCGCACCAGTATGTAGTGCTAGCTGGCTGTGAAGAGCGGATAATGTTTTCCCACGGTAGTTAACTATTAACTGTAAACCTCTTATTAGATGTCAATTAATCGTTTCGAGCAACGACAAGTCAATTGAGAAATTTCTCTTGTTGGGTACTTCTGGATTTACAAGATAATTTAACGATTTGCGTGTAGTCCGCCTCGCATTTTTATCATAGTTGTTTCTATTGTTGTAAGTTTTACTTTTGTAAGTTTTACTTTTGAGTGAAATTTTAGCTTTTAAATCATTGTAAGTTTGCTTTTAATTGCAATTTTAGCTTTTTAACCTTTTTATTCCGTTTTTAATCTTGTCATGCGCATTTGAACATTTTATGGAATTTGCGCATTATAAATGTTATTATTATTATTATTATTATTATTATTATTATTATTAGTCGATCAGCTCTCAATGGTGACTTCCGGTGGAATTAGGCCGCTAACGCGTTAGTATTCGAAAGATGTAAACATTCAAAATAGTCGATTATCTTTCACAGAATGACTTCTTGATACTCCGAATCTTAGTTTGATGTAAAATAAATCCATCTTTTGTGACTAAAAGTCGAGTTCGACCGTGAATGAGATCATTGTGCTGACATTTTAACATGGGCCAGGTTACATAGCATGTCGAAAGATGGCATGTCGAAAGATGGACGAAGATGTCGCCTATGCACGTAACACTGAAAGCGGGTGTAAATAAGCACTTTTCCTAATACTTTAACTTCTAAGAAGGCTAAAAAATCCCGAGATAAGTATATATTTTTCGATAAACACGTTCATAGTTTTACGTCACGCACCGCCATAACTCTGAAATTTAAAATGTGCCTGTTTTCCCGTGGTAGTCAATCGATAAAAACTGATATCGCAAAATCGTTTGATAAATCGATATCTATAGATAAATCGACTTTATCGGTCAATCGATAAAAATCGATGCTCGCACGCCGACGAAGTATATCGATTGTTATTATATCGATAAAAATTATCCTTTTTCCGTTGAGGGAGCGTTTGAATGATATGATTTTTGCAGCTGCAAGAGTTTCGCTTGTGGAAACTGTTCGGAACATACACCTTATTCCAAAATGGCCGCAATTTTAGTATTCTTTTGTTTACTTGCAAATTAGCCCTTGTTGCCTCGTTTAAGGGAAAATATTCTTTTGAATTTCGAGTTTTAGAACGAGGCAACAAGGGCTAATTTGCAAGAAAACAAAAGAATACCAAAATGGCGGCCATTTTGGAATAAGGTGTATTGAAACTTACTTGGTTCAAATTAAGTATTTGAAAGTCGATGAAGCATAGTATTAGAGTTTTGTCCATGTTCAAGTAGTATTACATGTAAAAATACATGTAAAAACACATGTATGGGATGACAATAAATATTATTATCGTTGGTTTTCAGTCTCTATCATAAGCTATTGCTTTTTAAGTCATTCATTGGGAAGCAATGGATGAGTTTTTGTGGAGAGGGGCAAAACGGCGTTAGCAGAAATCTGCGTAGAAGGAAGTGAAGTAACAAATTAGTTAGATTTGAGCAGCCGCTGACCAAGTAGCTAACTTGCCACGAATAGCAAACATCACCTTCTGGATGATTGCAAAACACCGCGAGAGAATTTTTATTCTTAAATGTAGGCATTCAGTAAATAAAATAAGTCCAAGACATATCTATATATATTTTTAAATATTTCTTTTTTTCTCCGACAATAAGCCCGCGTACCTACCCTTCCTTCCATCTCGTGTTACGTGCCCGAGGAGGCAGCCATATTTTGACGAATGTTGTCCACGCCGACACCGCCAGATGGGATGTATACTTAATTGATACATGGAGTGAAATTGGTTGGAAATTCTAGAATTTGTGGAGCCCAAACTGTTTCGAGATGTTCGTCGGATTCGTCGGCCTCCATCACGGGCTCAAGGAGTGCAAACTCCTCAGCTCAAGCCAGCCATTGTGGATTTTGATTTCCATCTTTTGCGATTTCTGGTGAGTAAATATTGCTTTCTTTAAATGTTTGAATTTGCTTTGAGCAAAATATACAGCCCACACGTCAAATCGAAACGACCCAGAACTAAACTTAAGTCTGTTTCAGACTAGAAGTCCAGAAATGATCGCCAGGTTTATGATGCCTGCGTGACAATTGCTATAAAGTTCCATTCAGTAATATTTACAACGTTATGAAACTGCCAGTTCCATTGAAACGCCAAATGACTACTTTTACATTATAACAATGGCCCAAAGTCGAATGTATCAGTAACAGATGATATCCTGAAATGCATAAAGTGGAATGGTATCTGTACTTCGTTTCTGATTATCGTCGCTCGTGCGTTACACGAGTAGACCCACATCGATCAGGCAAAACAAGACATCAGGTTTAATGAATCTAACCCTGATACCAAAACTGACAATTTTAAAAGCTATGTAACATTTGGTGACCATTGTAATCAGCCAAATGGGGTCGAAATGCAGGTAAATAATCAATTCAGTATCTTAGATTGCTGGAAACAGGGTTGATCATAGTTATCTGCAGTGTGTTTTCTTTCACTCAAGACTCTTGTCCTGCTAGGCCCGGTCCAACTAAAAAGGGATGTGCCCTATTTCTGGTATCTTCCAAATTATTTCTATTTAGATCTTCATCTTTTTTTATCTATTTAATTTCAGGGGCAGCAGTTAATGTTACATCTACTGGATTATTCC
The DNA here is from genome assembly GCA_022496165.2 of Catalaphyllia jardinei. Taxonomy (NCBI): domain Eukaryota; kingdom Metazoa; phylum Cnidaria; class Anthozoa; order Scleractinia; family Caryophylliidae; genus Catalaphyllia; species Catalaphyllia jardinei. The sequence continues at coordinate 1,514,083 of CM042751.1, forward strand.
TGGCTACCCATATAGTTATTTAATAATAAAAAAAGTAACAAGTAATTATTATAAACAATGATACACCAGTCAAATGAATAATAACAATGACAACTCAAGAACTTAAAATGATAAATACTTTGAGTGCAGGGTGGATTGTCTTGGCAAACTGACTCCATCAGACTTCACCGCTTTCCTTCGAAAACTAAGCTTGCACACTTTCAACTTCATTTAGGCAGCCTATAGCTGATGTACAATTTGTAGTTCACCATCATAGCTTCAACCGACTCACCTTATTGACATAGTCATTATGACTGTCTCTTATTCCTTGAAATATAAAACATATTGGTACATATAATACCACTACAACCTAGACTAATACACACTGAAATACTGTTTTGAGAAATTTCCACCACCAGAAATCAAGACTGACACTTAAATAAAGTGATTTATTTAGTGTAATTAGTGAACTGTCAGACTACCTAATATCTTTGTTGTGAAACTTCTTCGCCACCATTTTGGAATTATTATCAGGTTAAACTTTTGTTAAATATTAAGAGTCTTTTTGAGTTAATGGTACGTGACCAATCTGAACAGAACTTACCACCAAGCATTTTTGCTAACCATTTGCACAAATCGTTGACAAGAAAACTTTTCTGTGTAAATGATACACAACCCAAATTTGCACAATGCTGTGAACAAGACATTTTGCTCTTGAATATCATAATATGATAATATGTATTTATTGTACTTCCAGTGGCACAAGCCTCAATAAAACTCCAAGACACTACGTTGTAGATAGTAATATATAAAGTAAATGATCAGTTACGTCCGGGTACATGTATGGTTCTCACCGTCCACTCAACCTTCCCACCATGCAACCAACCAAACTAACAAAATAGGCTTAATATGATGCACGTGATATAGAATATTCTCCTTTAGTTTCATTCAGACCTGTATTTTTTGTACTGACATGGTACATGTTTAAAACAGTTACATAAGCTTTCTCAAGGTTAACTGATAAATGTCGCACTAATCACTTACATTTTCTTTGAATAAAATACCATACATAAACTGTAACAAGCAAACAGTGAGTGAGGCTTTCACTTCATTTAGACGACACAACATCTGCTAAACAATGAACTCAAATGCTTGACAACAAAACATACAGAATGACGCTATATTGTCCTAATCTATTGTACAGCAAATGATTCATTTACCCAATCAATCAATTGTAAGCCTGCTGATAGCTAAGATACATGTCAGGAAGAAGGTTGATGCTCATTGATGCACCACCAACATTGTTAAACACAAGGGCGTAGCCAGGGGGGGTCCTGGGGTGCCCGTGACCCCCCTTTGTAAGCCTTTTTGTAAGCAAACCTACAATATTCAGGTGACAATCTGGTGAGTACCCTCTGTATGACTCAGTGTGAACCCCCCTTTAAAAAATCCTGGCTACGCCCATGAAACACTATAATACACAATAAACACTTGAGTCATTTCATGGCTAAGAGTATGAATGAGTTGGCTCATAAGAGCCCTTTGATTATGTAACATTAGATTACGATCCCGAGGGCGTCTAGATGATTCGGTCATATCTTTACTCAAAAAATCACGAAAATCTTTTCCTTTTGTCCCTTTAAAGTCTGGGTGAAAGAGCAACGAGCATGCGATTGTGTCACATCAGCAAATAAATAAAACAGTGGAATAATCAACCAGGGATCTACGGCGGATTTCAAATACAACACACGCTGAGTATTACTAAAAGTTTGTAGAAAAGATGAAGCAATTTTTATCGTTTAACGAACAGGGAAGTTGTTATAAGTGTCTCTGTGAGTTCTTTAATATCTGTTGGTGTTTCCGTTTCGAAAATTCAGTTTCGATAAATTCGATATTTATCGATAAAATCGATAGCCCTAATTCAAAAATCGATAATTGTCGATTACTCACAACGAAATCTTTTATCGATTATCGATATAATCGATTGACTACCCCGGGCTGTTTTAGACGGAAGCATGTTCTTGAGCTGAAAAGTTGTTCACAGATATAAATTTACCCCCTCTCATGACTGATGAACATAATAACTTGGGTGGAAAGAAAATAACGACGTCACGTACGTGAATAGTTCAGTTTTCACAGACCTTTTGTTTTCCATTTGTAGCTGGTCATTACTGCAATTTTAACTGATAGAATTTATGTTCCCTGTTTACAAGGAGAGAGGGTTATCCCACTAAGCGGGTTACGCTAGCACTCACACATTTCCTAATTTATTCTTTGTCGTGTGTACAAGGCAGCTAGGGCTACCGGGTAGGTGGGTAGGTGGGTTACCCTATCTGCGTGCTTCGGTTACTCTGGCAGGCGGGTTAATTTTTTCCCTTGTAAACACTCCAGGTAGGGTAACCCGCCTACCCGAGTTAACTTTGAGCGTAACCGCGCATTAAGTTGTTCCGGGCTGTAGGGTTACCCTACTTGTAAAGTTTTGCTTGTAAACCCGAGCTATCTTTTGCCCTCCAACTAGGGTTAACTTGCTTGCTCAGGTAACCCTCCCTCATTGTAAACAGGCCCCAGGCCAGGGATCACGCTGGGAACACAAAGCAACAGGGGCAAAACTGATACCCTATTTAAAGATCAAGACCCCAAAAAACCCAATCCTATCGCGCGGCACATACCTATTTAGCCCATATAAGGGAGTAAGCTCCCCCATTCCGCAGTAAGTGAATTGCTATTGATTGGTCACGACAGGTTAGTAGGCCGAAAAGAAAAGGTTTCGACAGTTTCATTATCGCCTGGATTTGTATATATTATCCCGGGGGGGGGGGGATATATTAGGCCATCTCCGCTCCTATATCTAAAGGGGAGCATAGGGCGTCAACCATGGTCCTCCATTTAACTCTATTACTGGCAATTCGCTTTGGCTCTATCCAAGTGATCTGCTTCTTGGCGAGCCCATCTTTCACAGTTCGTAAAGTTTTTTAATTCTAAAAAAGGGTTTTCATTTAATTATAAGCATGTATTTTCTATAAAGGCTGTGCGTACAACGGTAAGCATAATTACATATGGCTGTAAAAAATCAATTCTACAAATGAGTGCAGCTCAGAAAATGTACTCTTTTGGAATGAGTAAACGTGAGATGATTATCTGCTATGAAACGGGTATTTACTAATGATTATGCTCGTATGCTTTCAATTACATTGCTCAAGGGGGTGGGGGTACCCTTTTATATGGGCCATATAGGTACGTGAGGTCCAAAGTATGGGTTGTCCGCCGTTTTGGTCATAAATAGGGTTTAGTTTTTCCACTCGTCTTGAATTGAGTGTTTTACAAAAGAAGCTACTTTTTCATCTTTATCGATAAGATCATCAGCAAAAGCCTAAAATAAACTATGTTTAAGGCAACTATGCTAACCACTACGGTCATAAGTAGAGAGTCCAATTGTTTTTGTCAGTCACAAATAAGGGTTTTTTGGAGCTGGCGCCACCCCCCCCCCCCCCCCCCGCTCCTCTCAGCAACCCAAGTGGGAGTACCCCGGACATTGCTCATGTCACTAGAGAAAACAATCGCCGTCAAACGTCCCAGATGTTGCCATGGAAACCACACGCGCACTTTTTCTGAAGCAGATATTTTAATACAACACTTGCTAGTGACAAGAGGTCTTTACTCAATATGTAGGTTTTATGAATGCAACTTGAAAATTAAATAACATTGTAGTGATTTAATCAAGCTATAGTTTACATTGCAAATGTTAAAACACACATTTTCTCACTTTCCGAATCGTATACAAGAAAACAAACGCATGATCGGATCAGTAAGAAAAACATGCCTTTACTCTACAACATGATGATTAAATGTTTGATATCACATTTTGAAAGCTTTGAGTGTCCCCAATCCGGCTTGGCCAACCAAAAAGTGAGTTACTTTCAGTCCGAGAGGCAGGGAAGTCAAACTAGACAGGATTGAGACGTGATTGGCTGCGAAGTTTGCCAACCGATAAAAGCCGTCTAAATGTCAAACAAATCAGTGTGGCACCTTACTGCGCCTTCAATAACATGCGGACTCAAATTCAAAGGTCAACCGACAAATTCGTTTCTCACTACCGCCAAGCAAATGTTCGGCGGCTTCCGGATCCAGCTTTCGACTACTGTCGAGTACTGTTTCGTTGTCTGATCTAAATCTGTGAAATTATGGGATTGGGCGCCATTTTCGAATGGAGTATCCTTCCTAGCCAAAACTTAGCTCTTAATTGTAATTCCCAGCTGAAATATGAAGGATTGAAATTTGATACTCCCCCATATAAATCTCTCTAACTTTGAGTCAGTTCTAAACTGAAGGAACAGAAATAAATTTTGAAGGGTTTGTATGGAATGCCATCAAACTTTGATCTCTTATATCTCTACCGGAAATTGCAATTCGGAGCTAATTTTTGGGATGAGGACGTCTTTTAGCATGCTCTATAAGAATATGGCACCATATCCCATAATTTCAAAATTTTTATTTTTGTGGCGTCATCACTTTAGAACTCTTACTATCCTGAATACACAGATAAAGCCAAAGTGATACAGACTCCATGTAAGACTAATGAAAAGGATTCTTAACATACACCTAAAAACACCCCGCTTCCTTACACGAGCACATATAGAAATAATTACAAACGTTTGATAAAAAGAAGACATAAAAATACAAAACGCTCGTGACAAATTATTATTACACAATATTCTTAAAATCTTTCTAAACGAGAGGGTAAATTGCATACTATTTTACTTCTGCCAATAACAAACTTAGTTATAAGATCTGCTTACATCCCATTACAAAAACTGGCAGAAACGAATATTTTGCAGCAACGTTTACAACGGAACGCGACCTTAGTAGATTTAAAACAACTCGTCTAGTTAATCTCAGGATTATAAACAAAACAAGTGATACCAATCCTTATGTTGGATGGATATAACCAATAGAGAAGATTACTTGTATAGTCACTGAATCTTGACAAACGCTTTAAATAAATAAAATAAAAGTGGTGGAAAAAAACAAACTGGAAGAGCGAATTAGAACATCACGTTTTTTTGTTCTTGTCAAGTAGTCCTTGTATATTTGCTGGAGACAGCGTGACAAGACATGACACAAATAGCAAAGAAGAGATGAAAGAAACTTGTTTACGACTCCCACATTTTAACACAAAAATCAAAATGTTTTGATCAAACTAATACCAAACCTCCGACAATTTAGAAAACGCATCTGTCCAAGCGGTTTAACTATCTGAACGCCATCACACCTAAGTTCCCAACCCTCCCTCCACAACCCCACCCAAGTAATTTAAAACCGCAGGAGGGCATGAATTCTGGGGAGTTCAATGGACAGGAACAGATTTTGAGCTTTCCTCTACTTTCAGCATATCCGCTAATGCCTACCGATAGGAAGTGACCACAGTGCGGTCCTCATATTCTGCCATTACAAACAGATCTAACATAGATGGGTCACTAACAAAGATTAAGAAATCAACTACAGCAAATCCAAAATAGCACCCCGAATAAAGGGCTAGGTCAGGTCAATTTAAGGAGCAATTTTAACCGATTTTGTAACAAAGAAATACTGACCTTAAAACAGAATGATGGAGGAACATAAGTATTTACAGGACGAAAAAAGCTTCACAGAAAAGCAGATGGCCAAAAAGGACCCAGTTTGAACCTGGTCCTCAGCAGAAACAAAACCCTTTTTATATGAGAATGTGATATATTTTGCATGGAAATTTTCATTTCCGCGTCCCTCGCCTTAGCACTTCTAAGAATGCGTGAAACTTTGACTTCGAAATTACCAGAATATTTCAATTTTGGCAAGAAACACTGAACTGGCATGCCTAACTGCTTTAAGGTAAATGCTTTGTTACAAAACGTTTCTCTTAATCAGAATTATTCTAGTTACATTTACACTTCGGCTCTACCATTATGCGTTCTCGCCATATCGACCACCACTGCGTGCTCTTTGGCCTTCATTCTCAGTGCTGCAATGCTTGATGTATGCCGCTGAGGACACTGTAACGAAGGCTCTCGGTCGTCACAGAAATTTTGTGACGTCATGGACCCAGGCGAGCCGTGGCAGCTATCAGTGGGAGAGTGATTTCCACGTTGCTGCGGAGCATGGGCACAAGGCGGAAGCTGCTTGGAAGGACCGTGTTGTGAAATGGTGACGTTTGGATGAGTGATGGGCGACCGCATCATACCGGAGCTTGAGGTTGTCATGGCACCGACTTTAGCACAGTGCGGAGGAGATTCTGGAGACGGAGACCTTGGCGAATGCCTGTTTGTGGGTAATGAATGGTGCACGTGTACAACAGGCCCATAGCTTGGTACCGGCATGTGATGCGCCAATGGCCCCGGTCCATGCCCCGACGGGTTCATACAACTGTTGGACGGTCGAGACCAACCTGGCGCCTGGGGATGGCGATCGTAGATGGGTGCCATGGTGATTGATCGTACTGGTACGGGGACTGGGGCAAAGCGTTCACGCTTGCGCCATTTCGCTCTCCGATTCTGGAACCACACCTATGGAAAACATTTGAGACGTTTTAAACACAGCAGGAAAATCATAAGTCCACATAAACTGACGAATCGTACCTTGAGCTATCCACTAACGCTCTTGTACGTGACATTATGCACTCTTTCTAGTAGGAAATATGACTTATTTTATGGTGAGAATTGTTCTATGAATTTCACGGTACATTAGAACTCATATGTAATCAAATACCGGCTACACTACTTCAGATATTCTCTCCATCTTTCCACAAGGCAGTGTATTAAAACTGTAGAGGGAGAATGAATTCTGATCACTTAAAGATTGAAAATACTAATTTTCTTTGCAGAGATTCTGCTAGAGGGAAAAAGGATATTGCTAATGGCAAGCTGAAGGGCTTGGATGACATCAGTTCATTATCGGTTATAAAGCAAAAGTACAACATGTATCGTGTATAGATTGCCATTTAATTTGCGTCTATTTTAGGCACAATATTATCTATCTTGTGATAACAAAATGTAATCGTGCTCTGGTTAAACAGTTGATAACTAGAAGCGTATCGTATGCCAGCTGATGACAACTATCAAGAGAACAGTCCCATCCCAGCGACAGATGTGCAAGGAAATTATGTAGGGCGGCAAAACGGGACGAAAGTAACCATCGCATCGCCGTCAGTCTCAAACAATCTGCCAAATTATGTGAATCTGCCTTATTTTGAAGATTCAACAGAATGGAACATGTTTTATGCTTAAAACACAAACTGAGGGGCACCTCTAAGGCTTAGAACGCAAACCGGAGGGCCACTCTCAGACATACAAGCCAATACCCATCAAGCAGCATATCTGATATGGCCCTCCCTACCCACCCGGTACTTATAGTGAAATATTTAGCCTAGCCAATCTGCACTACTACGTCAACTGTTTTTATTCGACCGGAGAACCACACAGAAACGCTGTTCCTCTCTTTTTTCTGTTCTGGGACTGATGTACAGAATTCTTGCATGTACAGAATTCTGTCTACATTTTAGTTTAAAATCCTTTTTAACTACAGATTTCGATAGGTGTAAAATACACCCTTGGTTTATTTAACAATGAATGGTCTCTTGAATTTGTGAGTGAACAATCTTTATTTGGGATATTGGATGAAATTTGTAAAGATGGAAGTAGTAAACTTCATATCTGCTCCACAAAACACAGCTAAAAACGCTGACTATGTCGCACTTAACCACGCTCTTTCTGTAGCTTTTAGTTTCATTAAAATCGTGGGTGACTAGAATAGCAACATTTTAAAGATGACAACAACTTTACATAACTCATGAGACTAAAGCTTAGGACAGAGATTCAATTGTCTATTAAAAAAACTAGCAATTTATGGACAGTGCTAAGGTAATAGAGCAGATCCATCCCAATACAAGCATCACAGACTTGAAGGTTTATACCGAGTTCCTCATTTCTCTTACAGTATGAAACCAGCACAACGACTTAGCATGGTTTCATGATGTGCCATCTTAAAATAAATGCATTAGATAGCATTAGCAATCAGCAAGGTTAAGAAAAACGAAACGTTTTGTAGCATTCTCAAGAACGGCGCCTTTGTCAAAAAGGCCACACAAATCACTTTTTTGGCCGACACCTGTCAAAGTCCGAAAGTAAAACAGGCAACTCATTTCAATGGCCAAAATGGTGAAATTTCCGAGTTTCATTTCCTTTTAATTTGTCCATTTCCACATCGGTGAGTTCAGTAAAGCGGAACTAAACGATACAGATGAAAAAGGAGCTCCAAGCCACGCCCTTTTGGCACATGTCAACGCAGGCAAATTAAACCCAACATGAAAGGGCTTGCGCTAACCTTTGCGAACGGCACACCGGAAATTTGCGTCTTGTTGTGAATAGTTATATCTCTTTACAGTGGGTTTCCTGACTTTGGAAGCACAAACTGGGAATGCACCGTCTAGACACAATGGCTCCAGACGAATTGTACACAAGCGCTTTGAAAAATCGCATCTCTGTCTCCCAGCATTTTTTGATTCAGGGTTGCAAGGGACCTGTTTGAATGACTAGATGTCAGCCCAGATGTCAGTATATGAATGAAATTCGCCTTTTCTTTAAGCTACAGAAATTTTCCATCATACTAGAGTGAAGAATTTCGATTATATATTGAGACAACACTCTGGTCATCAGCCGTTGCTATTGTTGTTGCTTTTTTTTACCTTCGTGCTAGATTTCGTATCGATATTTTCTGGAGCCGAAATAAGTTGCTCAGTTATTTTATGGTGGAAAAGTGCAAATAAATATGATATCCACTCCAGTCAGTGTTTTACTCAAAATTATCTTGAAGTCGCGAGACGTTTCGAGAACGAAACCATTTTCGATGTGGAAGTTGCATCTGCACAAAAAAATTCGAAGAACATGAAAATCTACGCCAGTTTATTTCTAAACCAACTTGTAAACGTCCATAATATGGATTTTAGTTGAGAAAATCTTTTCCATATACGAGTTATCTTTAGAACGATTGAAAGGTCTGCCAATATCCTGAGTGGCTTTATGAGTAATTGAAAGCAGAAAAAAAAACTAAAACTAAAACACAGGAATTTGAAAACAAAAAGGAACGGGTTACGAATATTACACTGCCAATTCAAGGTAAGCTTAAAACATTATTTTTTACGCGTAGGAGTGTTTTTTTTTTTGATATGTTAAATGTTTTTATTCATCTCGAGCTCCACGTATTATAAGCTCAGTTGAAATCCAAAAATGTTGCAAAAGGAGTTAATGTAATAGAACCCCATAATTCCCTTAATTCGTTCAGATATTACTTCTGAAAGGAACCGACATCACAAATATCCATGCATCCTGGTAATTCCTTTTGAAATGCCCTACCCTTCTCTCTTTTCACTAAGACAGCTAAAAGTAATCTGCACACCACTTTGTAACAAAACCATTTCCGTCATAAGTTGTACAAAACAGAAACGGATTTCTGGCTCACGAAACAAGGAATACACCATTTTGGAACTAGCAGTTAGAAAAACAAAAGACTGACAAAAACCTGCTACTTAAAACTACCACTTTTCTGTTAATTTGCAATGAAATACTCGAGAATGAAACCCTCTTTGCGAAAACTTTCTCAGTACAAGATTTATGTCGATTGGAACTCCGTCCTTGGGAGGAGGGCTTAACTTAGAAACAAAATTCCAACTTCTCCTGTTTGCTCCAAACTTTCAAAAGTAGTGGAAAATCCAAAATTCGAGATATGACTTAGTGAGTGACTTGAAGGTAGTTATCAATGTAAGTATTTGCTTTCATGCAAATGACGGTCGTTTTTATCCATCCGACGGACATTTCCTCCCACGGTCAGAGCGGAAATGTAAATGCGTTGAGTACACATTTCGAAAAATACCACTTGGGACAATTCTTCCATTAAAAGACCTCTTGAAATGGAGGCAAAATTGGAACCAAAACGCGCATTTAGTTCACGTTACAAACGTGACGAAAGTTGCGTTGGTGAGTTTCGGGAATCCACAGCCCGGGATCCACAGCAAGCCTCACCAGTATTCTTGCTACGCTGGGCCTTTCTATTTTTAGCCAATTCTGGAGTATCTTCTGCAACGATGAACCGCTCGACTTCAAATGTGATATTCACTCAGTCATGAGATCTCTGCTCTGTAACGAAAGAGGATTTCTGAGAATTATCAACCACATTCTCATAAAAATTGACCTTAAATTGATCCCCGTCGGGGCCAAACATAAACTAAGCTAGGCTTGCAACCAGACGCAGTCAATTTTTCAGTGCCTACCGTTGCCAGTACATCTAGGATGCAGTGCACATCTTTTGGTTCTTCCTAACAGTTTCAAACCATCGCACGATCATTTCAAAGCATTTTGAGGCCCCTTAGTTGCCTGTCACATAATCATCCAATATAGCGTGACAAAACCCACTTTGGAGCGCGCGAAGAAGAACTGGTAAACAGGGGTTCAGAAAGGATTAACTCGGAGCGCTTCTCAACCCTAGGTAATAAGCCGGATTATTAGAATAACTTTAAATATGCACTGAATTATCTTCATGGGTCAGGAGTGGGGAAGCTGACGTTTGTTCCCGTTGCTTCTGCTACCAAAAATATCGAGCAGACAAAACGTAACTTAAAAGAAAAGTGTTTGACCCTCTTCTGTTTTTGGAAACGGGCGTGTGATTGCACATCACACAGATCACGATAGAGTTGACCGTTCAAGGATTTCCAAATAGTTGAAGCTTTGAAAACAATTTTCTTACACAACAAAAAAACAAACAAACAAAAACACCAGTTGACCGGTCGGTAATCGTGACAAGAGACTCGACTTTAAGTTATGGACCAATGGCTAAAAACGCAGAGTACATATAAATTTCAGTATCAATCAGTTTCTAGGTGAAGATTTACCCCAGGTGAAGCCTATATCTTCATGATATTGCTTGAGATATTATAAAGTTTTCAAGAACACACAAGAGCTACTAGGTCTGTCTTCAACAATCTGATCCGCGATAAAAGTTCAACAGAAAGGAAATATGCGAACGGATTATCCCGCATTATTTTTTTCAAGCTTGACAAATTGCCCTTGGTGTACAGCAGGCATACTCAATTCTCCCTACAGACGCAGATAAGAGTTTTTTTCACATGATAATGATTATTATAGATCTCGAGGATCATGATTAAGCCTGCAATGGCAACCAAATGAGCCGGTTTTAGTTACTTCGCAGTAGCAGTTTCCTCCCACCTTAAACTTGGGTCCTTCAAACAGTTAAATTCACCTAAGACTTGCACACAGACGTCCATATCAATCCAGCGAGGTAGAAAGTTCTCGAAAACTAACACTAACATTTCTGGTGCCAACAGATTGCGACATATTACACACTTCGCTTGTTCGCCGCCCTGCCTTTCTGAGCAATTCGCACCAGCAAGTGTGTACAATGTGATTTATTCAGTTGGAATACTTTAACTTGCTCATACTTCCTCTACCAACAAACTTATGCATGGACACATTTTAAATACCTGAATTTAAATAGTAGCTGAAAATACAGTACAAAAGACCAGACTCCTCCATGGGGAAAATGTGAGAGTCGCTCGTCAAAAGAAAGGGGATATATATGTTTCTAAAGTTTTGGGTTGAATAGCTCAATGGTTTCAAGAGTCACACTCTCAAACTACTGTGTACATGAAACGCTGTGAAATCTCAGCTAGAAAAGAGCTTAAAAGATTTGATGGAACGAACCTCTTTTAATTACTGGCTCATAAGACTGAACTTATAACTACTCATTCATTTCATCGTTATAGTGGCCGAATAGACTGTTTACTGAAATGAGTTTTGCTTTGGAAAAATCCTTCCTGGGTCGCATAGACGCAAAAACTAGAACGCCACTTTCATTTCGGAAAAATTAACTTGGCCTGCTTGCTAATATTGCATTCATAATTTAGAACTTTTTACATTTGGTATAAGTCGTTTTACATTTGGTATCTTAGCTGTTGCACGTTTAAAAGTGGGCTAGAAGATAAAATGCCTGTCGATACAAAATGTCATAGTTCGAACCTCATTTCAAAGCTTGTGGCGTCATGCATCTGGAACACACATCTTGACAATATTTGTAACCCCTAAGGTTATTCCTATCTACGTGCCATATTTTGATCATTTGGAGATTACAACCTTGTTAGCGATAAACCAAACGAACAAAACATTACAATTTCACTAAAAGTATTTTCAACGCTGAAACAACTTTTTTTTAATGAGGAATGTGGTTGACCAAAAGGATTACGGTAGTGCGTCAAACGTTAGAAGCTGCTAGGTTAAGTTGCAAGATTCCACAATTGCTGCACTGCTAAAGCAATATCGGTTAAACGAGCGTAAATGTCAGAGAACCACATGCATCAATCTTCCATTTCATTCAGATATCTTTTGGAAATGAAACATAAAGCACTGAGGGAACTAAAGAGAAGGAAACGGAAGTTAAAATTCAAATTGTCAACAATCGCAAAAGCGTGCCTGGGTAAAACTGACAAAAGTTTTTGTAGAAGAAGTATGGATTCTATTTATCACCGTAAGGTAGCAAGGACAGACATGGCTGGCATAAAAAAGAAACGATAAATTGCATTTAAGTACTGGATACCCTAGTCTACAAGAAAATGGGAACAAATGCCAACATAATGAGAACTAGAATTCTGAAATGTCAAAATATATCAACGAACTTCTCAGCAAGTCAACTTTCTTTAGAGCGTTTCAATGGAAGATAGAAACCGATTTTGTGTGCAATAAATTACAATATTTATAGAGGAAGCCACTTCAGTCTTAGCTGGTTTTTATGCGGTTCCTCTATCCTTTGCGAAATGGAATCTGGAGATGTTGGTGTTTGTGGAGGAAGGAAAACCGGAGAACCAGGAGAAAAATCCCCAGAGCAGGGACGAGAACCAAATACAAACTCAACCCACTTACGTCGCCGGGCTGGAATGGATCCTGGGCCACATTGCTGGAAAGCGAGTGCTCTTATCACTGCACCAACCCTGCTTCTCAATAATTACAATTATGGTTCTAGGTGAATTACCATGCCATTTTAGGTGTTGAACATCAGTTGAGTCTTCAGTCGTTTGCACTGCACACTGCCTTGACATGGTTCTCCTTAAGCTCTGAACCTGACATCAAATCGTCCAAGTCAACATAGCTTATTGTATTTCTCGTCGGTGTTGAATTTTTGCAGAGTGCTTTAGAAAGATAACTTAAGTTTTCAGTTTTCTTTTTCCTAATTAAATTTGTTTCCAGAAGAAAGCCACGTCGCCAATAATGGACGTGATGAAGGAAGTTCAGGCCTGTTACATTAATTTTGGGATTTAGTCGTTGTTAACGAAACTTGAAAAGTCCCAAATGCTATCATAGGAGTTCTTGTAGGTGTTCTCGACTCATGACTTTGAACAGAACTGATGGAGGGGTTTTCCCGTTCCGCAGAGGAATTTTAATTACTAATAAATTACAACGGTACACGCTTTGAAAGGGCGCTAAACTTTGTTATTTTGGATTAGGTAAGGTTTCACCTTGCACAAAATACAGATTCAACAAAATACAATACAAAAATACTGAGTTAGTAATACTGAACATAAATGATATTAAACTAGTGGGCATTTGAACTATCAAAAGTATGTACAAATATATGTATCATACTTATCAGGTTTGTATCATACTTATCAGTCAGTATTTCCATATTTCTTTTGCCCGAAAGTCAATACCCAATATTTCTGTTTTAAGTGATTATTCAAGAAAATTTAGAGCAAGTGTATTCAGTATCGAATAAACAAATAAATTCATCTAGCTCAACAGTATAAAGCTGAACGCGTTATTTTCGGATTTCTGTCCGAAACAAATCGAATCCCGTCGTAAATACTTGCATTTTTGTACCAGGGAAGAATACTCTGATAAACACTGGTAAGAGGAGAATTCTGGCAGATAGATTGAAGTCATATAAATGAATACTGTATATAACGATTTGAACGTTTTGGCAATGGTATCTGTTTGTGGTGAGTTTGGCTAAAAAGCGAAGCGAACAATAGCTGAAACTAGGCACATTTTTAGTTTGTACGAAGGATTTGAAGAAGATATCTTCTAAAGGCAATGAAAACTGTCTACAGAAACATCTCATTCAAAGACATAACCACTCGAAATTAAATTTTTTTGTCGCCGTTTTGTTGCTATTTGGATTAAAATGTTGTTTTATTTTCTGAGATAAAGAGACGATGGTTTCCTGCTAAGCTAAATTTAGGAGTACAAAAATACAGAAATAAACATGTCTTGAAATATTTCTACTCTCTGACGAGACGAGAAAAACGCACGTTACACGTTACGTAAGTTTGTGCACCGAAAAACTCAAAACAACCGAGCGAATCTTTGAAGCATATCTGTTACTACCGATAATATAACTAAATCCCGTAAAGGCGTTCTATCTGTATAGTTTGCAAACAAGTATTGTCTCATCTAATTTACAATCAATAGAATGCGCGTTGATGTAATAGACACAATTCATGTCAGTCGGTAATCCTCTTATACTTATGGTCGTGATTTTTATCTCATTCGATAATCTCATTCCAGCTTTACTTTCAGTAACCTTCGCTGACCCGGGGCTGACCGCCAACTCGAGAAAACGCCAACTTTGCTTGTGATAACACTGAATTTTGCATTCCTTCTCAGCTCAAAGGTTTTAGCTATGTAGCCTGTTTTTCTTCAAAGTTAAAACTCTGAAATCCTGCATTGGGATAGTTGTGCTTTAATTCACGACCACCGCCCTTCTCTACTTAAGCAGTATGTTCCATATTTTTAACGAACTCTTTTTGAAAATCTAACCTAGTGCAACAGGTTATTATTGTTTAGAAGCAATGCTCTTCAGTAACACCTAGCGTCATTTAGTAGTTGGGAAAAGACTGATGCTTCGGGACAATATTCTCAAGAACAATGTTTTTAGCTCTATGAAATGAGGAAAGCACATTTCTGTTTGCTTTGAAATTGGCGCTTCGTTAAAGTTGCCAAACATAATTAGTCTGATTATGTATTAGTCTAATTATTTTGCACTTTTATTGCTTTTGTATACCTTTTCTTACATTACGAAATAGTTAATCACAAAACACAGACAGTTTTTCGGCTTAAACCACATTCTGTTGAAAGCAGACTTACATAACAATAAGCCGTGCAAAATACTCTAAAAGTTTATTACATATTAAGTTTTCGAACGTAGGGGAAAACTGCCGCAAAAGAAATTTAAGAAGATTTTCTTCTTTAGTCTTCCTGGATAACCTCCCATAAACATTGCTGAATCTAAATACTATCTTCAAAGCAAGGCAAACCTCATGTAACAAGCCTACTGTAAACATTCCAGGATTAAAGGCCATTTGTATAGTGAGGCAAACCTCATGTAATGCTCATCGTATCACTTTCTGAAGAAACAAACACTTTGCTTCGTTAACAACATGAACTTTCGTGGTTAGCATTTTCAGTTTTGATAATACAAGGGCATTAAAAAAAGTATTTCTTGCTTAGAAACGAGTTCGGAATAGTAAGTAGGAGTTTCAAACAAATTTTTTTTTTATTACTTTGATTTATTTTTCCGCCCTCTTCCATCACTACAAATCCCTTCAGATCTCAAACGACGAAACCAAACTGACAATATAAATTTTCACTTTATTAAACTGCAAACATCGGCTGAGCAGCACAAAGACTTGAGAAGGTAATTGTTCGCCCAAAATGGAAAAAAACATAAACCTTTGCAAATGCTTGACCGCATGAAGCTGCTCAAAATTCGCACATTGACATCGTTGAACTCTCGGTGAAGAAATGGCCGCTTTTTCAGCTCAGTTCCTAGCAATATACTTACAAGCCCTATAAGACTAATAGAAGTTGCTAGCTTACATTTTCAAAAGTTTTGCCCTATTTAATACATCCTAAATTAAACAATCTGGGACAATAGTTAAGTTCTAATCGTACTTGGGGAATTATAGGAAAATCCTTCACAGAAAGCAAATTATCGAATTATGAAAAATCCTTTGCGTCACACTGAAGGCCATATCGACAGAAAAAGAAAGTTATCTTGTTATAGGAAATCTTTTGCGTCACTCTACAGACTCTTTAGACTGGATAATAAATAATGATTTGGACAAAAAATTAACTTAGCCATACATCGAAGAGTTTAATTCTTGAACAATTAATTGCAATGGGGCCTACAAGTACTTTAAGTCTGCCTCGCGACCCTAATCTAAGTCGGTGACCGACTTTGGTAATCACATTTGTAAATTAGTTTCCATGTATAAGTGAACTTCATTGCGGCAAGGTTTGAAGTTTTTTCCTGAGGTCAGTGATGCTACTCACACAGACTTCTCTAGCTGCGACTAATCGAACAAAGTGACATCTTGTCGCCTTGCAAAGAACAAGGCAAAGACTTCATTGAACACATTTGACTCCCAAACAAGGGCGTTTTCTCACCTTATATATTATGCTTTCACTCAAATTACGCCCTCATGTTCGATCGGTTTCCTAATACATTACTGTGTATCATTCATTCTACCATCCAAAGTCCGTACGTACGAAAAGACAAGACAACGAGACCGTCAAATAAAATAATTCACCGTAAACAAGTTACCCGGCAGAGCGACAACATAATCTTTAAGCTTTGTCTTCATTTTCAAGCAATTCAGTTATTTAGAACTTTACAGTGATAAAAAAGGCAGTGGTAATTAAGTTTAAAACCCGCTATGCAAGAAAACATTTTGTCTTTCGAGATAGCAAACAAACATTGCTCGTATCGCATACGGCACGAGGTCTGGATACTGCTGTATAGCCGGCCAATACTGGCAATATCTAATTGTAGAGTCCAGAACAAGGCAATTGCGATCAGTAAACTATCCCTATCACTCATAGACAGCAAAATATAATGACAAAATTAAGAACTACTATAATAACCTCGTTTCATAATTAAGCATAACCAGGCACCGATGGAATTCTTCTAAAGTATCAATCTGTTCATTAGCAGAGCTAGGTATTTTAGTCCACGCGAAAAGAAAGCTTCTCGAGAGAGAACTCCAAAGCGAGTGTTGCACTAAACAAATTGTGGTTACTAAAACTACTTCCTCAAGGTTATAACAAGCGGTACGGTGACGCTGTTAACTAGAGGAGAAAACTATTCTTTCAAGGACTGAACAAATCAAGAATCGGGCGTCCTTTGTGATCACGAGGCCAGCAGAACACTTGCTCGTTCAAAAACGGAAACAAAAGCGGAAAGCAGTAGGAAGAGATATTACGGATTGCTTTTGAATCTTTTGCAGTAAGTCAAAGCCATTCTCGAGCTCTGTTCACGAAAGCAATAACGAACGAAACTGCGTTGACTAGAGATCTTAGCTGCCCATGTGGAGCACATATGTTTTAAGTTGCTTCACCGAGCCACATCAAACTGTCTTCTGCTCGCTGAAAATTAAAAAAAGTGGAAAGC
The DNA here is from genome assembly GCA_022496165.2 of Catalaphyllia jardinei. NCBI lineage: Eukaryota > Metazoa > Cnidaria > Anthozoa > Scleractinia > Caryophylliidae > Catalaphyllia > Catalaphyllia jardinei. The sequence continues at coordinate 1,531,540 of CM042751.1, forward strand.
TTCTTATAATGCTAGACAGAAAACAAAGCACCTAAGATCGTCAAGTTCTAAAAACATTTCATTCTCTGTTCCGTAGACATGTTGGAATACTTCACCACCTAACTGAACTCTACGAAGAAATCACAAAAGCGACGCAGAGACAACCATCGGTTTGCCTTCCTCTCGACCTCGGTCTTATCTCTTATCAATAATTTATCCAAAAGAAAGGAAGTGTTCTCTAAAATACTCTTAAACTGTTCTAAAGTTTCCCCTGGAGGTATAAGCGAGATAACGGCTTTCAAGTAAATGATAATTCAGTCTTTGATCGTCCCTCAATTGATAGCCGATTTTAGAACTAACAGGCAGCATCTTCAGTTCATTGATCGAACTAAATCTGCCGAGCGCGTGCTGCCTCTTCGATAAAAATATGGCAGAGGACAGATCAACATTCCAATCAAAGGTTAAAACGTACGACTCTAAACAGTTGCTCCTGGAAGATGTATCCACAAAGCCACAGCACTAACCAAGCTACTTTTGGACTTGAGAAGTAGTTCTAACTCAGGCTTATCAAATTCTCTTTCTACAAATGCTTTTTTCGCATCACAGAGATGACAGAAGCCTTAACTACGCGGTTTATTTCATGATAACTGTGCGTGCGAGTTTGAAGAGGCTTGTTGAGCGCTATGGGCCGGATTAACCTCTCTTGGTTCTTTAGTTTTGCCGACGGAATCTATTTACGACAATTTATCAACCATGAGTTAAGTGGCTGAGTCAGCCATGTGCCTTGCTCTTACTCGAAGAGTTACCGACATTTGCATAATGACCCATCCAAGGTATTTCTATTTGAGAGCAAGTTAAGAAAATGTAAAACTTCTCATGCTTGATATACAGTAGTGGTCAATGAAAATTTTCTCGTTAAATAGCAAGTGTTCGTGAAAAAGCTATTTGCTTCTTCTTGATGCTCAATATGGACACATGCTATGTCTTGTTCGGTGAATATATCAAAATGAAATTTCCTTTAAAACCGTTAAAACTCAAACCGGCAAACAAACTGCAGAGATTATTTGGTCTGTGTTCTGCACTGCGACACCTTCAAAATAATACAAATGTGGCATTTTATGTTTACGAAGTCAAAGTCTTTTTGGAAAAAAAAGCCAAACGAACGAACAAGCAAAACGTTGAACCGGTAACGGTTAGACATAAGGGGAAAATAGAAGACCATTAAACTCCGACAACGAAATGATAAAACAAGAAAAGCCGCGGCTACACTAGCCGACATATTGCCGAACACCAGGGATACAGCGAGTGTCATTTGTAGGCGACGACAGCAGATTTCCGAGGACGACTTCCCACCTAATCCACAGGAACTTTGGTCTTGAGTTCGACGGTAAAATTTCCCACGAGTTTGTCAAAAAAGGGGGCAAAAGAAGATGCAGGAATTTTCTGGTGTTTCCAGTAAAAAAAACTGATTGAACTGCGGTGCCGACACGGAAGGTTTAAAATGTCTCTATGCACCCATCAAAGTACAGTGATGTTTGGAGTGGGAACAAAGTACTTTCATGATAGGAATGAAAAGAAGTGGAAACATTATTACGTGAAGCTAAGCAGACGATAATAAATTTATTGCGTGGTTCGGTAGTATCACAGTGTCAGACACCACGCATTCTAACTTCCGGTATCAGTTTCCCGAATACGTCAATAAAGACAACGCTAAAAACACGCGCGTTTCTCCAATCCAACTGAGCCGACTTTGCAATTCTAACCTTGACCGTTTAAAAAAACTTAAATATTTAGTCAGAGTTAATAGGATAAACAAATAACGTCTCAATAGCCGCTATAATATTCCGCTGTCAGCTTTTCCTTAGCTCTCTCGATAAGAAACTAGAACGGGATATTTAAGAGCATCTCATAACTTCTGCTGCGACCCCTAAATTTTAAATGCTTATTTTATCGTTCCACGTTGGACGTGAAAATTGCCCGAACAAAGCGTTTAATTAGGAAAACATATAAAATCATTTAGCGGTCCGAGCTAACAAGTTTACAATTTGCTTATGGAGAATAAGCAAACAGACATTACGCAGACTGCTTAATGTAACGCCAGGCAAATTTTATCAGGTTTCCTTTGATGTTACCGCCGCATTTTTTGCAGCAAATAAAACACACGGCAGTTCGAAACCAAGGGTCCGACTAAATCGAGTGCAAATGGCTGTGCGCGGCGATTCAAACAAAAATAATGGCTTTTAAAACACTGATTTCCCACCTCGTGTGTCTTGCGTTTAGGGAGAGATAAATTCTCTCCAACTTTAAAATCTGACAGCTCAATCATCAGTCACAACTTGCGATACACATCGAAGTATTGATAGGGAAAACACTTACGATCAAGGGTTAGATAAGCGATTAACTGCGCAAGAATTTGGCGCATCGAAAATTATGGAGTAGTAAGCAATTAAAATGCTTGCTTTCCCCCCTTCCAGAGCAAATGTTTCCGTTTGGAACATCTAGTTTCTTTTACGCTACGTTTAGCTGCATTTGTGGAAGAACCAGACAGTGGCCTGCCATCCTGCAAAAGACTTGAAGTTGAAACAACGGTCTTTGCTCACGCCCTTTCGTAGATCCTATAAATCAGTGCTTATAAAAATGCCATAAAAACCAACGCTGAACGAGCTAAGTATGACGGGCTAACCAAAGCACTCCTCAATTAAAAGCGACTAGTTCCAGATGCTTTTTCAAACTTAGTAAAGTCACGAGAGTCTCCTTGCTTGCTTGCCTTTTTAGCGTGTGATTGAGGCAAGATAATGTGTTTATTATTTTAGTAGTCAGTAAGCAGCGAAAAAATAGCAATTTGCTAAAGCAGTTATACACGAGTTTTTATCGTGCAACTTTGTAGTCAGGCTATATAGATGAACTGTATTGCGTCATTTGGACCAACGGTGTGCAGTTAAACGGCTGATAGCTTTCTCTAATGATTGATGAAAGAGGACCATTCGCTCAATCGAGAGCGAACGCCAGCGAGCAATCATGAGCATATAAAGAAGGATTTTCGTATCCATTAGCGGTGTAGGGAAAGGAAAACTACGCCACTTGGCAAGAAGCCTTTTTTGAATGTCAAGAATCTTGCAATCGGAAATTCTTTTTGGAAGCTTTTACCAGACGAAGATTCCAAGACTACTTCTAGCTAGAAAGACCTAAAATTTTAAGAAGACTTGTAAATTTCTTCCTCACCACTGGTGGTGTCTGTTTCACTAGGTGATTCATTTTAGCGACTCTCGAAAAATTAATGAAACGGCTTAAGATGCAAGTGAAAATTTAAAGCTTCAGGGCTATTTTTAAACAACGTGTCTTTTTCAAATGAAGGTAAATTTCCGTCTTGTCACTAAACAACGCTGTCAGATACAATGGCTGTTCCCTGTGGCGAGAAAAGAGTGCACAGTCCATGAAGTTGGAAATCGCTCGCTTCACACAGTAAGCAAACAACCACATCGACAGTTTGTGACAAAAAATCTTGCATTTTCAAGCGATGAGCAAGTAATCGAAAGGAATGAGTGGGAGCGTGTTGTGTTGCGTGGCTGTCATATCCTTTCCTGAGAGAAAAACTATCCAACATATCAACGTTACATGCGGGTTTTCTCGTCGATTCCGTGTTTGTTGGACGAAAAAATTAGGTTAGTCCTTGGGTCGAAGTAGTTGAGACTCACTACGTTTGAAATTACCAAGTTTCCGCTTCCTAAAGGGCGATGTGTTTACTAAACATATTTCTTTAAAACGGCTGCGACTGCGAAGCATCATTGTAGACCACATCTCTAGCTATCTCTTGAAGCCTTATACGTCAAAGTACGCCGACTCAACCACAGGCGTTCAAAATGTTCATTGCACTACACCGCACGACTTCTAGATCTTGAAATAATCGGCTAACACCTTCTGTGTCAGTGAATATGAGGGAAATTCTGCCTAACTTTGTACTTAAACACCATTTGGCTGAAAGCTGCCCTACGGCACAAGCTCAAACGCAGTGGAAACGAGTTCGTGACTTTGAAGAACATTTCATCGACGACTTTACAGCACATTGCCGCTGCATAAAGAAAAGGCCACATAAAAGAAGAAAGAAATTCTTATTTTACAATCACACACTTAAATATATATTTGTCCTATCAGTGTTTTCACGGTTTCAGTAGGAGTACAGAGTAAAATGGGTCTGTTATGTTAGTTGGTGATTTCTGTTGGCTTCCAGTGATTCTCAACCAACTTGAACCAGAAAGGGGTTGGCAATTCACATTAAGCAAATATACAGGCGCTGTAAAACCGTCAGCAGAGAGCAGAGTCTATCAGTAACTACAGTAATCTCGTTTCGTTATCGCATGCATGTAACAACAACAACTTAATTGAATTAGTATAACAGGTTGCGTAAAGTGCCCATACAATTCATGCAGGAAGTTAAGCTCTAATATTTGAAGAACAAAATCTCGAGAAGCTCGCAGAGAAGAAAAGCGCGAATAAATGCGCGAAGGTGTGCATTAAAAAGCCATATTTACCTGCACCCTAGCTTCCGTCAAGTCGCAACGCAGTGCCAACTGCTCCCGCGTGTAAACATCGGGATAGTGCGTCTTCTGAAAAATACGCTCCATCTCCTCCAGTTGAAAGGACGTAAATGTTGTTCTGTTTCGACGCTTCTTACGCTTGGAAGAAGAATCGTTGTTTTCACTCTCCATCTCCATACATGACTGAGGGCTGGGAGAAAGCTGTGTTGAACCTCCAACCGGAGGCGAAAATTTCCCTGTTGAAGTAATTGGTACGCAATTGACAAAGCATCATTAGACGGGGCAAACGCACGGCTCAGGACAATTCTCACAGCTGTTCTAAGACAATCATTAGAGCTTCGCTTATGCGTGCCAATTTCCGGACATTAATACGATTCGAGAAAATGAAATAAAAATTTGACATTACCAGCTTGCGACTGAGTGCTCATTGAAAGAGAATGTTGTCTCGCTAAATCGCAGCTCACGTAATTCGCTGGTGGGGAATTAGGGGCCGCAGTTACACGAGGCACTGGCGCATTCGGAGGCATGTACGGAGATGAGCGCGCATTCTGCCCAATAGATGAGACAAACTCAGCGAATTTTTCCATTTCTTCGATCCCACAAACACTGACCCAGAAGGAAGACTGACCCGAAAGCACCGACGTGAATGAGCTTGATTCAACCGTCATCACAAGCGCGGGTTATTTGTGTGACGTGCGTGACAGCCGCCAAGTCGCCCTCAGCCAATCATTGTGTCGCTCCTGGTTACGAACCATTTGACAATCCACGCTATGTCACTAATAAAGATCTTAGAGATAACAGAGATCGCGAGATTTCTAGATCAGTCAATTTCATTGGCCAACCCAACGGAAAACAAGTAGGATCTTAGTGACACTGATCACTGGAAAAACAAAGTGAGTCAATTAGCTCGGACAAATCTAGTAAATAGGAGGGGAATTTCAATTTGTGTTCGAATTTGGCGGTGCGAGGTTTGCTATTTTCGAGTGGTGAACAGCAAAGGAGATTTCCTTAAGTCTTTGTTTGAATAACAAGAGCATGACTGCTTGGAAAACACAAAGGCCTACCGCCTTTTCCGGTCAACACCTCTTGCTTGAAGGCAAAAGCCATATGGATCAGGCCTGCTTCATGTTCGAAGACTCTCATGCTCGAAGGGATACGTGCTTCGGAGCAAGGTGGCCCGTTTGCCGTTAAACGCTTTCATTAATAAGTCATCCCCACTTCTGCCTAACAAGTATCGTAATATCTCGTAATTAAATTAATTATCCGTTTACAAGGTCTCCAATGTTTTGTTTCTCCGGCTTGTTAACCTCAATACAAAGAACATGTGAAGGCGACTTCGAGAAGCAACACATTTTTTTATGTAACTGACTTTCACGATGCCGTGAGAAACTGAGGGCATGTTTAGATGGAAATACGGTCAGTCGATATTCTGAGGGACGCATTCTCTAGGGAAATATTCCAACAGAATTTGAAAGTGGATATAAGCTGTGGGAATCCCTCCGACAGGGGACGGCTGGTGTTCATTTAAGTCCGGCCAAGCGCGGCCAGTCCGCGGCCAGTCCGCATCACATGGACTTTTTAAGTCCCGTATGATCTCTTTCACTTCAGAGTCTTAGTTTCCAGAACAGAACCGCAGATCACTAAATCGCACAACGGATTTCCAGACAAGAATGACAGCAGCGCTTGTGCGTTTTCTCAAGTTGTGACCCTGAGCCGCTACCGTCCCTCCCTATGCGGGCATAGTTTACAACAGGCCCCTCCCTTGCAGTCTCCCACTGTGAGTCTTGAGAAGATCAGATCGCATCTGTCGCAAGCATGCTTTTGTTGTTCCGCCGCGTGCTAAGAAGTGAATATTTTTATTGTGCTCTTCGATTGTCATCAGGAAGTGTCAGGTTTCATTTCTGCTCTATTTTAATATCACCACGTTTGCACATGTGTATGAGTCTGGAGCGGGCTGCCACGAAACCCTATCCCGATCATATTCGGGGCACGAGGTAACGTGGCAATTGAACAGTTGACTTTTTATTTTTCTTGTGTACAAGGAAGAACAGTGAGGCATAAAATATACCGCTGATCTTGTTGTCAGTCCCAGTTCTTCGGACTTCAAATAGCTGTGTGAAACGAGAAAATAAACCTCCTCCAATCTTGTTATACTTCTTTGAGCAACCTGGCACAGAATGGCTGACACGTGTCACGTGCTTGGTATCTCAGATCCCGGGTCCCAGACCGGGGTCTCAGATCCTCAACTGCGACCAGGCTCGCGTTTGAAAGTAAGCCTTCTCTTATCTCTGCCAAATATTTCATCTTGTTTCGCTAGCACGTGTGCCTCTAAGGTGAGCCTTTACGCAAGACAGAACTCCCGGACGAGTTCTTGTATACGACTGCAGCAATTATTTTCAAAAGCCTGCGATGATGGAGGTGTGTCTTTAAAAATACGCTGTAGTTGTTTCACTAAAAGGTGTTTCCTGTTTAATTCAACCTTTTGCCAAAAGCCTCGTATTATAAAAGAAAGACGGAAGTAAATTGGTTCTGCCCAATGTAATCTGCTTCCTTCCTAGATTTGCGAGTTGAAGAAGTATTATTGTTCACGTATTTTTAGATGCTCCTGGGCTTTTCTGCGCACCTCTGCATCCTTGAACTCCGCTTTCATCAAGTCGTCTCTCGTCATGAAGCACTAAACAAATAAATGATAATAAAATAAATTTAAAAAGCAAACAAAAAACACACATGGCAAATGCGGTGGCCAAAAGGCATAACATGTTCGCGGTTTTCACTGAGCGGAATGCGCTCGAAAAGTTAATCTTATGTGAATATAATTTTAATTGGAGTATATTTGCATACCGCCATCATGCCAGCATGGCGGCCGAAAACATTACCACGAAGGCAAACCATATGGCAACTGTCCTATTTAATATATTTCTGTGGTTTCCTTCAAGCTTTATTCTGCGATCGGCCAACGACAGGTAAACTCAGCCGGTAAGCGAAGTCGGTTGAAAATGTTTGTTTTAGTTTGTTGTTATTCGAGTCAAGAGCGTTCAAATTTCACGCATCTTGATTTCGTGTTAACTTTGCGCGACTGCCCATAACTTTCATAAACAGTGATGTTATAGAAAGCAATGATTATTAATGACCTTTCTTGCGTATCAGCGGTCATTGAAGAGCGTGAAGTGGCGTATAAAATACTGCTTTGCCAAATCAGTCGAAAAATATACCGGGCGTAAGCGTGGCGGAGCGTTTTAAGCTTTGTTTAAGGCACCAGTCTCTTCGGGGGCGTGGGTTCGAATCCCACCGCTGCCACAAGGAACCATTTTTTTCTTCAGTGCCTGGTAAGCAACTTAAAACTTAAAATTGTCTGTCGTAAATTTATGTACAAAGCATTAAGTTAATATTAATAGTCGTGCACAAGTTGCAAGTGTACTTACCTCATTGCTAACTGATGCATATCTAAGAAAGAAAAAAAAGGGAAAAAAAAGGCAAGAGAACAAATTAAAATATGATATTTTTACGATCAGAATTTTAACATAGCTATCAAAAATACAGAAAACGAGTGAACACCACGAGTGAGCACCATGAACCCAGTTTAAGAAAGGTACAACGTTTATAAAAAGTGACATATGGTTGTATTTGATTTTTGTTCCAACTGAATTTGAATCCGCCTTTACCTTTTTCTGTAGACCCTTTGCACGATCCTGTCACATGGAACGGAATAAATCATGCTGGGGCGCAAATAGCGCAGTGAGACTTCAACCCGACTTTCCTTTGATTTGCGTCCTAGCATAATTTATTTCGTACCATGTGACCGGATCGTTACGAAGGGCTCATTCAGGCCTGGGCCCATTGTTAGCCTAATGAATTACCGGATCATCATGTTTGCGGGATGACTTTTTCTCTTAAAATGCGTTGTTAATCCTTCTAACACAAAATTCATTAACTGAGCCAACTCTGAACCGCGGACGATCGAATTTTAGGCGCTCGCGGATTATTAGGCAGTTCAGTCTGTTGTCAATCTGCTATGTGATGGCAGGTTCACCTCAGTTAAAGTAACAATAATGTGTATTGTAACTGATGATATGAATTTTTTTAGTTAACGATGCGTTAGCCTGAACTCATTCAACGTGTTGGAGTTAAAAAGACTGGACAATAACTAACGGGTATCGGCTTTTTATGCAGTGTTAGATTCTATACAATTCTTTAACTGCGCGCTCGAAACAATAAAGTTCCTTAGCAGTATGGAATAAATTCCTCACTAAGGTTAAAGCTTTTCAGTCTGTAAAGGGATTGCATTCGGCTATATTTCTCTGAAAGCCCGCCATCTGTCACATTGAGTTTCATTGCGCAACCGAATCTGTGCTTTGTTTATAAGCAAATAAATCATTCGTTCCGGTGTAGGCTGGTGCAGATTAGGGAAGTCAGTTGGCTAGATTCGTTCTGCTCTAAAAAAAAGTATTGTTTTGTAGCCTCCACTCATTTCGATAAACAAACACGTCACGACAGGGACAAATTTTGTTGCTTCTAGTGTATTAACCTTGGTCCTATCAGAACCCAAAGACAAAACAAACAACAGTTCAGTTCCTTTAATTATAACATATAGCGAAGATATTTGTTTACAAACATTGTTTTTGTTATTTAAATGTTGAAAACGTTAAACAAAGGAACTCTTTGTTTCACCAGCCAATAGTTCTCTGGTTTTCATATTAATAACCATAGGTGACATCACTGATATCTTTCCTAGATGACATTTTGTATCATGCAATGTGGACATAGTAAGGTTTTAAACTGCCACCACAGCAACCGAATAAAAATTCCTACGTAAACAGGCTGAAAATATGACAAATAGTTGTAGATGTGATTAACGGGAAAATATGCAAGAGTGCTAGTTATTGCAAGTCATACATTTCTACATTTTGCCAGTTTTGAGAAAAAAAACGAGCATTTTTTTTCTACAAAATCTCACCGAGTGGATCTTCTCCTGGCGTTTTATATGGCCTTTCCAAAGTTCGTAAGACTGGCTGTCCTTTCCGCCCTATCGTTTCATCGGTTAACACCTATAAACTACAATCTCGCTTCTTACCTTGTTTCTATATTTTAAGGTACATTCATTTTCTTGTGTAATCATGAAGCAATGGAATGTAGCCGCGCATTGGTATTTTGGTATCATGTTGTTTTCAAGCTTCAATGCATGAATGTCAAAGGAAAGATGCATTGACGAATACCCTGGTCCAGAGGTTTTTCTTGATTTTCCTCCGCATGAAATATGAGAGAACCAGTTTTTCTTTCTCGCCGCTTTGCGGCTCTCATGCGGAAAAAATAAAGAAAAACTTCAAGGATCAGGGTAATTGACGAAAAATAAAACAAACTCACTCAGTGAAACATAAGTTATATGTGAGTTGCAGGATTTACTGATAATCGTCCTGAGGCGCACTTGTTATAGAATAAATGAAGTTGTTCTGTTATAATTTAAGTAGTAGGGCTTCAGCAGAATTAGCCGGATTCCGGATTAGGTGGATTAGGTGTCTAGGGATTAGGTGGAATAGGTAAATCATTAATATTCAAACTGCCTAGGTAAAGTGCCTTCCTCTATACTAATAAGCAACGCTCTAAAACAA
>CM042751.1:1542059-1547059 GCA_022496165.2 Catalaphyllia jardinei
TTGTTTTAGAGCGTTGCTTATTAGTATAGAGGAAGGCACTTTACCTACGCAGTTTCAATATTGATGATTTACCTATTCCACCTAATCCATAGACACCTAATCCACCTAATCCGGAATCCGGCTAATTCTGCTGAGGCCCTACTACTAATTTAACGATTACCGCTAATATAAACAGGCTAATTAAACGGGAGCTTATCTCTACAGAACTTTTTATCGTTTTGCTCTGCTTTTGTGTTCAGCGAAACGATTTTGCAATCTTTCTCTGTCATCCTGGAGCTGATATAAATGTAAATGTCTATTTGCGGCGAAGAATACAAATCTGGCGCCAAATTTTTTTTAAATTTCTACTGAACTAGAAGTTTCTGGCATCTTGGTATGAAAAACAGCAACTCATGCTAGAGTCGCTTTGACTTTGTTTAAGTCGCCGAAAGGCGCCAAAATGGGCGAAAGCCGTTTTGGATTTTCCGGCAAGATTATTCAAGATAGATTTTTTTAAGTGGAAGTAAGTACACCGAAAGTTAAATTCACTTACTTAACGCCCATCTATTTTACTTACCTCAGTCGCGTAAAAGGAAGGTACAGTATTACGAGAAGAGCTGAAACCCTTTTTCTGGTTTGCTTTGTTTTGCAAGCAATCGTAGTGAGACTCTTGACAAAGCGTTTCATCGAAGAATCTGATTCCTCTCAAGGTAAGCTACTTTTTTTTCAAAAAAAAAAAAGAAGACAAATATAAAAACCACAAAGAGTTCCGGTCATCTTTGTTACCAGAAACTTCATGTGACCTCCGCTAGCTTTTGTATGGCGGCGATCAGCATAAATCTTTTCCGGAGTTTTTACAGTGTTCGATTCCCATCGCCATCGAACCCTTGTTTTGTATATCCTAGGGTTACTTTGCATTTTCATGCATAGACTATTGCCGAAAAAATCATTTCTCTAGCACGACACATGATCCAAGAAAGTCATCTTGATGATAAAGTATTCGTATGGTAATTTTCGGAAACCTTCGGCTGATTTTCGATATATTTTCGGAAGTCTTCTAGTGATCGGAGACAAGTTTGGAAACCTTGAAATGATCTTCTTCAATACCCTTCGGAAGTTTCTAAAATTATTTAACCTTTTTATGAACTCTATATTCATTTTATTTTCTTCGCGTACCTGTAAACTGGCGAGTCCTGTAGACTCTTAGGCTCTAGCAAGTCTATCAGCACGTACTATTATTCAATAAGCGTGCAACCAAGTAAAATAAACTATGCCTATGTCTATGTGAGTGATAATTTCCTTCGGTCAATAAAAAGTGAGACACGTTTTCCGGCCCTTTGTAGTCTAATGCTCATTCATAATACATTAGACGCACTAACACGAAATCAACCAATCGAGTACTGGCTGACAAAGCGACATTTATAAATTTTGAAAACGTATACTCTAAGATTCGAAATGGCCTTCACCTCCCACGAAATTCAAGTGTCTAGACAAATTAACCAGCCAATAAAATGGCTGCTGTTGTTGTGGTTAATCTGAACTGGATATATGGTGACGTCATCCAACTTTCAATAATGGCGCCCAATTGTAGGGACACGATACCTGACCATCTCATAGCTCCGTGATATGCCTTGGAGTGCCCTTTCTCACAGTATAGTTGGAGACCTTGTTATCTGCAGTTTATTAATATTCTTCTACCCAACAGACTCCACCTACCAGTTCACCACAACCATAGACGATGACCAAGTCAGCTTGGAGATACTGGACCTAGGTCCCAAGGTTGGTCAGAGTGAGCGCGCGGTGTCTCCTGAGCCTCCCGTCGCAGGGTAGCCAGCGGTGCTTTGGCACGAAGAAAAGATCTAGCCAATCAAATCAGGTGCAACTTGAGCCGTCTTTTCTTGTGCCAAAGCCCCGCAAGCCAAGATGGACAAGCGGCTCTAGCTGGCATGGGCACGAGAATGTCTGTGAGTAGGTCATTTCCGAGTTCCCTTTTGCCTCTGTCTCAAAACGAGTCTTTGTACGAAACCATCACGATAATTCGTTTTGAAACAGAGGCACAAGGCAAAAGGGACCTCGGAAATGACCTATATTGTCTGATAAACTCGCAGTTTTAAGCAACTACATGCTACAAACCTGGAATGTACGATGCAATTCATTTCCAGTAACAAGACGGGAGGGCAGCCAGGATTTTTCAAGGGGGGGGGGTGGGGGGGGGAGGGGGTCACACTTTGTCAAAGTGAGGGCACTCACCAGATTGCGGTGTCATTTTTGCCACCGGTTGGTTGCTTGCTTAAAAGGGCTTTCCAAAAGGAAGGGGGGGGGGGGGCGGGGGGAAAATCACAGGCAGCCCAGAACTCCCGCTTAGCTACGCCCCTGCAAGAACAGACAGACCTTGATTATGTCCTTTTTCGAGTACAAATCACAGTTGAAACAAACGATTTATACAATGGGAGTTTATGACGCGCAGAAGGAATTTATAGTATTAGCAAAATTTATCTTCTCATAACCGTCTCCAGGTTCAACGTAACGCTAATCTGGGAAGGTTAACCAGTTTAAATTCTCTTTCTAAAGCGTATTTCACCACTTAACAACTAACACCGTTTCAAAAATGTTGGACAAAAAATTAACAAAACGTGTAAAAGTTAATTCCAAACTGACACTAATACAATTTTTTAACTACTTTAAACTTTATTTTAACCTGTATTTCTTGTTTGTGGCCTAGTCGGTTGGAGAACAAAGTGTCGGAAATCGGGCGATTTGGGCCGACGGATTGATGTTCGTCAACTCGATAACTGATCGGAAAAGCTTCGAGGACGTGCAAGACCTCATGACCCTTATCGACCCTAAAGAGCAGAAAACCATGGTACCATCGTCGGAAACAAATCGGATCTCGAACACGAACGACAAGTATCCGAAGCTGAAGGAGTGACATTGGCCGAGAAGTCGAGATGCTTATTCTCTGAATTCTCTTCATCTGAAGGCTATCAAAAGATAGCTGAAGCATTTCACGAGCAAAATGTTGAGAAGGAACAGCAGCAAAAACTTGTTACCGACCCCACCTGGCACACTCAGCACATGAGAGCAGTTACAATAACATTTCACAGAGTAATTCTGGATATTTTGTACATAATCATCGTTCGCAACACTCCAAATATCAGGCAGACTAGAGACGAGTTAGTTTTTCGTAATCAACAAAAACTCTTCATGTATGCTGTCTGTGCTTTTAGAATGTTCATGTAAATAATTAATGAGTAGTTTGCGTGTATTTTGGTAAACTACTTCAATCATCAAATGGGAAATCGTTATTATTTTCTTAAAGCTGTAAGTAACGGCAGAATGTTCAGAGGCTGATAGACCAAGCTGGCACTGAACGGAGCAATCAATCTACAGATGTGATCTGTGTAATTAAAAAATAAATAGATGACTCAAACTCTTGATATCTTGTGAACACAGCTACATGTAGGTTAAAATACCTGCAAAAGCTACATGCATTCTTCATCAATTACGTTATCTAGCCGTGTTCGTGTAGCATTACCCAAAGAGCTCAACCAAGGTATTTTAGCCACATGGAAAAGTACCGGCTTTAACTTGAATAAAACCGAAAATAGTAGTTTAAGATAAAAGTAAAAGCTAACAGATAATAATAGATAAATAATAAAGGAACAAGGATGGTTAAAAGATGGAAAAGATTAATACGGATTACAAACGACAATTTAAAAGATTTAATGTGAAGTATATATGAAATAATTCATATCACTTGCACTTAAATTCATATCACTTGCACTTAAAAGATTTAGTTTAAGCGTTTCCAGATGCAGAAAACATTACGCATACTGTAGCTCCTTTTATTTCTCCATGGTCACTCGCCATCTTTGAAGTACATCGTGTCGAGGTGTTATCATATCACGTGCTCTTCACGTATCACTTGCTTTACTCCCGAGTAAAACGTCTGAGGTTCCAGTCAAAACATCCTGTTGATGCACAACTACCCGGATGTGTACAGCGTCACTAATTGGTCAACTTTGAGCAATAACCAATTAGAAGCAAGTATTTTCAGAAGTAAAGATACCGTGCCGCTATTAATTTTGATGTTTCCTCTCTCCGTTTTTTAAACTGTGTCATGCCTGAGCTTGGATCTTGCCAAGGAGATGTTCAATTTGATTGGCCATTATCGGCTGCCCTTTTCTTGTTCGGCGATTCAAGCGGCCGAATGTTTCTCTTCGCTTTTTCATTTTCTCGCGGACTTCTTCTCTGTGTTTTTGTATCACGATCTCCCTTTCCTGGGTGAGGAAAAAAAAAACAATCAATTCAAGTCCAGCAACATACACATATTACTCAAAATATTACATAACAAGAAACCATTGTTTAGCTCTTATTAACAGGAGGACTATATGGCAGAATCTTGACCGAGGTCGTAATTCGGTTAAGTAGATTTTATTATATGGCAAAGAAAAAAAACTAAGCAAGTGAAGTATGATCCTCGCAGTAAATTTTCCAATTTAAGCAACTGGAAAGAAGAAGCCTGAAAAAAATCAGGGCTTCAACAGGATTCGAACCCATGACCTCCGCGATACCGGTGCGATGCTCTACCAAGTGAACTATGAAGCCACACATTGGGAGCAAGGTCAATTTAATGAGTTCATATCACCCGTAAGGAGTGAAATTTACTGCGAGGATCATACTTCACTTGCATCTATAACCGCAGTTCAAAAATGATTTATTTCATATACACTTTACATAAAAAAACTAAATTCGTTTAATATAACTGGTTAGTACTAACTGACATTTTGCTTGCGAACTGCAATGAGCTGACTTTAAATCTAAATTTGACGTTTTCTCATCAGGCTTTTTGGCACTTCCATAAATAAATAACAGTGTCAGAGGAAAATATTCAATGATTTTGCACTTTAGTTTGCAACTTTTCCACTACACTGTACAAAACATTACCAGTCTAGATGCCGGTCTGATGGAAAAATCTAGACTGCTTTCAATATCGATTGCAGCGAATCAAATTCGTGAAT
>CM042751.1:1552059-1561485 GCA_022496165.2 Catalaphyllia jardinei
TCAGGACACAGCAAATGAAATTGATCAAAATAAAGAAGATTATAAGCAAGTCAGCCAGGCTATTACATTCGAACACACCAGTTAATTACTTTCATTTTTAGGTTCATGAATTATTAATGAAACTGAAAACTTGGAGAAGTGGGGAAGTGCCCCAGGCAAGCAATATTTGAGAGTTGCTTGCCCTTAATGGATTTCAAATATTTTTCGACCCGTGACTGTAATTTGAATTTTCTCAAAAGTTTGGAAATCCAAGTGACGGACAGAATGCACTAACACGACTGGAAAATCTACTAGCCACAAGCTATCAGACAGGACATTCTTTGCACACTAATTTGTTGTATTTAAAGGAAATAGTTCACTGGTCTTCGTTAACTCAAGCTCTACGTAATTGTCCGTAAGTAAACATAGTACGTGTTATAAAAAGCATAAATTCAGCTTGTTTGCAGCTTGCTGAGGACCTTAGATGCACACCTGTCCAGAAATCGCAGCTGCATCGGAGACTCGTGATGCACCTGTCAGAGTTGCTCTGTGACTCTTGTTTGATGATTGGAGCTGCCTGTGTTCTTCCCTTGTTCTCTTTACTAACTTTTTGTACTCTCTAAGAGCTATCTTCTTTCGTTTTTCCGCAAATGCGTGACCTACAAAACATTAAGCAAGCACATGCTAAATCATGTAAAAGTCTGATTTACAAAGGCGAAAATTCCCAGCTTTAAGGACACTGACTTGAATGGAAAAGCTCTCACCTCTTTCTCTATTTCCCATATTTAGTATATTCCCAGGTTTCCTCCAGCGAGATTTTATCTTTCCCTTAGATTTAGCTGTTTGCTTTTTGTGATCATGCCTCTTTTCATTGTCCGCCATTTTGAAATTTTAAAATACCGCTTACCTAATCCCAGCTTATTGCGGGCGCCTCATCTGTCGGCTCGTTTCCAGTCTAGCGCAGTGTATTGTAAATGACTTTCGTTATGCTTTGCTTTGTTTTGTTTATTTTCTTGCTTTTTTTGCTGGTTGTTATTTTAATTATACATTCTTTTTGGCCAGTGACAGCATTTTCAAAATTTTCTTTTTTAATCGGCTCACCTTCTTGGTCTTGCTTACCTTGTCACTAGGAGAGAGGGGCATAAAATTGGTTATATGCCTGGCTTTGAATGGAAAATTGTTGGTGTCAGTAACCAAATAGATGGAGTCATCGATAGCCTACAAGTGCAAAGCGTAATTGCGGTCCTCCATAATGACAATAAAATACGATTACAGTCGTGGGCATTGCTCGTTAATAGTAATTATCGTTCCTATCAAAGCTTTTTAAAGTAGGATTTCTTGTGGTTCCAAACTGTTTCACCACACCTTACCCATGTTACCCGGTAGTTTGTCGATCGTGCTAGCATAATTTTTGGCATAATTTAGCGAACCGAGCATAATAGTTTAGCTTTATTCTGGATTTAGCTCTGGTAGCATAATCTGCTTTTCTGAGTTGTGTCCTTTACGAAATGATCTAATTTTGTTTGGAATATACTTATACTTCTTTTACTTGTTTTGTTTCTAAAACTTCTGTTTCTGTTTTCTCCAGGCCGCCTGGGTTCGAAGTGATTTTTCTTGGTCTTAGGCCTCGCGCATACGGCTCGGTAGTGAGCTGACGGAAGCATTCGCTGGGTTGTCGGAATTTGTTTATTCAAAAGCCCATCACGAGCGCTTGGTTAATGCACTACTTGCTTTGTCGAAATCTAGCAAAATTTCGGATTTTCGTGCAGATTTTAAGCTACTATTCAACAATGGTCTCCGTGAGCCCTATTTACTGCTGACAAACAGCTCGTTGTCTGAGTCGCCGGGAATGTTTAGTTTGGGTCAAATCTATCAAAATTACTCGGGCTTTCCAAAGGATCGGAAACGCCCGAGTTGAAATTTCGGCTTCGTTTTTTTTTTTTTTTTTTTTTTTTTCGTTCAGCCACAGTTTGCAATTCTGTAATTAATACGCATGCGCGAAGATTTTACTGATGAGCACATGGCATGGTGTAATGGCGGACGGAGAAGAGTTTATGCGGTGGAAGCCGAATACCGGTCGTTTCGCCAACGACCAGTTCGCCAACGTATGAAGTCGATTCGCCAACGTCGAATGTCAGTTCGCCAATGCTTATATACCAGTTACTTCGGGAGCCAACGTCCAAAATACTTTTTCGTTTAGCTCGGCAGTGGATGAAAGGAGGAATAAGTTGTGTGGCGTGAAGTGTTGGGTTCACATACTTAGCGGCTTGTTTGGCTCGGCAGTGGATAAAAGAACGAGGAATAATTGATATGCGTGTAGGCAAAAAGTGGCCCTGCATTCTGTAGTTTAGCTGCGTTGGCGAACTGACATTCGACGTTGGCGAATCGACTTCATACGTTGGCGAACTGGTCGTTGGCGAACTGACTCGTTGGCGAAACGACCGGTTAAAGACCGTGGAAGCCGGATCTGCACAAATGCTGCGTACGGATACAAAACGGATACAAAATGTGCTCACAGCGTTCGCGGTAGACCCACACTAAAAGATGAGGAACACTTTCGGAACGGGTTGGCCCGCAAACCTTACGAGAGATCTCTTTATGAGCGAACATTTATGAGTGAACCTTTCATCGAGAAACATGCTATATCAACTGAGTTATGTTATGTTAATCGAGAGAAGCATAAACTAAAGTCTCATCGTGTATGAAACCAGATGTTTTAGAATTAGACGAGGATACATTGGCAGAACATTTGCTATTTATAAACAATGTAACATTAACATATGAGAAAGATACTTTCTTAGTAACAACTGTTTGTTAATTGGTAGCGCATTAGTGACAGTGATGAGTATTCACTTTGATTACTAATCTTTCGCTTAATTCGTCAAGTGGTTTATCTTTCATGTTCAAGTTACTGTTGTCAATTTTTTATACGAAGATAAATGTTGTAACATTTGCAATTAATCAATGATGTAAAGTGAAATTCACAAAAGGATACTTTCTTAGCAACATGTATTTCTTAATTTGTCACGCATTAGTATATTAAGTGATAAATTAAGTATTTTGATTTCTCAACTTTCGTGTTAAGTTCCTGTTACAGTTGTAAATTTTTATAAGATGAAATGATTCACAAAAGATAATAACTATCAGTTTCAACTTGTATACATAAGTAATAACCCTGCATTTTCAACATACCGATACAGAAACAGTTACAAGATAAACCATCATTACAAAAAAAAAACCTTGCGAAAGTACGTGCAACAAAACCAGAGTTTCTCTCCAACATAAAGCCCGAGTGAACGCAAATATGTGTCTAGTTCCGAAGTAAAAATTTGAAAGCCAGCTTAAAGTAGTCAACCGAGCAACTTATTTCTTTTGAAAAGTACGGTGTTTCAGCCAATCACAACGCGCGCTTCATATGAAAACTTTATTGTAACAAAGAATACATATTAACATTATATTGCCAAATTGAGGAAGAAAAACCTATTGAACAACAACATTTTCATTTGTTCAGTTTGTCGGATAACATTATATATACACAACGGTACCAGCTAAAGTTGCAAATTTTTCAGCGGTGTTTTATGAAGCATCCAGTACAAAAACAGATTGTAAAAATAACTATTTTATTGCCATTTTGGTAAAAAAATCAGGTCCGAGGTCTATTATCTGTATGCTGTATTCAATTTTATATTTTAATGATCGGAAATAACACGACATGGTGGGGTATTGTATAGCTGCAATATGCCATTGAAATCAGTTTGAAAGAGCAGAAACCGTCTCTAAAATAACGTCACCTTGCTTAAAGCTTACATAACCTGTAGCTCCGTTGTTAACGATGATTGAACAGTTAAACCCGTTATGGAAGTTTAATTAAAATGTAATTATGGGACATTAATAGTTTCTCTAACTGATGTTTAATTGAAAAGCTGGAATAGACATAATAACTCGAAGCGGTTTCGAGATAATTAAGCGGGCAAGAGCCGTTTCAAAACTGACATTATAACTAATATTGCTCATGTTTAGTCTTGGTTACAACGTAACATGATGACAATAATACCACACATAACGAGAAAATGTAACGGTGGCCACTGGCCAAGTGATGAAGTTTCGAAACCTGATGCTCGTTATAGTGTGCAAGTCAACCTTTATAACATGGTGGCTTAAACTTTAATGATAAAATAAACTACACGAAACACATACTTATCTTAAAACCTCTCAAAACAAGTGGTGAATTAGGTAATAATGACAATGACAATATAATCAGCTTTCTTTGTTTTAAGAGGCCTTCGTTGATATGAAAGAGCAAATGAAGCTTGAGCTCGCTCTTGGCACGTACTCCATTATCGGGTTTTCTTGTTTACTGAAATAACAAGCTGTCAATCTACACTGATTATCTTCATCCGATTCATCGTCTTCGCCAATGGGGTCCGATTTTTAAGGATAAAAAATAGATCAGTACAAACGGCTTTTGTAGAGAATAGAAAGTAGTTTACGAAAGCAAATTATCATGTAATTACGCTTTGCATCGTCAAAGTTGTATTTTGTTATAAATCAGCTCGTGACCCCTATGGTGCACCGATTTGATTATTTAAGGAGATACATGGCAAGTCAAAACTGTCATTCTTTATTGCCTTGCTTTACTCTGTTGAGCTGAAACAACTGTTCTTTTAAAAGAACTTGTGTTCTTGGCGATTTTAGCTTCGGCACTAACTTTTCCCTGGAAGCCACATGGTAAGTAAAAAAATAGCTTGTTAGTTTACAATTTCTAAAATAGATGTGCATCACTTAATATTTTACCGTGATCTGGTAATATTCAAAAAGTCCTTTTTATATTGCAGCGCTGGTTTACATGCGACATTTTTCATCCTTCATGGCTGAGAATTCCTTGTCTTGCGTTTAAACTCTGTCGACCTTAAGTAGCTTGATAGAGACATATGTTTGATTTTCTGGCTGTCGCGTAATTGTCTTTGTATGTCTTGGGACGATTAGCGACGCAAGTGCTGTGAGATATTTCAACATCCCGTAACAAAACGCGAGAACTGCAAAGAGAAAACCGCAAAACGGAGCAAATAAAAAACAAGAAAATATATAAACCCAGTGCACACCTTAATTATCCTGCATATCAAAATTTGAGAAATAAAAAAGGAAGTCACCGATTTCGTGTTTGAGTTCGTTGCAGTTAAAATTAAAATGTCTTTTTTGAATTATAATTAATCTTAGATAAAACATACGACAAGACTGAAAAGCAAGAACATAGCCATGCATATTCGTATGACGATACTTAGTGAGATCAAAACATTTTTTTCTCCTTTGGTTTGTTGCCGTGGTTCATGATTAGCTGGCCTTTCGCAGGACTTTTACATGAAAAATTTGTAGCTGAGCAAAGGAGAGGAGCAACGAACAAGGAATTCACTTACGCATGTTTAAGTTAACCAGTCCTTGACGAAGGATTAGAAACTGACATAAAACATTTCTCCTCAAGGCATGGACTTTGCTGTTGATGACCCACCGGGCAAAGAAATTTGTCCAGTGGAAACCGACAAACGGGGCAATTAAGTTCGCCGGACATCATCATTTTGAAAATAAAGGGAAACATTGGTTGAAAAATTAGATCCTAGGTCAAATATTTTGAGGTTCCCTCTCATACTAAGTTAAAATAGTTTTTACGTTTTTTTGGGTAGCCTTTCCTGAGGTTTCAAACTGTTTCACCACACCACACCTGGTAGCGGTTTGTCGACTTTGCTAGCATACGTTTTGGCATAATTTATCAAACCGAGCATAATATTTAGCTTTTATCTAGGTTTAACACTGCTAACATATTCTGACTTTTCTGAGTTCTGTCCTTCACGAAATGACGTAATTTTCGTAATCTAAACCAAAAATTTTCGAAAAATTATTCCATTCAAATCTTTGAATCTGAGGTTTTCCTCAATCGAGCACATGAAGACGTTAGCCTTTCCTTTTTTGCATGCTTTTTAATTAGTCTCTTGATAATGGAGTCATGCATGATGATCCCGAAACGTCGAGCAATAAATCTTTCCTGGTTTTTTAAATATTTAGAATCGTAAAATATTGGTAGTGTCTGGGTAGCGACTGGGCCGACTGGGTGTTAACATCAAGTTCCATTTCTTAATTGTCTCTTTCTTAATTATGCTCTATTAAAGAAGCAAGGTCTTGTCATAGTCGAGACTGTGTGATCCACTTGAAAACCTATATTACTTTTCCACAACATGTATATAAAGTCATGGTTCGCCGGCGAACGATAATTAGAAGAAAAAACCGTTTTAACCTATTAACTCTATTCTCGTGAGTTTTCCTTGATCTCGGTGATACCTACCCTAAAACAGGTTTTAAAAAGAAATACGCCCACAAGGGGCCTTATTGTGACCTTTACGGCGATAATCTGGCGCTATTTTATTCTGATATCAGTCCCGCCTTCATATCAGTTTTGCCTTTTAAGTTTAGAAAACAATGAAGTTATTTTGTAAAATTGACTAGGAATCTTTCATGACCCGAATGATTTTTATGTTTTTACAGACCCCTTTTTTGTTAACAAAATATTCTTTTTTTTTATCAGCTCCTGTCTATGGCAACAGCTACGGCGAGTCTCAGTCTGACGGCAAACGAGGCTCGGCAGAGAACTGGTACCGCTGGCCAAAAAGCAATGACGGCAGTGTCGATATCACCTATTATTTCGGTAACTAAAAAAAGTGAATTTTTACCACAGGGACCCGTACAACTGGCTGTCTGTACGTAGAAAATGTAAAAACAAGTGAGAATGCCTTTAGGCTAGTAAAAATAGTGAGAATAAATCTATGTTTAGTTTTGAAATAAACGTAAGCTTCCGTGAGTAGTTGTCCGTTGTTTAGGGTGTAAAAAGGAAAAAGCAAATTTTAGAGGTTAGAATGGAAGGTTTTACGTTAAAATTCCTGTCACGGCGTTTCCCAGACTTATCTATACTTAGATTGAATTTACCACGAATTTCCGTTGACCAATCACAAGCACGGACTTCAATACTTCCATGAAAAATTAAAAAGAAGAAAACAACAAAAGGTCGCCATCTTCTTCCAATCCGATGCGCGCTTATGTAGACCGGTACTGGCACACAGACAGATTTCGCGGGAAAATGGGGCTAAAAATAGACCGGTCTGTAAAAATACCGTGACATAGGCTTCGTATAGGAGTTCCACACTCCTAGTGATGGGCTCCTGATTACCTGATTAGAGGATGAGCTCTCTCAGTTTCCTTCGACGTTTGAACGTTTCTTCGCTTGTACAGTTAATTAGCCGTTCGCCAGCCATCAGCAGACAAAAATCTCCAGCCGCCTTCTGTTTTAAAAGTAGTTTAATTTAATGCTCACACGATGTTTGTTTATGTTTGAAGCCAATAATTTGAATCCAGATGCAAAACAATGGGCAGAAACTGTCATCCACCAGTTATCTCAAGACACCTGCATTAATTTGATTGAAGGAAGTGAAGATGATCATGAAGTGAAGTTCACTGACGGAAATGGGTGAGTATCGATTAGAGGGAAATTAAGAGTAAAATCTGCATAAGAACCAAGAGACCCATCACGTTGCAGCTAATCCTGGTTTCTGTAGCATGAAGCGACTCCTTGGATGGGATGCATCGCAGGGGTACCCCCAGCATTAAGCTCGCTGGTACCCATTTCAGTGTACACGTGGGTGGAGAGGGACACTGTGAGAATAAAGTGTCTTGCCCAAGAACACAACACAATGTCCCCGTCCAGGGCTTTAACCCTTCTATCTTAGTAAACTAATATTTTCAGGTTTTCTTCAATTTAAAGGTAATTTTGTTTGTGGTCAACATAACTCAAAATGACGAGACCGAGCTCCTTTAATAGAATTATAAAGGGCTGGAGGAAATAGTTCTATACTAATTTTAAATGCATGAATATTTTTTATCTCTTGCAGCTGCAGTTCCTGGGTAGGGGACAGAAAAAAAGACACTCAAGATATCACTCTTGGAAATTTGTGTCATTTCAGAGGAACGATTGCTCACGAGATAATGCATCTGCTTGGATTTTACCATGAGCACACGAGGCTGGACAGAGATCAGTACATTACAGTGTACGAAAAAAATATTTTGGACGGTATGTTCCCAGAGACGGGACTCCCAAATATAAAGGACAGGAGTACTAGTCGTACCCGCTTTTAGGGTTGACAAAGTGTTTTAGTACCTTAAAGGGTGTTCCGCCCCAAAAGATTCACATAGGTATCTTTCGCTTACCTTTTCGGGTCTTTTAGGGTATCAAACCGAAAAATGTTCGACAGGAGATATTTAGGTGTGTGGAAAACCCGAATAGCGAATAGCAAATGATACGAATAGCTAGTGCGAATAGCGGCGAAC
Source organism: Catalaphyllia jardinei (assembly GCA_022496165.2). Lineage (NCBI taxonomy): Eukaryota > Metazoa > Cnidaria > Anthozoa > Scleractinia > Caryophylliidae > Catalaphyllia > Catalaphyllia jardinei. Next base: position 1,560,406 of record CM042751.1, read on the forward strand.
AGCAGTCGCGAATAGTGGAGAATAGTGAAGAACAGTCGTCAATAGTCACCGCTTTAGTTCAGTACTGATCCGGATACGCTTGGAGCGAACAGAAAAAACACGAGCTGCTCTGAAACCTGGTTATAAAAGCAAAACCATATAAGCTATAAATTAATTATCCAAATAAGCAACAGAATTTTAGTTAACTTATTACCTTTCCTTCTCAGGGCTCAGGCCAGGGCTGTCCATTGCCTTAAGAAAACAGAAAACGCAAGGATAACCTAAAAAAAACGAATTTACGCTTTGGCAGCGGGGAAAACAGAAGAAATTACATTTAGAAACACCTTTTGTCCTAAGTGAACAAAGATAATAAATTAAAGCTCGGTGATGAAATGTAAAAAGTGTCACTGAACTTTGTCCCACGCTCGTGCCATGTTGATCAGTTCACTTTTCATATTTCTCCTTCTGTCTGACACGCGTCTATGATTTTTTAGCGGGAAAATTCTATTCCACGTTGCTGCTAGGTTGACTGCGAGATACTGGGTACCTTATTTTCTATGATTCGCCACTATTCGCCACTATTCGCCATTATTCGCCACTATTCGCCACTGTTCAACACTATTCGCACTATTCGAGACTATTCGCACTTCTAATGCTTTTCACTATTCGTTACTCGGGACTGTTCGTTATTCCCTTATCGCGACTTTTATCGGTTTTCCAGACACACGAGATATTTGTTAATGAACTGATTTTTAATTTCTTCTCAAAATTGGTATCTCTTAGGAGTAAGAAAGGAGGAAGAAAGACGGGGTTGGGACATCTATCATGTTGCACAATTTTTTTGGGGGGGAGGGGGGGTTTCTGATTTTTGCAGGTTTTTCCATCATCCACATGCCAAAGGATTTCCAGAAAAAAAAAATTCCCTCACAGATTTTCTCCCCAAAAATTTATGTCACTGTTGGAACTATGTATTCAAACATTACAAGTAGAATCTTGTTGGTACTATTTATTTTAAAAAGGGTCATTTACGTTCAGAAACAAAACGATGAAATGTTATCCTGATCCATTCAACAGTAAGCCACACAGGAACACGACTTAGGC
>CM042751.1:1561495-1625157 GCA_022496165.2 Catalaphyllia jardinei
GGAATTTTTTAACCCGGAAAGAAAAATTTGCGAATTCAAAAATATCCGGATATGTGTGGACGAGTCTTATAAATTGGGGACCTCAAGCAAACCACAACGGCAAAGGTAACGTGAACGTCACCAAGCAAAAGGTTCAATGACCAGGACAATAGCTGTGTACGTGTGTTTTAAATCTATGTACATTTCTTTGCCGTTCTCTGGAGGTTAAGAAACATCGACATCGCATCCGAGGACGACCCTTGGTAGAAAACGAGTTTTTATTTTACCAGCGAAATTCACGATTATCTGGATCAGTTCTGTTCGCCAGTAGCTCTGAAAACGTGATCAGGCTAAATATGCAATGACATCGTCCAATTCCAAATAGAAGTACCAAAAATTAGCAGTCGACGTCGTCCACGTTTCGTAGACGGAGCAGAACTCGGTCATTGCACGTGCACAGCTATTGTTTTGCTCATTAAACCTTTTGTTTGGCGACGTTCTCGTTGCCGTCGTCGTCAAGGTTTGCTTAAGCTCCCTAACAACGTGAAATGACCAAGTTTTCCGTATTTTTGAAAACACGAACGGCGAAGGCAACTAATTTTTCGTAATTTAATTTTGGAATTCATCTAGCTTAAGTAAGTTCTGAGAGACAGAGAGGTGCACTGAACAAGTTTATACAACTGCAAAATTGGAAATTAAAATATCAAACTATTTTGTCACTGGACGTTGTCCCATGACGTCGCTGCCGTCATTGCTTAAGGTCTATATTGTGATAGAGTGAAACTGATGACTAAATTTCCGTGTTGAACATCTCTGCATGTTGTTTCACTTGTCAATGACATGCAGCTTAAAAAATGCAAAAACGTTGCCATTTCATTTGAATTAAACAAGACTTCCCGAAACCGAAAAACATTAATACCCAGCAAGAGAAATCGGTCTTTTCCAATCGCAAAATTTGGTTCTCGCAAATACATAAAATCGCGTAAACTAGTGTGAACTAGCTAAGCCTTCTCATTTTCTTGTCTTTGTATTCGTGGGCAGGGTATTCGTCGCAGTTTGAAATACAAAGCCAGAACAACTTTGGATATCCGTACGACAAACAGATCATGCAATACAGGAATACTGCCTTTGGCAAAAAACTGAGTGATGGCACTAAGGCTACAACCATGGAGTCCAGATCCGATCCTTCAGAAACTCTGGGAGCAATTTCCCACATGGATGCTAATGATTTGGAAAAGATCAACGCATATTACGAATGCAGTAATGCTCCATCCTGTAAGTTACGTTGTACAAAAACACAGTAAGAGTGCATACCCGCCAAGTGGAAAATCAGGTCGGCCCATATCTCCGGTATCTGTACCATGAAGTGACCAGGAGTGTCTTTACTCTCGCTCCCTTCCCCCCGGATGGATGCTAGTTCATTAATTGCAGGGTTACCCCCAGCATTAAGTTCGCCGGTACACATTTATACACCTGCCTATATACCTTATATACCTCTAGAGAGATGTACTGTAAGGGTGAAGTGTCTTCCCAGGAACACGACACAATGTCCCCAGTGAGGTCTCGAGCTCAGACCGCTGCATTTGAAGGCAAGCGCATGCAGTAACCATGAGATACCCGCGCCTCAACATGCATAGTCAGTACATACTATTTTTTACTGTAATTGGCTACAGATTTCTATAAAAATCCAGGAAGACTCTAAATTATCTTAGCTAATATAAGAGTATTTGTATCTAGACCTCCCAGAAAACGCTTTGAGGCTTTAAGTGATTCCTTAGTATTGCATTTCGCATCCCCACTGTGCACGATTATCGTTTCATTAGCGCGCGCAAATGAGCCCGTGCACATAACGTATGAGATTTCTCTCAAGCTAAGCTCGACAGCTAAAAATATGCTCGTTTTCTCTTGAAGAAGCACCCTAAGGTAACTTTTTTATTGCACTAAATCAGTCTACAATTGAGTGCCTTTCCACTGACTGAGTAAGAAAACATTTTAACGTCAGGTAAAAAAAATACTGGCAAAAATGGTTACTCACCCTTTCACCCGTGACCTGAACATTATCAGCCCTGGAAGACGCACGCTACAAAGACTTTTTGTCAACTCTGATCCAAGATGTAGATTCTGGCCAAGAAGCAAATATCAAATTGTTCCTTTAATGTGATAGAATGTATCGATTTATTAAGACCTTTAAATTTTAACTCCATGTGTTCGGTCACTGATACCCCAAAACGTAGAGGCATTCTGAAAAAGAAAAACGCACTTGCTGGGTACCATTGCATGAATTTTTTCTCACCTTTGACGAGTAACGATTCTTGAACGAGCACTGTACCAGATATCTTTTGGTGCACATTTCAAATAACTGCATTATAAGAAACAACCAACAAAAAATGGACAAAATCTGACGTCAAGTGTTATTTCAGGGAATCACCTTAGTTAAACGTCGAAAGCCCGAGCGACAATGAATTACTTACAAACGTTTGCAAGTAAATTGGATAGAACTGATTAAAATAAAAACACCTGCAAGTGACACAAATGATACGGAGCATATTTGTTTGCAGTCGGAACAGTCTGTTCAGTTGTTGCCATGGGACCGATGGATATGTGTACGTACAACTCCTGGGTAGCTCTGGTACCACGCCGTGGCAGCTTGTGACATCGGGAGGACGACTATATTACGATGAAAACGAGAGTGGCGAGTAAGTTATTGTTGTTTTTATTGTTGGTACAAATGCTGTTACTGTTACCCTTGCTGTGCTTTCATATTTTGGGTATTTTTGTGCTTGCTCAGAGCACGATGTGTCAGTGGCTAGACTCGTAATTTTGTTTTTCTCAACTTGTGTTCAAGTTAGTGGCTTCTCGTTTGACGTAGGCACAACTCAGATCCACTCTGACGTTACTTCGTCTTTTTATTTCGCAAAGTTCTCGTGGGCGTAACAGTTCAATTATTTCTTTACTGAGTCATCATCATCATGCAGATCATCATGTCCTTATCCCTCTGAGGGAAATAGGGCCTTATATATCATATTTCTTTTGCACGTCTTCCAACACCTAAAGGCTCCTGTAATTTTGAGAGAAATTTCAAATATCTCTCGTAGTGTAAGTCCTAATTGCTATCGCATTCATACGATTACCTATACTTAACGGTGTGATGTAAAAATTGCTCATGCTTTCATACGATTACTCATTTATTTTATTATGGTTGGGAAGATTACAAACACCTGTGGCCATTTCCGAGTTCCCTCGTGCCTCTGCTTCAAAGCGAGTCTAAGTGCCAAATCATTCTTATGAAAATGACTTTGATTTGCATGAAAATGAAACTGCATGCAGAACTCATTTTCATATTAAAGGTTTTGCACTTAGACTCGTTTTGAAACAGAGCCACAAGAGAACTCGGACATATCGGAAATGGCCTACTTTGCACTACAGTGCAAAATGCAAATCAACTATAAATTGGCCTGCTCTTACAATCAGCCAATCACAATAAAGTTATTTTCTCAGTCATGAAATAAAGGGTCTTATTGTTACCGATACTATAAGCAGGTTCCCTCGATCGATCCGAAACATGTGGCTCTTCAAATGTGACAATGTAGCATTAAAAAAGATTTGAATCAAATTGAATTGGATATTTCTTTGTAAATTCGTTATCCTTTGCAGTGTACAGACACACCACCTGCCTTTTCCAGACGTGCGGACCATCGCCTCTGTCAAAGTAGCTCTTGAGGCTGAGGGTGACATAAAGACCAGGAAAAGGCGTTCGCTTGAAACGAAAACAAAAAGGTTACTTGATGGATGGACTCTTAAAAACGTAAGTGCCAATGTGGAATATGTAAGCAATAATTGTTTATTCCTTGCCATTTGACGCGAAAAGATGCTCTGATATTACTCCGCAGACTTTATCTGTTCAGAGATGGGACAGTTTTCCGAGAGCGTAGCTCGAGGAAAACTTTGAACTCTGAGGAAGGACAACTACTCTAGAACATTTTCACGCCAAAATGGAGGCTATTGTGTTTATCCTTGGAATATTTTTCGCAACGCGCGCAGTTTTTTAAACTAGAAAATATCACTCGGACTTTGCCCGTTTTAACTGGGCACATTCAGTCTATGATTTACCTTATTTTGATACTTTACCTTGGGCAAACACTCACTGAGATATCCGGGTCGAAAATTATAGAACAGGCTTCCCAGCAAACTAGGATTAGCTACGAGTATTAATGTTCAGGTAAGATGAACTTGGAAGCTCTACTGGTTGAAAGATGCGTGGCTGCATTATGTCCAATAATTAAGGGGGGATTCTACCTGAATAGGAGTGAAATTTGAAATTGTTTCAAAAGGGGATTGTTAAGGTTAAAAAGGGTTGCAATGGGAACTCTACTAGACAGTTGACCCCCCACATGCATACGTCGTAATTCGATTCTTAAGAATAATTTACATCTGAAATGTCAGCGTTTGTATCATAACAAAGTCAACACTAGCCTCGTTTCTGTTTTTAAACAGGAGCGAGGCTAAAAGGTCTGAATTCATGAAATTCATTTGGTGTGAGGGTCGTTATTTTTATCGTGTTTTCATTTAACAGTTGGAACTGGACGGCGTGTCTTACGGTGGGGGAGAACTCGATGTAGGAGAGGAGCTGACGCTTACAGTATAATGAAAAAGAGGAGCAGGACAAGGAATTCCACACTAAATCACAGACACGACACACAGAACGAACCACTAATTGAAACTAGGAGAAAAAAACATTAAACTCGACAAGGCATCAGCTTTGTTTATCAAGTAGCAGTGGTGAAATTATTATTTAATATTTATCTTTCTTTTCAAACTCATTCATAATTCATCAAGTTTAAAACAAACGAAATCATGAACATGACCCTGAGTGGTCTGGATCTTACTGAGCACAGCCTGTTTATTTTTTTAGTTTTAGCTTTCAAACACCAGTCCTCGAAATTTGTCTTCAGTACTCCGCTACGTGTGGTATTTCAACTCCGTTCTCAGTGTTTTATAATGTGGTGAAACACAGTTTTTGTGTTTTATATATTACTTTAAGTTCTTTTGACAGATATAGGGATAATCATATCACCATTGTTGTTTGTGTGCAAGCCACCCAAGACTTTTACACTTCTGGCGCGAACTTTATTAACTTTCAGGGTAGAGAGAGAGGAAAAATGAACTGATTCTAATTCTCGTTTGTTGTTTACTCAAGGTTGGTTTTCACTAGAGACGGAGTCGTAATCAAAAGCGTAGAGCGATACGATTTAGTGAAAATCAAACCGACGGAGGCAGAAGCAGAACACTGATTCTGTTTATGACTCTGTAGCTTACGATGAAGTGAAAAATGCATTGTCGGAGTCGCAAGCAGAAGCGGAAGAATAAACTAATTACAATGTTCGATTCTGGGCCTTGCGATCGGCTGGTTCTTCTGCTTCTGCTTCGAACTCCGATAACCTAGTTTTCACTGGATCATAAGCGACGGAGTCGTAAACGGAATCGGAAGAAATGGAAACGTTCTGATTCTTCCGACTCCGATTCCGTCGAGCTTATGACTTCGCTTACGACTCTGATCTTCGATTTTCGCTATGTCATAAGCTCTCTTCCGAATCCGAATCCGACTCCGACTCCATCGCTAGTGAAAAACAGCCTTCAAGAGCTTGTTTCAAGAGCAGGCGATTATCTTTCGAGTGTAGCAGTATATCACTTTTTAACCGTATCATTTTTGGAAAGAATTTGCCAAGAAATTCGTTACCGGGAACCTTTTCTATAACACTGTTGCTTCAAAACATGTGATAGCAAATTGACACATCAATCTAGTGGAATCTAGTTTAGTCCCAATACACAATCGAAACACAGCACATTAAAGTTGCACTTCACTAACAGAAGAAAAACGACATGACAGTTTTAACAAAACTTGTGTGGACATTCACTCACCGGATTAATCGATTTATGAACCAGGTCAGATGATCAGATTAATATTAAATTTAAAATTAGGTAGTGTAGAGTATTAAACTCTAGGAGTTGTATGATCTACTCTTAAAGATCGCACAGTCAGCCCTTGATATAGTGAAAAATAAAACGAGCATTGAAAAACAAACTCTCTTCAGTATTATATTAGAAATCAAACATTTCCGTTATGGTGTGTGAGGTATAGTTCGTTTCTGAAAGGATCACACGAGCCAAGATAAGAGCGGGAATGTGAAAGCAAAGAGTGGTTTAGAGAGGTGTACAAATTTGCACACAGAAACACCCAAGATCTGATGATTCGCGTTTATTATTGATTATAATTCCATTCTGAAAATAATCAAGCCTACTGCATTTGCACTCAAAATGTTTAGCACTAAAATTCCTCTACCTGCTTTCCTCACTAAAATTATAGAAATTTTCCTTGGGAGAATTCCTATTTTGGTCAAGATGACAAGACCTTGGATTCTGATAAATGTGTCGTAACTGGAAGGTGGGGGGGGGGGGGGGGGCGAGAACAAATCATTTCCCGCTCCAACAGATGTTTTTAACACTCCCTGTCCAGTGTTAAATGCAAAATAGTATATAAATCACAGTCTCTCAGCAGGCTATCTGCTGCTACTCAAAATAAGTTGTCCGACCTAACTAACCCCCTAGAAGTCACACGCCTCTTCAGAACCTGCAATTTTATTGGCCTCCTGTTTCATGCACTTCTATTGTGTTAAGGTTTTACTGTTTCTGTTGGATGTTTCTGTTATTGTCACTGCCAATCCTGTTTAGCGTTACACTTTCTGGGGGAGACGTGGCACCTTCATTCCTAGCTGTTTGGAGAGCCTTCTTTCAGACCCTATAGTATCCGAAGGTTCGGCAAGAAAAGTACCTAAGTATCAGCTCATTAAGTCCGCAAATGTGCATGTATTCATGATCAAACCATTGAATATTCTATATATCTTGCGAAACAACATCTTTTGAGTAGTGACACCAAGGATATATATAAATAATCACTGGTTTTCGTCAAAAGCTATGGCAAAGTTGTACATGATATAGGCATAGTTGATCCAATTATGCATGGTTTTCACTTGAAGTGTCGACCGTAAATTAAGAAAGAGAAAACACATGAACAATTTGAATTTGCAATACAAAGTTAAACCAACTTAACTTCCTTTATATAAATCCTTACAAGCGACAAGTCCAATCTTAAATTATATATCTTCGTTGGATGAATTTCAATAACTGACATTCAGAAAGATAACAGTGAGTGCACGGACACTACATTTTCAACAAACACATACAAAGCAAGCTGGAACTGTTGGGAATTTATAACTGCTCTTAACGGTATAATTTACATAATTAATCTTGTCAGTGGTTAATAGTAAGGTACGTGGTTCAGCAGCATTCTGCATTCAATTGTTACGTGGGTGATATTTTCAAAATAAGGTATCTCTGTCATTTGTATTAAAATATGAAAGTCACACTGTAATAGTATGATTGGAGAATTTTTTTTAAATCACACGATCCTTTATAGCTCGGGTAAGTATTGACAGATTTCCATAATTTTTTTTCATTTTGTTCCGCTGAAGGTTTTCTTTCATACTATGCTATAATGAATTTCCTACTTGTTAACAGTTTTAAACGAAACGCTTGTAATATCATACAAATAAAAAGGTTACACTTGATTGTGAAAGAGCCGACAGGAAGATGCATTTGTAATAACCGCTCTTCTTTGATACTAAAAAACTCTAACTTATGGAATTCCAAAATGTTGGCAGTGAGAAACTTCTTCTCTACTAGCCATTCATATTTTTTTCCAGCAAATTTAACTAGGTCTGTTTATTTTCATTTACTTTTTCATTGTCATTACTTTCCTTATTTGGCATTAGCCTTCGTGTTTAAATTTAATTGTAATTTTGTTAGCCGTTACTTCTGAAGATGTATGTTGAAGCATACGAAACGTTAAGTTTATAAATGAAAGTTTTTACAACATGCGTTGTCTCGTTATGTTTACAACCGCAATTTGTCTGTTATCCTATGACAGCTTGGGACAGTCACATTTTGGGGCACTTTAAAACTTATAGACTTCTTGTTTTGGCTTTGTTTCTAACCATTGGTTTCTCTCATGCTTCATTGCATTAAAATCAAAGCCCATCTGTTGGTCTTTACTAGATATTCATACAAGCGCCCTCGTATGTAAGCCCATCTCAAATCGGCCCTTTATACAAGGACATCTCTGAGGACTTGATAATAATGGTCATTGTTGATAATGCATTAATGACCAACATGTTATAATTACAGTATGTGCCCTGCTGTTTTTTGGCAATTGTACCATTCACTTATTGTTTCCGCAGGTGACTTAAACCACAACTGACATGATATATAAAATCGATATCTTGTTGCTATTGTGTATGTGCCATGAATTACATGCAACCAATCGTAGCTGGTTCATGCACTTTGTACCACTTGTGACGTCAGGGATTCAGGCGTTAATAGATATTCTTGATTAGCAGATATCAAATAGAGCTAGGATAGATCTATCCGCACATGCACAGCTGTCCGTTTTGGATAACAACGGCATTCTGACGTAGCTAATTGAGAAAAAGTGTAAGCAGTTTTTGGCCCAAATTGGTGGTAATTAAGTCTAACTTTTGGCTTATAAATCATGTTCTAAGTAAATACTGTACAATTTGGTACCTACCCCTTATGAAAATATTGCTCCTTGATAAAGAATTGCTTTTTCAACAAAGTTGAGCCCAATTCAGGGCAGTGGCAGCTAAAAAACTGTGTTAACGGTAAAAAGAAGCATTTTTTGCGAAAATTTGGCAGTTAAAGGAACATGTTTTAAAAACAACCAAATGATGTAGTCCTGCCTGGAAATTCATGGCCACACTCCATCAAAATCTTAAATATGTTTAGTTTAGCAGGCTTCGCCACCAGGGAAGGAGGGTCAGCCTAGACATTGCCAACAGGGGAGGGGACAATCTCAGGCTGTCCTTCTATCATGCTTCGGAGTTTTTGTTCATCTTTTGGCCAGTGGAACTTCATGAACAAGTTTAAAAAGCATGGCACATCACTTCTGAACGATCCTTTGAGCATGATGGTCATGAATTTACTTTTCCGGTCGCTGGCATGGACAGCAAGGTCAGCTAATATCAGATCGGATTCAAGTCGTAACATGCACTGTTCGTCAGCTGAGGGTTCAAAAACATCTAGGTTACCAGTCCTTGGTATAATTCTCAAATGAAGAGAAATCGTCGTTACGGAAGCTTGGAGAATAATTTAAACAAACGAAAACCATAGAACACGCAATTTCAAATATGTTGGGATCTATTCCTTTACATCTCAGACGTCTGAACATGAACTTAGGCTAAAGCTTTCGGAGAATTTTCACATGCACATTGCGACGGACGCGTCCTCGGCGCGGTCTGTCAACATTGTTGAGACATTTAAAGCGTACCAGTACAGAATTTCAGTAATGTGTACCGTTTTATCTCCAGACATAAATTTAGATCACTATGTGCGTTTTTGTCGCGATCCCTAATTAATTGTTACACCTCGCCATCGATGTGTAACATGACATGAAGTTGATGTATCCGAGGACAGATTCCTTACGATTGGGCACTACTTTGAGAAATAAATGTTAATGCCAAGTCTTGCAACACACTGCTATAGATGAGTCACTGCGCATAAAATATGTCACTAACAACAGAATGTTCCGCAGCATTGTTATCTTTTAGATAGCCTAGTCTAGTGTTTCTATTTTTGGCTGATCAGATCTTCATAAATAATTCTGATTATCTTGATTACAAATAATAAATTAAGTCTTAGGCATAATTTGAATCGAAAATAAATAACAGTCTTTATTATTCTTATTGTTGTGGTTATCATTATTATTATTATTATTATTATTGTTATTATTATTATTATTCAAGCTATTATTATTATTATTATTATTATTATTATTATCAATACTCAAAGTTCTTTTAGCCAATAGTTTTTAGTTAACCAAGTTGCCTCTGGTTATCGACCAATTTTCCGCCACTGACATTTTCAATACGTCTATACGACGAGAATAATCGAAAAGAGAAGAAATCTACTTACTGCTTAATAGAGTTGTCTTTTACTCATCATCCACCTGAACGCCTGGCATCCAACAATTATTTTGGAGCAAACCCACTGGAGATACTGACACATTTAAGCTGATGCTGTGTTTCATTTCTGTGTAATGGCTGTTGACTCAGAAATACCAGCAATGTGTAAATTAAAAATTATATGAATCGTATCTTTTTCAGAATGAAATACTTATTTACAAATGTTGTATTGTTTTGACAGAACATATTTCTAATTTGTAACTACCAAAACAAGAAAAGAAGGCATTCAGTTTTGTAGAACATTGCATCTAATTTGAAGTAAACACTTTTATAACATTAAACCATTTTTAATTTAGCCATGTTTGTATCTCTTGTTATAATTTTTAGGTCTTAGAAAGGTGCCCCTTGGGTTATTACGGGTTCAAACATAACAGTTTTTAAAATAAATTTCTAAGTCGATTTAGACACATTTTTCGCAGTTTATTACCATTTTTTACCTTCCTCCTTAACTATAATTACTCGTTTTTGTCTCCCCATTTCTTTACCAACCAGTCCATGCTAATCTCTCCTTTACGTGGCTGCATTGAAGTTTGTTGATCCCTCAACATTAGTGCACACTTTAAAATCTAACAATTTGATCTAACCTAATGTCATTTTTTTATTATCATTATTTTCATTTTTTTGTTTACAACAATTTCCGAACACACATACCCGCCTTGATCTAATACGCACTGTTTCAGAGGAGATTGGGGAACCCTTTTATAAGGCGATCCCATATGTTTACACCTGAAATGCCAGAAAGGGTGCTTGCCCTATCTACAGCTTAAAGGGGTTTTAAGACAAGAATTTTATTAACCACCTTATGGACTGCTGAATCAGCAGTAAAGAAAGGCTACGTGGTTTATTTCAATCAGATAAGCTCCATACAGCACACCTGATCGTGCAATAGCAAAAAATATATATTAACGTTACATTGCTAACTTGAGGAAGAAAAACATGTTGAGCTACAAAATTTTCATTTGTTCAATTTGTCGGACAATATTATGTATACACAACGGTACCAGCTTAAGTTGCAAATTTTACAGCGGTGTTTTATGAAGCGCGCGGTACAAAACAGATTGTAATATTTTATTATCATTTTGATAAAAATCGAGTCCCAGATCTATTATCTGCATGCTCTATTCAATTTCATGTTCCAATGATCAGAAATGACACGACATGGTGGGGTGTTATTAAAATGTCACTTTCATTTTTAAGTAACATTTTAAAATGATAACGTGACCTTGGCTTACAGCTTGCAGAACCTGTGGCTCACTGATGTTACTTAAACAGTTGCACCGGTAATTACCATTTAACGAAATTTCATTATAAGACATTAAAACTTTCTCCAACTGATGTTTAATTGAAAGACTGGTATAGTCATAATAAAGTCGAAGCCGTTTCGAGATCATTAAGAGGGCGAGATCGGTTATCAACTGAAACTGACATTATAATTAGCATTGATCTTGTTTTGTAAACAACGAAATGACAATAATACCACATATATCGAGAAAATGCAACAGTGACCTCTGGCGGAGTGATGAAGTTTCGAAGCCTGAGGCTTGTTATTGTGTGCTTGCTGTTAATCTTTATAACATGGTGACCTTAACTTTGATGATGATGATGATGATGATGATGATATTAACTACACGAAACACATACTTATATTAAAACATTTCGAAATAATCTTCTTTTAAGAAAACTTTGGTTTTTCAAGTGGTGAATTAAGTAATAATGACAATGACAATGTAACTAGCTTTCTTTGTTTTAAGATGCCTACGTTGATATGAAAGAGCAAATGAAGCTTGAGCTTGTTCTTGGCACGTACCGCCATTATAGCGTTTTCTTGTTTATTGAAATAACACGCTGTCAATATACACTGATTATCATTATCCGATTCATCTTTTTCGCCAATGGAGCTCGACCTTTAAAGATAAAAAAGAGATCTGCATTCATTACAAACAGCTTTCTCAGAATAGAAAGTAATTTACGAAAGCAAATGATTTTGTAATCACACTTTGCATCGTCAAAGTTGTATTTTGTTATAGATTAGTTGACGACCCCTATGGTGCACCGATTTGCTTATTTAAGGAGATACATTGCAAGTCAAAACTACCATTCTTTATTGCCTTGCCTTACTCTGTTAAGCCGAAACTAGAACAGGTTAAAATAATGGCTGTTCTTTTAAAAGAACTTGTGTTCTTGGGGATTTTAGCTTCGGCACTAACTTTCCCTTGGAAGCCAAATGGTAAGTCAAAAATAGCTTGTTAGTTTACAATTTCTAAAACAGATGTGTATCACTTATTATTTTACCGTGATCCGGTAATCTTCAAAAAGTCCTTTTTTATTGCATTGTTTGTTTACAAGTGATTTTGCATTATTCGCGGCTGCTGCTTTCCTTGCGTTTTAACTCTGTCGACCTTTAGTAGCTTGTTAGTTTTGTTATCGTTAAAATGGAGAAGGTTTTCTGCAATTAGAATTCTGTGAATAAATTTAAAAAAAGATATTCGATTTCTAAAAACTAGTTGGCTATATCTTTGATTTTGTGGCTGTCACACAATTGTCTTCTCGTGTCTTGGGGACGATAAGCGCCACTTCAAAAGTAGCTTAACACAAGTACTGTGAGATATTTCAGCACCACGCAATAAAATAAAGAAACGAAAGCAAATCTAAGGTGGCTTTCAGCCCAATGTACAGAATTTATTTCTAACTTTGTCAAAAGGTGCATCCTATCTTGCTAATCAAAATTTGATAGTTTTAAAACGGGAGTCGCCGAGCTGAGGTTCTTAAAAGTTAAAGTTAAAATTTAAGAGGGTTTTAGCTGATAATAATGTTCCTATAACAATCTATTGTGTCACGAAAATGATAAAAACGTGTTAATCAGTGATTGGGCAGTTTTTTTTTATATTGTAATTGTAGCATCAACGGCTAATGAGTGGTTCTGATGACCTATTAAAATTTAATACTTGGAAAGTGTTGGAAATCGTTTTGAGGACCTTAACTAACTTCTTTTTGTACCGGCGTTATTGTAAACAAAATATGTAAATAAGATCAAAATATAACAGTTAATGATCTTTGACCTTCAAAGTCCACTTGATAAAAACAAAATAACTTCTCTGTAAAGTGATTTACAAACGATTGATCAAAATAACAACTGGGTATATAGCAAGTTTAAATTAATTTTAGCCCCCTTCGTTTCATAATTATATCTGTTCCTCCACATGTCACCGAACGCTAGGCGTTATAATAGAAGTTATAAATTGCCCATTTTAATTATCCTCACACTTGGTGCAATGTCGTTAACGGTTTTAGATATAATATAAGACAAGACTGAAAAGGTAGAAGCCTTTCAGCTGAGCCAGAAATTTAACCAGTAGGTCAGAAATTTGACCAGTAGGAATTGGACCCTCTGTCAAATAAAATAAAAATGAGTGTAAAAAGTAAGAGAAGACGGCATTGCACAAATCGTAACAAGGCACGCTGATAAAAAATATCACTCAATATTTTATGCCGAAAAAAATAGCATCCGACTAACTTCGCTCGTTTAATCGTGGAAATGACAAAAAAAATCAAGTATGAATTTAAACTAATTTCCCGAGGCACCTACTCAAACGGCTGAAAGACCTGTAAATGACATACAGCTCTCTAAAATACCCTCTACCTAGGGTGACAAATTCAAACAAATTTTGAACGAAAAAAGTTATTTTGTGGTGAATATGTTTTAAGAGTTGTTTGCTTTTCACCTAGACTTTAATTTTAGTCAGTGATACTTAAACATAAGACGGTCTCTTCATTTCTTGTTATCTGCATTCGTTGAATTGATTTAAAATGATATAAGTAAAGTAAAAGAAATGGGGTTTAACAGTATTACATCCCCTGAGTGACTCGCCTCTTTCTCCAAAAAATGAAGACGAGCAACTTCTTTCTAGCAAGCCTTCCCTGATCTCAGATCTCAAAAACGAAATACGCCTAAAAGAGGCCTTAGTGTGGTCTTAACTGCGTTCAATAGGCATAAATAGATTGTGCTCAGCAACTTTTGCGTAACTTTTAGCGTTTTGAGCAACTCTTTGCAGTGCCAGCAACCTAGGGCAACGTTTGCTTTCCTTGGCAACTTTTGAGCAGCAAATTGATATAAAACTCATCCAAACCATAAAAGGTCGTTTCATTTCGAAGGATTTTATTAAACCTGGTTTTATCAAACTGATTGTATTAAAACTAAGGATATACAATAAAATGACAATAAAATAACACTGGCATTACGCACGAAATCTGGACAGCGGCTATCTATCTATGCAAGTGGTAAGTACTTCGTGTATCCCTTATCATAGTGTATTAAGAACGTAGCATAGTATATTTCTCCCTATTATAGTGTATTAGATACACTATAATATCTGGGAGGGATACATGAAGTACTCCAAGTAGGATCCAAGTAAACTTTGCAAGGTTGACTAGTTAGAAACTTTAACTAGAAAATACGTATCTCATTGAAGTTATGTTGAGTTTAAAGAATGTATTGATTACAACATAGTATTTATATTTGTCATATAACAATGGCTTTTGGCCTCTTTTACTGATTGTAAGAATATTTAATGAAAGTATTTAAATGGCAACAAACAAACAAACACGTTTTGAGTATTTATCTAAAACAAAACGACTCTAGTGGCAACTTTTTGGTGGAAACTTTTTGATATTTGAGAAACTTTAGAGCAACTTTCGGGTATATTGTGAAGCAACTTTTCTTGAATTTACTAGCACAATCTATTCATGCCGAGCGTTCAACGATAATCTGGCTCTCTTGTGACATCAATCTGGCCTTCATACCAGCTTTGCATTTCTAGTTCAGAAAACAATGAAGTTACCTCATAGTTATCTCACTTGTGGTACATTTCCCCGCAAGGCAAGGACTCCGCTGATAATAATCCCCCGATCGAAGTGTATCCAGTGGAAGACAATCCTATCGGGTCCAAGCGCAGTGAGGCGCAGAACAGCCAAGTTCGTAGAAAAGCACTGCTCCGGAATTTTCTAAAAAGACGGGGGCACTTATTACCTGCACAAGATAGAGAGGAAATTTATCCACTGGAGACCCTTTCAGCTAAACGCGGTAAGAACCGTAAGAGAAATATTTGATTCCTCCACATTTTCACACACCTAGAAGAGAATTGAAAATACGATGCACAGCAAATAATTTTTGACGAATTCCGAGGTGTGTTCAAAAATTGAATTGGTTAATATGTGATGTATTTTCTTAATCTGACTGACTGAATCTGACATCAGTCCCACCTTCTTACCAGCTTCGTATTTCCAGTTCTGAAAACAATTAGGTTACTTTACAGTTATCTTAATCCGTGTGGTGTATTTCCCCACAAGGCATTGACTCTGCTGGCGATGAACCCCCGATGGATGGGTATCCAGTGGAAGAAAACCCTTCCGGGTCCAAGAGCAGTGAGGCAAAGAACAGCCAAGTTTTAGAAAAAACGCTCGGGAGTTTTCTAAATAAGCGTGGAAACGTATTACCTGCACTAGATCGAGAGGAAGTTTATCCACTGGAGACCCTTCCGGCTAAACGCGGTAAGAACCGTCAGTGAAATATGCGATTCCATACCGGATAATTAGGTAATAGCGGTTATCATGGCTAGCTGTATTCCTCGTGAGACAAGGCCAGGCCGACAACACCAGGAACCACCTACCCTTTTTGATAAGTGTGTGGGTCTTTAACGTCCCCTGCTAACCTGTAACACTGAACATGCAGGGCCTATACGGTGTATATTCCTTATCCGAGAAGACTTAAACGTCTAACTATATTTGCAGGTATAATTACAAAAGGCAGCCTGCTCTCCTCAGTTATCAGGTTAAGATCCTGAGTGTTGGTCAGGTCTGGGGCTCGAACTCTCGACCTTCAACACAGGAGACTGGCGCTCTACCAACTGAGCTAATCAGGCGACGGTTGAGGTCACGTGTTTTTTAAGTTGACCGCTGACATGGCGCTAATTTTCGAGTGGCTCGCATGTTATTCGAATGCCGGTCAACGCTAACCCAATAAAATATTTTTGGTATACAAATGTTCTTCACTGCTTTTGCTTTGTAAAATTCTCGCATGTCTTGGGTTAGCTTAATGGAGCTGTAAACAACTCGGTCCAGGAGTTTTAGGATTTCCTTTAGACAAACTCGATGAGTTATTGATGAATTTGAGAAGCTAGCTTACTGAATAGCTCTCTAGCGATGAGTTGTGGGCAAAGATTCAAAATATGACTAAGAATCTCCCATAATCCAAATGATTTTCATGTTTTTTGCAGGATCCTTTATTTGTTAACAATATATTCTTCTTTTATCAGCTTCTGTCTATGACAACAGCTACGGCGAGTCTCACTCAGAAAACAGCAAGAATGGCAAACGAGGCTCGGCGTCGAATGCATACCGCTGGCCAAAAAGCAGTGACGGCATTGTCGACATCACCTATTATTTCGGTAACTAAAAAAAAAACGAATTTACCACAGGGGCTTGTACAACTGGCGCAACTGTACGTAGAAAATGTAAACAAAAAAATATGAGAATGCCTTTAGGCTAGTGAAAATAGTAAATACCGCGAATAAATCTTTGTTCATTTTTTTTTAAGTAGGCTTTTTTGAGTAGTTGTCCGTTGTTTAGAGTGAAAAAATAGAACAAGCGAATTTTAGAGGTTAGAATTGAAGGTCTTAGGTGAAAAATTGCTGTCACGGCGTTTTCACAGACTGATAAATTTTCAGCTTGCGTTTACTGCGAATTTAGACCCCCGCAGGAGCTACAGTGACCAATCCGGCACAAGCACGGGCTTAAATCTTAACTGACGTCATCACTTCACCTAAAGAAGAAGAAAGCAATTCGAGGCCGCCATTTTCTTCCATTCCGATGCGCGCTCGTGTAAACCGGAACTGACACATTTCACAGGCAACGAAGCCTAAAAATAGACTAGTCTGTGAAAATGCCGTGACATAATTTAAGCTTAGTATGGGAGTTGCACACTGCTGGTGATGGGCTCCTGATTAGATGATGAGCCCTCACGGTTTCTATCGACCTTTCAAAGTTTCTTCGCTTGTACAGTTAATTAGCCTCTCGCCAAGCCAACCATCAGCAGACAGAAATCTCGAGCCGCCGTCTGTTTTAAAATGCAATTTCGAGACTTGATGCTTACACAATGTTTGCTTATGTTTGAAGCCAGTGGTTTGAATTCCGATGCAATGAAATGGGCGAAAACTGTCATCCACCAGTTATCGCAAGACACCTGCATTAATTTGGTTGAAGGAAGTGAAGATGATCATGAAGCGAAGTTCGCCAGCGGGAGTGGGTAAGTGTCGACCAGACGAAAGGTGAAAATGGTAAAGTCTGCATACGAACCAAGTGACCCATCAGGCTGGAGCTCTCCCGGTTTCTGAAGCAGGAAGCGACTTGGAATATTTTGCACTTTTCCCTGGATACGATTCTAGTCCATCGCAAGGTTACCCCCAGTATTAAGTTCGCTGGGACTCATTTGTACCCACAGGTGGAGATAGCCTGCGTAGCAAGCGTTTCCGTGGGGTTTGGGAGCAAATAAAAGATGAAAAGAGAAAAGCAGCGCTTAAAACAGTGCTTAAAGCAATGCTTAAAACGACACTTTAAGACACAAATCCTAGCTGTTTCTTTTATGACAGTAAAACGTCAGCAACAAAATCCTCTTCATTAACGTTCACCCTTAAATCATTTACTAGATTTCAGATACGGCTATAACTACGAAAAACAAAAGTGCTGACGAAACGAATTAACCATTAGGTTACCAATGCCAGTTTCTCAGTTTGGAAAATGCTTATGCTAGTTTTAAAATAAACTATGACCGGTACAAGACATCATCTTGACATTTGAATAAATAAATGAAAAAAGATTGCGAGCCCGGGTCAACCTGAAAAGGCCAACAAGTCGCAGTTAGATTGTTAGGTACCTGAAGGTTTTCCTGTAGCCAGGCACAATCCGACGCATTCAATTAAAGGTTCTTTGTATCTGCAATTAAAAAGGCCAGCTTATTGTACAATCCGTATACTAGACAAAATAACCCTCCCTCTAGGCACTCATAAGCCAACCTTAAACAGTGGCTGGGCTAAGGGAGAGGCCAGGGGGGCCCGGACCCGCCCCCCTCCCGTTATTTTGCGTAAAAAAGAAAAAAACGACAGAAGGGAAAAAGGCCAGCAGGGTAAGTAAATCAAGACCGCCCCCGCCCCCCCACCCTTTACCTCAAGGTCTGGATCCGCCACTGTCAATTAAGAAACTACTTGAAAGTTTAGTCTAAATCTTCCAAGTTCGTTGTAGCATTGGCGATCCGTGTCAATCTTCTCCGTCTTTAACCATCCTTGTTGCTTTATGGTTTATTATTATCTCTTTCATTGGTGTTTTGCTATCTTAGCAGACTACTATTTCCAGGTTTCCTTCAATTTAAATGACGTTTTGTAAGTGGCCCAAATAACGTAAAAGCCCGTGGGTGAGTGACTTAAATAGAATTATAAAGGGCCGGAGTACACAGTTGTACAAATTTGAATTGCATTAACATCTTACCTTTACAGTTGCAGTTCCTTGATAGGACACCAACAAGATACTCAGACCATTACTCTAGGAAGTGGGTGTCAATACAGGGGAACGATTGCTCACGAGATAATGCATCTGCTTGGATTTTACCATGAACACACGAGGCTGGACAGAGATCAGTTCATTACAGTGTACGAAGAAAATATTCTGGATGGTATGTGAAACCTGGGACTGGACTCCTAAATATAAAGGACGGGGAATCTCGTCGTGTCTTGTTGCTGTTATGTATTTAAAACGTCTCTTTCGTTGAAAAACAAAACGATGAAGTGTTTTTGCTAATTACTGCAACAGTCAGCCACACAAGAATACGACAAATTGTGATAGAATGAAACTTCTCACTAGATTACTGCATTTAACATCTCTACATGTTGTTTCACTTGTCAGATATATGCTTCTGAATTAAAAATGCGAAAACGTTGTAAGTTCGATCATATTTAATAAAGGAGAATGGCTATGAAGCCCGGCAAATATCAAAGGAGCAAACAGTGATGCCAAGATTTAGGTTTTGCGCTCATAAACCATGCTTGAGTTACGTAACCAACATGTTTCTATTGGTTAGTTCCTCAGTACTGAGTAAACAACTATTATGTTTCAGTGCACGGTCAAGGCCAAAAACGAACAAAAACCTACAACAAAGAACTTTGTCGAGTTACATAACCATTCCCCTCTGTTAACTATGGTTCGATTAAACAAGCTAGACTTCCCACAACCGCAAAACTTAATACCCAGCAACTGAAAAACAGTCTTTTCCAATCACAGAAATTGGTTCACGCAAAATACAAAAAAATCGCGTAAACTAGTGTGAAGTAACTAAGCCTGCTCCTTTTCGTCTCTTTGTTATATCCGCTGTCAGGGTATTCGTCGCAGTTCGACGAACGAAGCCAGAACAACTTTGAATATTCGTACGACAAACACTCCATCATGCAATACGGGAAAACCGCCTTTGGCAAGACACTGAGCGATGGCACTAAAGCTACAACCATGGAGTCTAAATCCGATTCTTCAGAAACTCTGGGCGCAGTTTCTCATATGAATGCCAATGATTTGGGAAAGATCAACGCATATTACGAATGCAGTAATGCTCCATCCTGTAAGTTACGTTGCACAAAAAGCAGTAAGTCTGCATGCAAGCCAAGTTGCCCATCAGACCGGCCCCTGTTTCCGGTTTCTGTACCATGAAGCGACTAGGAGTGTTTATACTCCCCCCCCCCCCCCCCCATGTGGTGCTGGTCCATTGAAGGGTTATCCCCCAGCATTAAGTTCGCCGGTACCCATTTATACTCCAGCTGGTATTATGGGAAAGTTGGAAATCACATAATTCGATCACTGTTGGCAGTAAATTTAGTAACTCGAAGAAACAATTGAAAACGCCTAAAGCATATGCCAAATCTTTAACACACATCTCACACTTTTTTGAATATATAGCGGGGATTTATACGAAACATGCAGTAAATTATAAATTATCTCAAATATTATAACATAGCTATATGCTAGCACGCGCTCGGATTGACTAATTTTTTAATGAAAAAGAAATGAATGGTTCATAGAGATGGTTCAGGCTGATGTCATTGACGGTGAAAAAGCGATTTTTCAGCGCGAAAAATCAGTCTTGCTTTGTTATAAAAGCAATGGACAATGTCTAGCGTGTGTCCATCGAAGTTGGGATGCACTTGGATAGTTAAGAGAGCACTTAGGTAGCTAGTTACTCTCCCAACTATCCGCGTGCATCCAGAATTAGATGGACGCACGCTAGACATTGTCCATTCCGT
Organism: Catalaphyllia jardinei; assembly: GCA_022496165.2. NCBI lineage: Eukaryota > Metazoa > Cnidaria > Anthozoa > Scleractinia > Caryophylliidae > Catalaphyllia > Catalaphyllia jardinei. The sequence goes on from CM042751.1 coordinate 1,581,903, forward strand.
AAATATCCGGTTATTTGTACGGATGGAGGCCTCTCACAAAACGCTTTCAGGCTTGAGTGTCGAAAACTCATTTTGTGCATCAATGAATTATTTACATATTTGTTTGCAGTCGTGGATCACACAATCACTCTCTCGACCAAGGAGAACAGTTTGTTCAGTTGTTGCCATGGGACCGATGGATATGTGTACGTAAAACTCGTGGGTAACTCTGGTACCTCGCCTTGGCAGCTTGTCACATCGGGAGGAAAACTCTATGCCGATGAAAACGAGGGCGGCGAGTAAGTTATTGATAGTTGTTGTTGTTGTTGTTGGTACTCATGTTGTTACTGTTGCCCTTGCTGTTTGCTCATATCTTGGGTATTTTGTGTTTTCCCAGAGAAGTCTATCAATGGCTAGATTCATTTTCTCACAATTTGTGTTACACGGCTTCTCGTTTAACGAAAATGGGGAACATTTATATAAAGAAAATACTGTCGGGCGTGCGTGCGTATGGATTTATACACTTGCCGCATGTATTTCAAAAAAGATGACAACATGATGTCGAAACATGTGCGAGTATGTGAGTTTTATTCCTACCACAATTGTTACTATTATAGCCATCTGATTGGCTAATTTTCTATTGCCGATAAGAGTCCAGAAAAAGGCTGCTCGCGTTAATGGGTCACGCAATGCCTTTTTCAACTCGAGCCGACTCTGAAAAATTTTTTTTTACGACAATTGCGCCCAGTTTGACCGATGTAGATGCCTGGGCAGCGGCCGCAGGAGATCCCGCAGACTAAGCCAGACGTTTGACAGGTAAAAACCTTCTTGATGTGGTGACAGGTAGGACAACGGGCGTGCGAGCACGGTTCTGTTCCCGCCCGACGACAAGGCTGACTGGTATCAGAAGTGTGCACCAGGATGTCGGAGGTTTCTGTTGCGACGATAGGCAAGCGCGCTGCTGTGGAAAAACTGTGCCACACGAGGTCCACTTAATTACTAGACAATCGTATCTATAAAAAACTTCGGAAGTAAAAATGTCGTTTGAGAACTTCTTTTACGCGAAAACGTCTCTAGCGCTTTTTATAAGTCTTGAAAACTGTAGGAAACATAATGAAGGAAGCAATTAAAGCACGCTTAATTGACGTGAAAATCACGTGGGTATCCAATTAGAAAAGGTTTAAATTGGGCACGCACGTATTCGTGCACCGATTACGTGCCAAATAAGCGCGCGAAGAACCAATCGCAATCGAGAATTTTGTTGTAGATACGATTAGTAATGGGACTGAGTGGAGCCCAACTGGGTCTGGAATCATACGAGTGACGGCAAAATTGGACGACCGCACAACGGAAATCTTATTTGTTTATCACGAGTATGATTACGGACCGAATTGGACGACACGAAGTCCAATCATCATTAATTATTATAAATCAAAAAATTCCAAAGTAATAGCCAAAAGAAGAATAGCCAAGTTACGAAAGAAAGGAAAACTTTGCATTAAAAAAACTGACAATGGAGGCTTAAACTATTGTCGCTCAATGTTGTGATTGGCTGAATAAAACCACTGCACAACTTTGAATGTGATTGGTTGATTTAAACTACAACTTTGAATGTGATTGGCGGGTATTGAACCGTCCGATAGCAAACTATATAATAACAAACTGTCTGATAACAAACTGTTCGTTAACATCTTGGCAAGTGAAGATGGTGGACGCGTGATCTAGGATGCTAAAACAGTCAGTTAGAGCATAAAGTGCGGCAATGTTCAGAATTTTGTGTTTAAAAATGTGGAAGTCTCGTGTTGTTTTTAAAAATATTTCGACGTCTGCTACTATCCAGACCTTTTGGAGAATTTTTATCCTTTTCAGTGTACAGTCACACCACCTGCCTTTTCCAAACGTGGGGACCATCACCTCTGTCAAAGTAGCTCTTGAGGCTGAGGGTGACATAAAGACCAGGAAAAAGCGTTCGCTTGAAACAAAAACAAAAAGGTCATTTGATGGATGGACTCTTGAAAACGTAAGTGCCAATGTGAAACATAAAAACCATAGCCTTCCATTTAGCACGAAAATATTATCCTGCTCCGATATTTGTCCTCAGACATTGTCCATTCTGCTGATAAGAGAACAGCTTTCCGAGAGCGTACTGTGGAAAAATGTGAGCTTTGAGGAACAAATACTGTCCAAGGACGAATATCCATGCATATTTTCGCGCCAAAATGGGGCCTATTGTGTTTATTATCCTTCAAATATTTTTCGCAACACGCGTAGTTTTTAAAATTGGAGATAATTATCCAGATATTCCCCAATTGTTAGTTGGGGCACATTAAGTCACGTGACGCGTTTAGACCAATCACATACAAGCGAAAAAATTTAATTGATTATTTAAGCAATAGACCACAAGTGTCTGTGGGTTATAAGCTGATAAACCACGCGGGATGTTGGTAGAACACGAGAAAAATTTGTAAACCACGAGCCGCAGGCGAGTGGTCTACGAATTCTTTGAGTGTTCTACCAACATCCCAAGTGGTTTATCAGCCTATAACCCATAGAAAACTTGTGGTCTATTGCTTTTATATAATAATTCAGAAGACGCGCGATTTTTCTGTGGGTTTACCGGCACAATAACTCACAGCTGATTGACCAATCAGAGCGCGCGCATTGATTTTTTAAGTGCCTATGAAATGATAAATAATTGCTGCTTATTTGTAAAGCTTAATCAAATACAGAAGAATGAGGTTTTCCTTTTTGGAATATTTTTTATCGTTTTGAAGATATTAACGCAATTTTTTCAAGACCATCTCTAGAGATATTAGTGCAGTGTTCTTCAAACAGTTTTGCCGCTGAATTGAAATTTCCAGTTTTTGTCTTAACCAAGTACCATCCACTCCCAGCAATCTAATGAGAAGAGTTAAGACCATTTGGGAAGCATGTCTGTTCCGAGAAAGACCATCTGTTGCATTTAGAAGGGTTAGAAATGGGGATATTTGGTTTTGGATAGAAAGAGACTGGTGTTATTTTATTTCTTTTGTGATTCATTCTTCTGGTGCCAAGTTTGAAGATTACCGCTCCAATATCTTGATTCAGTGTTTCGCAATTTTATTTGCACATCACTTTTCTAATTAGCAAAAGTCAAAAACGTTAATATCTCTAAAACGAAAAACAGAGATTTCGAAAAGGAAAACGCCATTCTTCTGTATTCTGAAAAGCCTTTCAAATAAGCAGCAATTATTTTTCATTTCATTCGCACTTTAAAGCATGCGTCGTTCGAGCGTCATTTCTTGAAATTCATTTCAAGGGTGCGAGGGTCGTTCATCTTCATCGTGTTGTTGTTTAATTAACAGTTGGCACTGGATGGCGTGTCTTACGGTGGGGGAGAACTCGATGTAGGAGAGGAGCTGACGCTTACAGCATAATGAAAAAGAGCAACAGGACAAGGAATTCCACACTGACTCACAAACTTGACACACAGAACGAACAATTACTTCGAAACTGTTTCCTGATACAGATCACATTACATGATTGGTTAAAACTAGGAAGAAAAAGAAAATAAAGGAAGTCGATAAAGTAAACTATGAACTTCGTTTTATCAAGTAGCAGTGGCGAAATCAGTATTATTTATAACATCTATCTTGTTCTCAAACTCATGTTCATCAAGTTTAAACAAACGAAATGGTGACAGTGTCGAAGTTTGGATATGTGATCTTAATAAAGATAGGTTTTAACGATTTTATTTCCCCATTTCTTACTTTCAATTTTGACCGAGAAGATATATCAGTGTTTGAGCTCATTTCCAAACACCTCGAAATCCGTCTTAAGTACCCCGCCGCGTGTCGTATTTTCAACTATGTTCCGGCGTAGTGTTTGGACATCTGATGAAGCACAGTCGTTAGTGTTATCACTTTGACACACACAGCAAGTGTGTACCACCACTGCTACTTGTGTTTAGTTTGAACATGTCATGTACAAGCTACCCAAGACTCTTGCACTTCTGACGCGTCAATTTAACTAATTTACTTTCAGAATAGACAGAAAAGGAAATAATATTCCGGTTATTTCGTTTGTTGTTTAAGTGAGTGTGTTCTACTCGGGAGCTTGTTTCAAGAGTAGACGATCATCTTTCGAGGGTTGTTGTCTATCACTTTTGAAACCTATTCTTTTTGGAAAGAATTTGCGAAGAAATTCGTTTTCGGAAATCCTTTCTACGTGACTGTTGCTTTAATTAAAAAATAATGTATCATAGAAACTTGGCACAATCTAGTAGGAATTTTAGGTTAGTCACACTGCATAATCGTTAACACAACACAGTAAAGTTGCACTTCACAAACAAGAGAAACACGACACGACAGTTTCAACAAAACTTGTGTGGACATTCACAGACTAATGAACCAGGCCGCGGATTATCAGTTACGTTTAATATTAAGTAGTGCTAGTAGAATATTTAACTCTAGGAGTTGTATGATCTACTTATATAGATCACACAGTTAGCTCTTGATGTAGTGAGAAATAAAACGAGCATTGAAAACAAACTCTCGTCAGTATTGTCAGTGGCACAAAACAAAAATTTCCGTTATGATGCGTGTGAGGTATAGTTCGTTTCAATTCGAAGGATCACACGAGCTAAGGTAAGAGCGTGAATGTGAAAGTAAAGAGTGTTTTAAAGAGATGTACAAAAACACACAGGAACACCCAAGATCTGTTGATTTGCATTTATTACTGATTATAGTTTCAGTGGGAAAATAATCAAATGTTTAGCACTAAAATTCCTCTAGCTGCTTTCCTCACTAAAATTATGGATATTTTCCTTGGTAGAATTCCTATTTTGGTCAAGATGATTAGACCTTGGATTCTCATGAGTGTCGTAAGAAGGTTAGGGGAGGCCAGACATCGACCCGTGCTACACAAGTTTTTAACGCCCCCTGTCCAGTGTTAAATGCAAAATAACATTAAATAGCACTACTCGATTTTCCCTCGACCTATTCAGTCCCCCAGAAGCCACGCACCTCTTTAGAACCTGTAATTTGATTAGCTTCCTGTTTCACACACCGCTACTGTGTTAAGGTTCACTGTTTCTGTTATATGTTTCTATCGCTTTCTCACCCAATCCTATTTAGTGTTACACCTTCTAAGAGGGGCGTGGCACCTTCATCCCCAGCTGTTTGGAGAGTCACTACGTGTAGTATCCAAGGTTTGATAAGTCAAAGTACACTATCAGCTCAAAAAATCCATAAGAATGTGTAAATGTACATGTATTCATGGTCAAACCATTGAATATTGTATATATATGGCAAAACAACATATTTTGAACAGTGACATCATGGATATATATAAATGACCCCTGGTTTTCGTCAAAAATTAACAGCAAAGTTGTGTATGATACAGGTATACACATGCTATTGTAGATAAATCATTCATTGCTTTCACCGGAAGTCTTGAGCGTAAATTAAAAAAAAAGAAAGAGAAATGATGCATGAACAAGTTGCATTTGCAAACAAAGTTAAACCTCCTTGAAAGAGGTCAGCTGTCCAGACATTTGTCCATTTGATTTAAACAAATTTGAGTCAGTGACAGTGGAAGTCTCCCAAGAAAGTATTCAAATAATGATCTAGTCCTACAAAATTGTGTTCGTGAGAAAGTTCACTTTGGGATTACAGCTGTACATGAAGACAAGTAAGGGTGTTTTTACGATTTGTGTTCACAGATCAAGGTTTGAACTTTAGTCCTCTTTAGATCTTGAGTAATGTTTTAAAATAGCGCTGTGCACTTACAATATCACGAAAATTTGACTGACTACTGGTGTGACTCAGACAACAGTTAGATTATTTGCAACTGACAGTTGGAAAATCTAAAGCACTCCTACAGTGTAGGAGGTTGTTGCTTCAACACAACAATGCTAAAGTAAACTTTTCCAGCAAGCTAGGAAAAAGGCAGAAACAAATTTATAACATAAATCCAATCCGATTTGTAACCTTACTGTGACATGAACTGATCGAAAGCTAACCAGTTATCTTGCTGTGCCACAGTACTGTATGTCAAAGAGATACATGGAGATCACGCAAACATTCTGTAAACAGCTTGTTTTTAAACCTACACCTTGTTGGGGGAAGGGAGGGGGGGGGGGAGTTACGAGTGCACAGCGCTATTGTTGGAAATTAAAGTACAAAAAGGCAGTAAAAAAAATCCTCAAAAAGAAATGGCAATGAAAGAGTTTGTATAAACACTGCACAAATTACCACATTACCACATTACAAACCTGCATGGAAAATTGACCTTGCCTTGACATCACAAGCATAGAATTTTTGTTGGTGAAACTATAAGGTCCAGTAATGTATAAAAACAAATAACATAAAATGCAAACAACTGGTGTCACTGTAAATGTCTCAGGTCAGGAGATATTAGCCCTTATGATTTCGATTACTGTGCCATATGGGAAATTGCTAATAGTATTTACAATGTATTGGTAGATACAATAATTATTTTTTTCAAAATAAAAATCAGCACTCCTAACATACCACTTAGCTTTCCTACTTTAAATCGAGAGCTCTGCATCTAAATGTTCCACACACGCTTAACTTAAATGCTACTCACACAGCAACTACAAGCACTTTTAAAAGTGAGTCAATACTTATCTATTTCCTTTCAGATTAATTTTACAGAAAATTCTGCAGTCTTTTGCACAGAAAAGGATTCACAGACATGACAGTGAAGAATGAGCACTTGAAATTTTTCACACATTTTTTACTGACTAAACAGGGGAGGATCAAGAGAGGGGGGTGTAGGGGGTGCACACTGCTACCTACCCACCCCCTTTCCCACCCACAAGATGAAGCTTTCTTCTTCGTATTTGCTTTTAAAAGTTGTTCAGCTCACCAGTCAGTTATGGCATACCTCAGTGGTGCACCACCTCCTAAGAAAAATTCTGGATCCAGTCCTGCTAAAGAATGAATCATATTGTGCGTGCATTCAGCATGGTTGCACTGTGAAATCTCCAGTCTTTCACTCATTGCTCTAAGAGCCTTCATTTTTTAAAAGCTGTCATTGAGGACAGTAACCCACAACAACTGTTACAGCTGAGTACAGTTGATTTTCCATTGATGTTATGGGTAAAAAAAAGTATCGAGTTTGCTAAGGGTTTGGAGAACAAAGCTACAGTGACTCAAAACGTATTGGGAGCCCTGCCTTAATCAACAAAATAAAAAAAGGCAAGTGTTTATGTTCTGGGTGTATTATGTTGCAATGAGTTTGACTGGCAAACGCACCTTGTGCAAAAGAATTCATGAGTGCCTGACTGTCAGTAATATCTAATTATTGTCTCATAAAACCCTGTTTTAAAATTGCCATGATTATACATAGCATTTGTACAGTTATTTCACGGAATGAGTTTCAAACCGGACAACAGCAGCCATATGTGTGTAATATTTGCTTCCTTCATTTCAGTAAGGAATTAACTGCCACCTCAGCATGTAGAAAAAGCTTGAAACATGTTACAAGTAACTTCACCACTAAAAAGAGAAAAAGAAAATCACGTTCTACCACATGCAGGAACATTTGGAAGAGACTGTCTGTACGGTTACAAGAAGCATCTCAAAAAATCAGGCTGGAGTTCTAAAATTTGTAATAACTGTCCTTCTTTGATACTAAATTACTCTAACTTATGGAATTCCAATCTGTTGCCAACTTCAGATGGTCAATTAATTTTGGGGCAATTTAAAACTTTTTTTGATTTATAAACTCTTGTTGCTACTGGTGAAAGGGAAGCAGCGGGTTCAAGTCCCATTCTGACCGCTAGCTGATGTTGTTCTCAGTAGCCCCAAGTTCAACTTCTCGGCTATGCTTGTACAGTAAATAGCCAACTGGTCTGCCTCCCGCCAGTTGGGATTCTTAACCTAGTTATGCTTATTTCAGTGTTTATTTCTCATTGTTTGTTTGCATTGGTCCTGAAAGCCCTAATGGGGTGTAATGCATCAATGGGAATACTGTACATGTAAAATGAATTACATCCATAAACCCTTTATTGTTTAACCCTTAACACCCTAAGAGTGACTTATAGATTTTACCCTGTCTAACACCATACAATTTTACTTGTCACTGGAAGACCCCTCAGAGCTTAAAGGGTTAAGGACCAATCTGTGTTGTGGGTTCATGCACCTTGTACCACTTGTGTCATCAATTTGGGCATCAATATAATAATAAGCAGAGTCATATTGAATAGAGCTAGAATAGATCTATCCCCACAGCTGTCCATTTTGGATAATTATCAACTTCATTGAAAAAAAAACAAATAAATAAATGTGAGCAATTTTTGGTCCAAAAATGGTGGTAAAATGGTTCATTACACCTAAAAAGGTTTCATTTCCAGGCTTTAAACATAATCAATTGAACTTTTCATGCCCAGCAAAAAGGAAATGAAGAGCAAAACGTAGCAATAGCAATTAAAAAGGGGTGAGAAAAAGGAAAGGAAAATGCCAAGAAAAAAAACAAAGCAAAAAAGAACAAGTCCAATACTTGGCTTATGGGCATACTCCACAGTAAAACATTGTATTTGTAATTTACGGGCACACTAACAAACCTTAGTTCAGTTTAGCAGGCTTCACCACTAGGGAAGGAGGGTCAGTCTTGACATTGCTAACAGGGGCAGGGACAATCTCTGGCTGTCCTTCTATCATGCATCGGATTTTTCGTTCATCTTTTGGCCAGTGGTACTTCATGAACAAGTTCAAAAAGCATGGCACATCACTTTTGGACGATCCTTTCAGCATGATGGTCATGAACTTGCCTTTCCTGTTGCTGGCATGGACAGCGAGGTCAGCTAATATCAGATCAGATTCAAGTCGCAACATGCACTGCTCATCAGCTGAGGGTTCAAAAACATAAAGGTTACCACTGATGTAAAGAAACACACCACCAATGCAATATTGACTTCGGTTCCATCAGCATCCCTTTCAGCAGGAGGGCAAGTGGTTTTCTGAGGCAGGCAAATTGTTTTAACCTGAACTTCCCTATTTACACACCTGTTAGACGTTTCTCTTGATGGCCAAACCAGTTGGCCAAAATCCTTCTCACAGCTAGACAATTTACCCATGCCAGTGCCCAGCCCTCAATAAAACCCCTGCTAAGATGATTACAATGTAAATGCTAAACATAATTAAATATATTGAGTACAACTCCTGTCTCCAAACCAACCTTCAAGACTGTGACTGATTTCTTCAGGAGGAGAGTCGAAAATTCTTTTCAATTCTGGCGACACACAGATGAACAAGAAGTCACTCTGCTGGACACTTTTCAATGCATAGCGGAACTTGTGTTCTGCTATTTGAATAAGCTCTAACTTGTCCAAGTGACACCTGTAGCCCAGTGAACATCCAAAACGATTGTACAACTTTAAGACCTCCTCTCTAAAGGCTTCGCCTTCCAAGTCATAGCAGTGAATGATAGAAATCATCTTTCCAGAACTCACTGATGGACCTTTGTTACAAAAAAGAAACATGCCACACAGTTACAGTATGTCCATTAATACATTTAATTTATATACATGAACATGTATGGAATGTACATGTCCTTTTAGTGCAAGAGAGGCCCTACATGTATAAGAATGACATTTCTTGATCAAGAGCACAATTACAACTGGTTAGTCCTGAAGGCAGACCTCAAGTTGTAAAAGCAAAATGAACCACTGTCAGTAGCAAAGTTAGTGAATCTGACATTTGTAGAATCAATCCTCCACCAGAGCAAGACTTTAGCCTCACAGAGGGCTGATGCTTGAAGATTATTAAACAATTACTTATATTTAATTAACAATCTTAAATTTGTTCCTCCACAATTTGGAGTCCAAGGCTTGGTTGTTCAAAGCTTGATTAAGCTAATTAACCCAGAATAAATGAGAATTTTTAATTAATCAGTTTAATTTGTAACTTTTTCGGAAGTGTTCTGTTTACATTATTTGTCCTTCAGTTTTGAGCTAGAGTAATCTCAAACTACACAAAATATGATCAATCAAAAACATTTCTATACTTGTCTAGAAGAATGTAGTATTAACTAGCTTTTGAGCTGCCTGTCCCTGCATACTACTCATTAGACACTCATGCCTCCAACAATATAATTAGCATCAACTTTGAATAAATTCCTGTCTATCAAGTAATGATCCAAGTACCAAGTAGGCAGGCACTTGGCAAAATCGATTAAAGTGCACCTACACCAAAATTTTTTTTGCTTAAATAATGAGGCTTATTTTGTGGAGTAATTTGGCGAAAAAATTTGCAACAAATTCAAAGCCAAAATATAAAGATGTTTGAATGGATTCCAATGTATCTACTTTTCAATAAGAAATTCAAATTTCGCGCTTTTTGCATGTGGACCAATGACATACATGTATATTGAACTTAATTCGATTAGAGTGATCAGCACCAGAATAATAACTGCCACTATTTCTATGGCCTATATTGTTCTTTGGCCTACTTGTTGCACGGATCATTCCTTAAAACAGATTCAACAATTAATCGTACATTGTCCATTACCTTCTGACATATACCCTGATTCATAGCCCGGGGATATTGGCGAGGCAATGGATTCTGCAGAGCTCAAACTATCTGCAAGTGACACCCTGCGTGCCTCTTTAACCTTGAGTGGAGACAAATTTTCACTCTTTCGGGCAGGCTCACTGTAGGAGCCTGAGGCAACCATGGATGTTTCAGGACAGGAATCAAAATTGCTTTCGTCTGTACCAGGTTTTTCCTCCTTGCTTGACAGTTCAGATGACTTCTTCTGACGTTTAGTCTTGGAAATAAAAATATGGATAAACTTTTTCCCAAGAGACTTCTTTCTCTCCTTGGATTTTTTGCGGTTTGCTTCATGGGAAACAGATCGGTTTATCGGGCTCCTTCCATCTCTGCCAGACTCTGGTTTCCCACCATTAACTTCCCCTTCAGAATTAGGTGACCATGACTTAAATCTAAAGAGATCTGGTCTTTTCACAGCAGAATCTCCTCCATCATTCAAGCCATCACTACTAAAACACTTTTCTTGAAGTTCTTTATAGTCAGCTGAACCAGTCTCTGAATTATCAATTCTTTTGTCCATAGCCTTATTGCTCATAGCTGCAACATATTGTGAAGAATGTGGTAAGCTTGAAGTTGTTGAACATTCCGAAGTTAGAGATGCCGTTTGCTCTGTGCTTATAGTATTTAAGTCTGAAGACGAAGTATTTGTGCTACTTGCACTAGTGGTACTACTGATACTGGATGGAGCAGTGGTAGAATTATGTTCAAATCCCTCTTGGTCTCTCTGTGAATCACTGAAGTCATCATCATTATCATCAACTTCAATTGGCCTGTTGCCCTTGCCCAATGTTGTCTCATATTCTGAAAAAAATAAACATATACAATAAAATATGAATGTCTAGTTCCAGAAAATATCCATACCTCCCTCATGGAAGAGATTTTTTTCTAAGACTCCCCCTCCCCCTCCTCCCCTCTTGAAATTCCAATAAAGCTTTGCACATTTCTTTAAACCCCCCACACCCCAGGAAATCCCAATCCCTTCTGTGGGGGAGCATGGATATTTTCTGGATGTGCACGATGTAAAATCTGTGCCAACCATCCAGGATACAGACAGAATCTTGTGGTCTGCAGTACTAGTCACCAAATCTCTAGAATTTGAAGGAAAGCAACTATTTTGGCTGATGTTTTATATTTTCAGGGAAAATGTTTGTAATATTTGATGCATTTTGGTGGCTGAATTTGCTGAGCTATGCTTTTAACACCACCTTTTGTTGGGTTGAAAAGTTCTGCAGTTTTTAAAAGCTAATTTTGTTAGGTCAATGCAAAAGAGGGGAGAGGTTGGGGTGAAGGGAAAGTTCTGTAGTACATGTAGATGGCTGAGACACTTAAATGGGATGGAGAATTACTCTGTGTAAACTAGTTAACTTGACCTCTTTGAGGAGCGCAAACTGCAAAACAAAAAAAAACTATTTGGTCCAATCTTTCAGCACTACAAAACTAACAAATCAGATCTGCATAACTCTGTTTTTAGTTCTTTGGTTCTAATAATATTTGTGTTATCCATGTACTTGTCTTGCCCCACCACGACTAACTTTGCAGCTATTTGCAGTTTAAACTATCTCACTTTTGTATTTTTGTACCAAGAATAAAAAATAAAGTGGTTTGAGATAAAAATGTACAGTCAAATAACAATTAAGCTGCCATGATCAGGCAAATGATTGCTTAATGGTGGTTTGCAACTTAACAGGGTGTTGTCAGCATTTAGTATTAGGCTTAGTAGCAATGTCAATTTATTTTAAAAAAACGTAAAAACAACTTAACAACAGCAAGAGACCTAATCGGGACAACCCAAAGGTGGCAACAGCTGCTTAATGAAGGTGGCCAGATAATAGTGGTTTTACATGTATCTACAGCATTTTACTGACAGCAATGACAAAGCTTTGATAACTGGCCTGCACTTAACAGGGGGAGGCTAGTTATATTTACAGGTGGAAGCGTTAAACTGTATTTGTTTACAAACAATGGTTTTGTTATTCAAATTTCTGGACCATGAAACATGACTCTTTGTTTCGGCAGCCAATAGAGCTCTGGTTGGCCATTAACAACAAGAAGCCATGTCACCGATATTTATGCCATTTAAGGCAACATGGAAAAAGAAATAAATAGGGACCGAGCATGAAAGAAAAGGATCTAAATTATGTCCTGTTTCACCACAAAATAACAAACAAAAAATCATCGCTGTGAAACTCCAAGAAATATTTCACAACAAACGGAAGTTAAATCACACTCGTTACGAAAACATGAACAATGTTCCGTGACCAATCGTGCATGAGATAAATTTACATGTACACGTATTTTTCAAAGATCTAGAACAGATCAGCGAGCATACGTTGTATGCCAGTTTCAGTAGTACCAAGCTATTAAGAACAAAAATAAACGCAATATGATAAAAGACCCTTACTGTTTAAAAATTAAACCAAAAAGTCATTTATTTGACATTGCTTGACAAGACAATCACTGCGAACTTGAAATTTTTCTCACGTACAAGACAGTGTGTACTTGAGCGAATTTTCTACAAAATGGATCTCGCCGTTCATATAGTGAATTGATTAAAACTAGCTCGAGTTAAAATTCTACTAAGCCTGAAAGTCGAATACAAAACATTTCGCACTACGTTGGTTAGAAATGAATTTCCAAGAACGGAAGAAATTCTGTTTTGAACCTATCATACCGAGTCGATGACTGACGCAAGTCGGCGGCAAGACAATGCCTCGACCAATTAAGTTTCGCAGATCCTAAAAAATTGCTGAGTACTTGTTTCTAACTTTTCATTCAGTGATGCACATAACTGTTTATTAACATTCTAATTATTAATAATAAAAAAAAATAAAAAATATGGTACATTCTGCGCTACAAACTCACTGCCGCGTGGGAAGTTCAATGAGTTCAATCATTGCACTGCCACCATAATTTGCAAGAATTATGGCCATCTCACTCTAACCTTTCCTTTAAATTGACAAAACTCAATCACGGTTACTACCACCACACTACAAACCGATCAACGAAGGTCATTTTTGACAGACAACGCTCGAAGACTCTAGATTTAAGCTTATATTGATCTGCGTAATAGATTTCTACATGACTGCCCACTCATGAGCGAATTGCTAGATTGAGCACAAGATTTGACGCAGTTATTTCTGAAGCTTGTAGTCTGTGAAGAGATTAGCGTTCAATCTAACGAACGATTCTTCCCAGGCTACGCTGATTATAGAAGAATCGGTAAATAATTCAACGTCAACAACAACACACAAGTTCCTAAATTAAAACTTCGCTGATGGAACAAAAATTGGCGATGTACCTTCTACACACTCGTCGATCACTTCCAGACACGCGTAGAGTTGGAGGTCAGTCAATACATCCACAAGTCTTCCTAAACGACCATTTTTCTTGTACATCCAGTCTTCTAGCAAAACAAGTCCTGGTCTAGCATCATGAGCGAATAAACCAAGGATCTGTTCTGTAGGGTAACCGAGCAAGTCGGCCACATCTTTCCAGTTTTTCAAAGCGCCCACAATATTCAGTTGTAGTGAAAGCGGGTCTCTAACTTTGCAGTAACTGAGCACCTCTCGCGCAGGTAAAGACAGAATTTCTGGCGCCATGAGGCTTTGTCGAGGGCATTCCTCGTATTCTCTGCACTCCATTCTTGGTCTGTTGAACTGAACGCTACACTACATGCGCCATTTCAACCCACGAACGATATCCTCTCCCGAGTCGCGACGAAGTTAACATAGCGCTTTGATCGTGAATATAAAGCTCAGAATAAAAAGCTTCCCACAATTCCTCGTATGCTTTGTAGATTGTCACGTGGTCAATTCTCTTCCTCATTCCAGGGCCTTTTTAAAAGCAAATAAACAACAGACGTGAAACCATCTCTCACGAGTGACCTTTATTTGGGTATTTTGCCAATGCTAGGGTCTACGTTGAGATAGAACGTGCTACAGACTGTTGTTTGTCCAAAGAAGAATCATTTCATTGTAGACATGACTTTGCACGTGTAACTGGCTCTATGCGCGTGCGCAGTTTATTCTTTTCAGTCCACTCGCCTATATTTGATTTATTCATTTGTTTCTTTGTAAAGAAGTAAAGAAAACCCTTTTGTTTTTGAAGGAGAAAAGAGATTAAGAAGTCGATGGAAAACTTATTGCAGCGACATACTCAAAACAAAAGTTTCGGTATTAACTGAAACATTCGACAACTGATCTATTTCAATTTTGCTTCGGTCCGATGCTTAGCTCTCGTTTTGGTGTCAACAAAATAAAATTTCTTATTTATTTCTGTTGTCTCAGTGTGTTTTTTTGCTGATCTAACTAATTGGTCTTGTCCGTGGTTCAGTCCTCTATTAACTATTTTTTTTTAATCTTTTGAGTCGGTCAGAACGTGACTTCTTTAGAAACTAGACTAATAAAATTTGATCACTGAATGAAGTAATCAAATTTCCTTTTTCCATGCTATATTGTCAGTCTGTTGAAATCTGACAGAAGTCCTGTGATATAAATGCACTGCAATGGACCAAAATTAATTTATTTGACGGATCGGTACATGTGTTCGTGACGTCCAGATATTTTTCACGGTTTGGTTTATAATTTTCACTTTCTTACAAAACCACGAACCGGAATATTGCAGTTTTTGACTGAATGCAAATTATGTGCTGTCTGTGTTGATACAAAGAAACCGCCGTCAAAGTTAAGCCAGCTAGCATTTCCGCTGGAGTCTGATCGCGCTGAAAAATAAAATCTAGCGCCTCGGGTAAAAACACTTTAGAGATGGAATGTCATCAGAAGTGTTAGACACTGTGTAGTAGTTAAATCAGACCGGGCGGAAAACCGCAAAAACAAAAGAGGTTACCCTATTTTTCCTATTTCTTCTGATTGCATATTTGAGTGTTTATCAGAATTCTCTTTTATTATGTACGTGTTACTTTTGCTAATTTTTCATAAAATGAAACAAAAAAACAAAGAAATAAATAAAACGACAAGTGGCAAAGACAGCATGGGTTGTCTATGAACACCTGAAGATTTTTAATTTGAAAGGAAACCCCTAAGGCTATTCTTGAGGTCTGAACAAAAGACGCAGTGATTCTCGGACAGTTTAGTTTGTTTTTAATAAAAACGTTGCCAGGTAACCAGCGAGCACTTCCTGCACGCCGGAGATGACGGCTAATTGTACACGCGGAGTACACTCCGTGATGAAAGAGTAGTCTGGTCCGCGCTCATACTAGTTCGCATGCAGGCCTAGGCCTCACGAAGCAGCGTTAGCGGACATAAATGGCGAGCTAAAAACTAAGCAAAGGATAAGATTTCAGGAACTAGGGCAAGAGGAGAAATCCGGGTACGGTGCGTCCATTGCCTTATCTTAGATTTTCAGTCCCATTTTACAAGGCATTTAAATGGGACGAAATACTCAATCATGGGAAATTGTTCCTACAACTAAACTGGCAAATGTCAGTTGAGGAAGCTGGCTCTAGGGCAGTAAGGATAACAGCATGGGAAAGTCTAGTATAGGCTCGGAGCCGTGGCCGATCCGAAGCCGTTTTACATAAGAGTGGGCTAGCTCTGGAATTATTCCAAACAGATTTCAGTAGGCGACATGGCTCCTGGGCAAGTCAGATTCACTTAAGCCTTGTTTTCAGTACGACTTCAGCAGAAGCACAACCAGAAGCATAAAGGAAGTTAGGAAGTCCATAACACAAACATGAGCAAGAAGGCATGCGCAGAACGGGATAATTGTCTTATTTTCCGGGTTCAATACCATTCTCGTCAACAGAACCTCCGGTTTTTTGGTCACGTGGTCGGCTAACGGGGGACTCTAGCGCAGCAATTACCGGATGTTCGTAAATCACGGACATCCCTTAACACATGCGTATTTTTTGCTCGCATACCTGCTTATGCTCAGCTCAGAAACTAATCCTGAAGGAGGGGAGAGAGGTATAGAGTGTATTCTCCAATGGATTGACTCTAAACCCAGGGGCTGCTAGACGGGACGATGTGATATTTTGGAGCGAAGGTTTCTTCAAACTCCCTTCTAGCAGCCCCTGGGTTTCCGAAGATAGGTATTGACAGATCGGATATGGAAGAAGCGTTCAACTAGGTTTTTACTTCATTGAATACGAGTTAAACAGAGAGCAGTTTTGAATGTGGTAGCTTCAAATATGATTCCAAGCTTGTCTAATATTTTACCAACGGGTTCCATTGAGCATATTGTAGTGGAACGTCTAGAAAAAGTCAGGGATCTTGTTGTTTCTTCTCTTCACATTAAGAAGAAAAGAGCGAGGCGCAGTCAGGTTAAGATGTATTACGTCAATTGTTGACACGGTAAAAAAAATTTTATGGACACACGCCGGAAGCGTTTATGGAAATCAGCCGTGGAAATCGGTGTCAGTGACCCGAGAATATTTAAATATAAGCCCTGCTGATACTTGAAAGGAAGTGATAAGAACTATTTGCACAAGTTTGTAAGGAACAGCAGGATAAAAACCTGTTAAACTTAGTCGGAGTTTTGCTCAACTCAAGCATGTTGAGGCAAGGCTAGCTCATATCCAGTACAGACAACCAGAGAGCTAAAACCGTTTTGTTATCTAAAGCAACGCTGTTTTTATCCCAGGGGAGGGGGGGCCAAAAACTTACCACAAACAAAATATGATATCCTTAAACCCCTTAAGGTGCTTTATAGTGGTCACGTGACTTGTGACGTCACAGGTCTGGTCAAGTTGAATTCTAAAATGGGCCAAGTATAGTGAGCTACCACGAAAAACTAACCATGAGAAATTTTTAACCAATTTGTTAGGCAACTATTTCTGCCCTGAATGGATGAACCCCTCAATTATTTAAGGCTATACATTGTGGCGTAAGCCCCGAAAATTCCCTTGACGATAGAAAATGGGAAAACTAAGACATTTTAATAACACCGAAACGAACAATGACTGAATACACGCACTCCTTCCCACAATCCCGCAACACACCACCATGAATTACAATAGCTAATGTTTATTAAGTATATAAAAAAACTCGATATTAACAGCATTAACACTTAAGTAAACTAATTCTAAATATTCTATAACGATCTTTTGCTTGAAAATTAATACAATTAATTACTAAACTATTGCGATTCCTAACCTAAACTTAAGTAATTTTAAACCTATACAATAATAACAAACGAATACGAACTAACTAATTATTTACAAATTCTATACAACAGTTCACAGTTCAGTTTCACTATCCCCGTCTCTTCCTAACCAACACCACACCACAAAACCCCAACCAATACCACAAACCTCTTCTTCCTCTTTGATTCCAACCTTGTCCCGCGTCTTTTACGTCCTTTTCTTTTTCTTTACAGCTGACGTTTTCTTCTTAGCACAAGGTCTTTGAACGATCCCAATTGCCACACAGCACGTAATTCTTCTCAATCCTTACGCCACCACTGACAAATGTGTTTCGTCAATCTTGCAAGTTATTTCTTGGCTGGCGCCTACCAATGGCTCTTGGTAGTGAATAAAACTTTTCTCTTTCTGGCCACAGGCCCTTCACCTTGTCTCTCTTTTTCTTGCTTTACTCCCTTTACCAACAAAACTGCTACACACAACAACCCACTACATCTGTACAACTTACATTTATACATTTATGGTAATTTTTTTCTACAATTAACACTTAAAACAAACGCTATAAAGAAAGTGACTGGAAAGAACACCTGTTACACGCTTAATTGTACAAATTTACATAATTCCTGATACATACATCTAAACTACACAATACAATAAGAATGTTTAAATATTAAATAGTTAAATGTTACATGAGTTACGTAATAAAGTTACATAATAATGAACGACAAAATCCAAACAACACACTAAAACAAAAACTTAAACTAAACGCAAACAACTACTAAATAATTTCGTGACATACATGGAAAGATAGAAGGTCACGTGACCTCTTTTACCTAATAACTTCTTAACTGAATATTTTAGTCTGCCATTCAGGACAGATTCCTGCAGGGGCCATAGCACAATTGTAAAAAAAAAAGTAAATTTCACAGCGATTGTATGTCATCTCGGCGGACCATTTGCAGTTGTTTTTCCAAAAAATCTAACAATTAATTATAGACACGTGACCCATTTTATCAGATTTTGTTGGTTTTACAATATTCAGGTCGTCGAGATTGGTTGAGCTGCCAGTTCTGCAAAGATTATACCAAATCTTGGCAGAGTTATCACTGTTTTTCTGATTTTATGCAAATTATGCTTGAGCCTTGCCTTAACATGCTTGAGATCTTTCTTTGCAAGGCATGTGATAAAGGTGCCTACTTTCACATGAAATTTAATTTTATTTAAAGTCTTACACAGTAATAACAATACTTCTACTACTGCTACCACTACTACTACTACTACTACTACTACTACTACTACTACTACTAATAATAATAATAATAATAATAATAATAATAATAACAACAATAACATATTTATGCAGGATAACCATTTCAGTTATAGGCGGAGGTGAACGTGAAGCCTGTTTTGACTTCACTCAACATGGCACGTCTGCCAATATCTCGGTCACGTTTTACTGAAGCAAACGCTAAATCTCTCTGCTTACCTTGTTAACCAATGTTTGGCGGTGCTGTGTACATTTTGGGTGATTTGGGGGCACTTTAGAAGAGATCGTTTTCTTAAAGGATGGGTTGAATTGAGGAGAATATGAAATGTTGAAGATTTGATGGATTTGGAAAATTGAAATTTCAAGTGAAGAATTAGGGGCCCGACCATTTAACTCTTGAGGGGGTGGGGGGTGATTTAGAAAAAGTATTTCCTGCAAGCGCTTTTTGGAAGAAAAAAATTGCATGCAGCACAAATGAAATAGAAAAAGATTCTTTCACTGCTGCAAGCAAGAAAAAAAAATGTTGCAAAGCTATTTCATCATTCCTGGGGGCGGCGGCTTTACAAAATCCCAGCAAAACTACAACCATTCCAGATAATCTCCAACCCAGCGAGCCAACCTGGTTAGCATATTAAAAAAACACATTAATTGGCCTAGATAACACTCTGGTTAGCGTAATCAACACACCGGTTGGCCTACAATTACCTTAGGTAGCTTGCGGTTTGCCCTTATAATGGGATAATGGATTTCTTGCTTGCTCGGTTCACATGGCTCCAAGTCATAAAACTCATGCAAGTCATTACGGTTAGCCTAAATTACACATTGGCTAGCCTAGTTAGCACTGTAGTTAGCCTACAGCTCCTTAGGTAGCTTGCGGTAAGCAGTAATGGAGGTAAATTTTTCTATTTAAAGAATCAAGTTTTATCAGACAAGAAAAATAATTTGTTCATTTTTAATCTTTTCAACTGAAGCATTTTCGTGTAGTTTTTTTCTGTTGAAATATAAGGTTTTTGCAATGTCTTATATAAGACAACATATAACAGTTTACATTATATAATAACCGAATCAATGCGCGAGCTCTGATTGGTCAATCAGCTGTTGGTTCAGTATTGTGCCGGTAAACCCACGGAAAAATCGCGCGTCTTCTGAACTATTATATAAAAGCAATAGACCACACGTTTTCTATTATAGGCTGATAAACCACTTGGGATGTTGGTAGAACACTCGAAGAAATCGTTAACCACTCGCCTACGGCTCGTGGTTTACAAATTCTTCTCGTGTTCTACCAACGTCCCGTGTGGTTTATCAGCTTAAATATAACTTATAACAATATAATAACATAACAATGTTATGTTCAACTTTGAAGTACCCAATTTAGAAGTGGACTGTAAAGAGGCCGAACAAAAATTACTAGATCTATTTTTCAAATTAGACCATGATCAACCAACTTTTATTCTGCTTTCACATTTGGTTTGGAGATTTCAGTCCACTTTTATATTGTAACTAATGATACTAGCAGTAATTACCCTGCTATGAGCATTTCTGAACTACTTTTTGCTATTTTTAGCTATTTTTTAATTAAGAAGCTAAACATTTTCAAATCTACCTGTGTAGCATCACTTTATAACATGAGAATATTGTTATTTAATAGGTAATATTAAATGATTCTAAAGAATGACATTCCGAAAACATGTAGCTATGCAAGAATGATTTTGTATAGCTTACAACATTTTAAGGCTGTGCAGCTCCATATTAGAACTATTACTGCAATAACCACAATGTAAATGTAAACACGACACTTTTTTGAGTAAAAAAAAGTCCTGCAGACTCGAGAAATGAGGAGAGAAAAAAATATCCTGCAGAGCATTTAGGAGGGAAAAAAAGGGAAAAAAACTTGCTGACCAGAAATCAGAGGAAGTTCTCCAACTTTGGCGTCAACTGTTTGTGTCACAGCTTGTTATGAGAAAGAAATGGAGCCTAGGTGTGCAACATGTTACCACTGATTGCGTAGGCCAACGGGCAAATACTTCTCTAAATGAAGTTTTACAGAGGGGGCAACAGGGAGGGTAGGAAGGAAGTAAATAAAATTTCTGGCGTTTGAGTGAATACGAATTTGCCAGAAACAAAATATTTCTGCGGCAGGAGAGCAGTGGGGATTGGGACTAGCCCAGTCGAATCTTGGAGCATGTGCACGAGGGAGGGCTGTATAAGAGAAGAATATCACGTGGGATATCATTCTAGGCCGGGTAGCAAATTCCCACCTACAGCTGTAGACCCTCTTCCTGTTCTACTAAAATTTTAAGTGAAAAATTAGTAGACGGATACCAAACAGTCCCCTACCAACCTGGGGTTCTTTTTGGAGGGGGCCAACTATCTGGTAATTCCCTTTCAATATTACTTCAAATTTCGCTCGTATTCATGTGTACCCCCGCGTTAAGTCCTAAAACATTTTTAAGACGACAAAACCTAAGAAACTATGCAAGGAAAATGAATTGAAGCTAGCCACAGGCAAAATGGAGTGTAACTAACCGCGAGCAAACCTAACCGTGCTAACCATGCAAGCAAACCGAAAATATAACCTACAAAACCGTGCCAACTGCTCTTGTTCAGTACATGAAGATGCGGGGTGACCGCTGACCATACTGCGAAAGGGGGTCATAGTCTACCTGGGAATTACTTTCCGTTCTAGACCAACAACTCGGATATTTCTATTTTATTTCTATTTATTTTATTTAAGCTTATTCATTTTAGGGCATTTAATTCTGAGTATATCGTCTCTTGTGTGGCCAATTTAGAGCTTGAGCCATGTGGTTCCTAGCCAGATTTCCTGCCGCGTTCTTTTTTCCCCATGCAGAGGGGTTTTTGCCCGTCAGGTTTTTTCTGGCCTCCGTCTGACAGTGCTATCTTTATAAACTGTCCCTCGGCTCTGTATCATAAAGTATCGCATACTTGGATGTAATAAGAGGTTTCGTTATATAAACACCAGTGAAATACCAGGTGAGCTCACGCACATGATGATATCTTCACACGTGAAAATAACATGTTATTCTCAGAAGTGAAAAAAAAAATCACTATTGCTATGGTTACGTAATCTCTTAAAAAGTACTTAGATGTGTTCCTGCATGTTCGAAACATCATCGGTTCTTCCTCGAAAATCTTTGGGTTCATCACGCAGTTTTCCTCCCCCACGAACGTTCGTGGAGGACTAAGATTGCGTGACAAGCCCAAAGAATGTCTGCGTAGGAGGCTACTTTTTAGAGGACATTATTTGACTTGCTTTCCACAAAAAAACGCCAATTATGTTGATATCAATGAGTGGACGTCTTTAATTTGGGAAGAAGTAGTTTATTTCAACAGCTTTTCTGGCTAACGGTGGTTGATTTCAAGCCATTTTGGTTCTTATTTACAATTTGGCAAGAAAGGAGTGCCTTAGTTCCTGTTGTACAAAACCCAAGTCATAGCAGAAGAAACTGTCAGGTGAAGGCAGTCTTTCAAAACCTCTGGGCCCCGTCCCGTGCTACGGGCTTGATGAAAAGTCCTTCCACATGCAAGGACTGCGGCACCATCACAACCATACATTACTTTGCAGAATCCAATTAACCACCTCGATTAACGACCCTGCCCCTCAGGAGCTGTTCAAGGAGCTCAATAAAGCATCCGACTGGTTTTCGAGAGGTCGTGGGTCTTAACCTTTGATGGACTCGGAATTCTTTTTCTTCCGTTGCCTAGAAACTAACATGTAATAGTTATTAGTACAGACCACACAAGTCAATAGGTTTTTTTTGGCGCACAGTGATTGGCTAGCTCAGAGTTGATTAGCTACTACCAGTGGCGCGCGAGATTCTAAAATTCCGATCGTTTTTCAGTTTATTGCAAAAGATATTGTGGTACATACTACAACAATTATTCACCTCCACATCGATCATTCAATTCTTAATTATTTAGCGTTCTTTTTCAGAGATGGGTGACAGACACAGCGCAGAGGCCCAAAAGCTATATTCATTTCAGAAATGGGAGGAAATGACAGTATCCAAGGGAGATGAAGAGATGACTCTTCCCTCAAGTCCATTAGTTTCCTTTGAAGAGATGCAAAGATGGGCAAAGGCCTCTTGCAAAATCATTTTGGGTCCTTTTTCTTGGGGCTCGGGGTTCTTTGTGGTTTTTTGCATCCACAAGAATCAAGTCTTGTTCGGTGTTATGACAAACAATCACGTCTTAGATGAGAACACGCTTAAAGTTGAGCAGAATGTTCAACTTCGTCTTTACAACGCGGAGACGATCACTATGCAGTTGAGGCGAGTTGGAATCCGATTCACCTGTCCTTTGCTTGATGTCACTTTTATTGAGCTGAAGAAGGCTGATGTCGTAACCATGTATGGTCATGGCGTAGAATTTCTCAACCTTGGTTACCAGTGTACCCCTCCGGGAACAGCAATAGCAGTCATGCAATACCCGCAAAACCACCCCGAGCTGGCCTTCGCGCAAGGTGAAGTGTATTCACTTTGGGGAACTTGTATCCTTCACAACGCTTCCACGAATTATGGCTCTTCTGGTTCGGGGATTGTGTCCATGCGCAGTGGAGAGGCAGTGGCGATACATTGTGCGAGACGCCCCGACATGAAAGTGAATGTAGGTGTTAGAGCCCCTGTTGTCATCCAGGCAATTGAAAAATGTCAACATTGCACATCACAAAACATTGCACATCACAAACCAGCTAAAGATCTCAACCATCGCGAGCTACAGGAACTTAAAATGCTTGGCCTCCACCCAACAAAGAACAAGTTTTTGTTCATCAGCCCGTCAAGTCCTTCTGTCACACCTTTGTGGTTTTATCGCACCAACCATGCCTGGTACTGGACGCCCACCCGGCCAGATTGCTACGATGAAGTAGAGTTACTGAGAAGATGCAACTGGCTTGAAATTGGTGTCCACAAGAGCAAAAGTGTAATTGGTAAACGCCAGCTGAAAGAAATATACTGCTAATAGATAAACTTGCAGCTACCGGTTTTAATTATCTCGTATAAGTATCTTAAATTCATTTCTAATATGGTCCACTCCAAGACACTAGTTTTTAATCGAATGTCGTTAAACCACAACCAAAGTAACTGATTTGACCAATCGTAAGTGAATCAAACCGCACCATGAGCCATTCAGAATCCGAATAGACCCCATATTGGTTGGGGACCGGGTAGGGCGGCAAACACGGCTTAAATTACAGTAAATGTATGGGGAATTTTGCCCACTTTGAACCATTACAGATCGTTTAAAGTCTGACGGTTGTGCACAGCGAGAATACTTCTGAAAAAGCACTTATCTCAGGATTATTATCGCGAAGTATGGCGAGCAGAATCCAGAGAATTTGTAAATTTCAATGAACCCTTGCTATCAAAAAAGACACTTGGATGCAAAGAAAACAACACCAAATATGGACGTTTGTCGTGAAAGCCTCGGAACCATGTTACACTGATATTGATATATCGAACGTGGCCTATTAGTTTTCAAGTTGAATTTGCTTCTCATTGGTTGAAAAACTGGCGCGAGATTTTTAAGTTAATACCGGAACATAAGTTTGTCATTTAGCATTTCAACTCGAGACAATAAACATGAACTCAAGGCTCAGGGGAATGAATATGAGTATTTCGTTTTGTATGAGTTTATTCCCCGAAGCCTCGAGATGACGTATTTTGTAAAGGACTGAATTTCAATATATCGACAATGGGCCATAGGCTATTGAGGTTTTGTCATCAACGTTTGCCAGTTTTGTAAGTTAAACACGGCCCGGATACAACAATAAAATAGGATTTACTTTACTTAGGTTTAGAATATAGGATTTACTCGTCTGAATTTTACGTCTCGGCTCGCTCCTCGATTCACAGTTTCAGGGGGATGTGAAAACTTTACGGAGGCCATATTTGTGCGCCTAAACAATGAAAACGCGGCCATGCTGACAGTGTCCCTAGGTTATCATCTGGGAATTGAACGGCTTTTTTATGCAAACGTTTTCTTGTTTTACTCAAAACAGCATGAGCCATGATAACAAGAGTGCATTGAAAACCACGTCTTAGTTAAGAAGTAAGCAAGAAATGTGGAACAAATTCCAAGACACGGAGTCGATGCCGGTTTGTTTCCAACTTCGACTATTGGTTCTTTTTCTGAGAAAACAAAGCAAAGATCCGTAGGTTTGGTAGCTGAAATCGACCATTTTTAAATCTGTAGACTAATAAGGGGGTCATGTCCGTGGAAAACTCGCACTTAATTTTATGATTTCTTGAAGTATGGTCAGCGTATCATGGGAAGCTGAAGTGTTTATAGTAACATTTACAAAAAGGCGTAGTCTTAGTCATTTAAATAGCTGCTTAATTAGATCTCATAAATTTACCTTTTATAATTGCATTTATTTTGTAGCCCCTGATTACGTGACCTATGTTCTATTATTGCGTAACCAGTTCTGTTCTATACCCTTTTAATCAATCTTAAGTGTTCTGAGGGCTTTTTCCTAGGCGTAGAAAGAGAAGGTCGTATTGTAGTAACGAGTGAAGATGAAAGTGAGAGGAACACGTTCAGAAACAAAGCCTTCTGCTGAGAAGCCATCAGTAAAATCATCCCTAAAATCACGACGAAGAGACATTTGCCGAGGGATGTGAGTGCAAAGTTCCTGTTCGAACCAAATGAAAGTCAAGTGGAAATGAACGTCTCGTGGTCTAATATTTTGCCTGTCGACGGTTTAGTCCAGGGCCAAATGGAACAAATATTTTATTGTTAATTTTTCTGAATGTTTTTAAAATAATAATCGTTTGTGATTGCTACCTATATACGGCAATGCCGGACTACACCGAAAGCGCCTGAAGACTAACTACTTTATTGGCCGTTTTGCCTCTTCAGGAACTCTACATTTTAGCTCACATTTTGTCAGGAGTGATGTTTACAATATTAAGTCCCAAACTATTAGCTTCTTACACGTGTCTGATGTCTTATCCGAACACCCTTAGCCGGTCAATTAAATTTGTAACAACATTAACATTTATCCTAACGTGATGAGCAGCAAATGCGTCTTTGTATGCGTCTAGTTTCTTCAGGTGCTGTTGCAAACTTTGCTTGTGAATAGTCTGATGTGACTGCGGGTAAACTTTAATCCACAATTTATTCAATCCATCAGTTTTCACTTAGGTCTCATCATAAGTGGCTCTGCAAACAACAAAAAGATCCATGCAAAAAACATCACAGGACGTTGTAATGATACAGTATTGTAATAGTAAGGTCTTCTGTCGTAAACTTTAATAAACTCGTGATTGCATGTGGTGACAAGGACTGTAAGGGTGGTAAAATTCTACTCTCGCGTTTGGCGTATCTAATATGAGAAGGAAAGACAACTTCTCTCATAGGTAGCTGGTTTAATGTTCCTGTCAAAAACCATCAAAAGGCCTTTCAAACTGAGGTATAAAAAGAAGTAATTAATATAACACTGAGACAGTAATCTGACGAGTGCCAGTCCTATTGAAACCAAACATTACCCGGTCTTACCCTTAATCATCTTTGTAAACTTGCATCTGCTGCTTGAACACTGCCACTTGGAGTAGCTGCAAGTACTGTTACAGATGAAACAGAATCAAGGAACTGCTGTATCTGGACATATATAGAGCTACTTTCACTACACGATTAGCTTAATTAAAACACTCGCGCCACTTTTTTTTAGCCAATCAGAAATCAAGACAAACCAATCGTGACTCCCGTTTGCACGCCTTTGCGTCAGCTACATGTAATTGCTTCGAGTTTTGATTGGTTCACTATATTATCTGTGTCCTTTGTGATTGGCTAGAGTAATAGTTGTGAAATTGAAAAATTGAAAACCACTCTATTCAAACGCGACAACTACGCTTTTTCGAAGGCGCTTGTCTTGATGAATCAAACGCGCCGAGATGTTTATTAATCTCCAAATTTAAATTTCGTGTAATATATGCGCTTGATTGTTGTTTTTACTGAAGGCGTGGTGGTGTTTTTTGTTTTTGTTTCTTAGACTCCCTCTTGTTCATAGGTTGTAGGAAGCATTGTACATGTACAATGCTGCCTAAGAAATAAATCACTATCCAACGGATACCGGTGTATAGCATCTTTACGCTTTAAAGGTGGCGTGAAGATCTCGCACCCATTTCAGTTTGCATCGTTCGAGTTCATACCTTACTTGTCGAGATCGCACCAAGATCTCAACCCCGCCCTCAACATTCACTCTGGTATGGCGGATTAAAGGGGGTGGGGTGGGGGTGGTTGGATTGGGTGGCTAGCCGCCCACTTTTTGGAGATAGCAAGACAGGAAAAAATGAAAAGGATTGTTAAAATTATGGCAGAAAAAAGAGCAAATGCTCTGAATATGTACCACATTGTAATTTCTACTTTGTGGCGGTACTAGCAATTCTGGTAAAATAGTTTTCCATTAGGTTTCGATTTCCAAATTCGCAACATTTTGTGAGCATGTCCCACTGGTTCTGCAACTCCAACAAGGTACCAGCCACCTAACTGTAAGTGGTTTCATTCCCATTTAGGTAGTATTACTTCTGGTCTAGTGTCTGATCGAGTCCACCTTTCTTTAACGCAAGGCTTATACATCAAGATACAGTCATACATAGTAGGGAGCGACAGTGCGGTAAGAACTCTAACAGCGTGAAGATGATTAGGTGCGATACCTCTTGCTACCATTTAAACAACAAGATCCAGATTAAGACGATTGAAGTACAAGTCTCGTCCTTGATTGTGCCCTTGGATAAAATTGTTCTCTGAGTACCTCTTTGGCGAATACTTCGCCATCGTGCTCTAACATTTAGCCTTTAGTTTATTACAATAGTATCAGCATAGCAACAAACAGACTTCTCACCACAAGGTACATCTGTCCGGAAGAACAACAAGCTCTCCGTGAAAGTACTTTACTCCTTCAAAGTGGCAAACTAAAGGGTAATGACGAAAAATTATTTCAGTGTTTGTTTACTTTATGGACTTTTTTTCTCGAACCAAATGTTTGCGGAATTGCCGATATTTCCTGGTTAATATTCGTGGTTATCATATGGCTTTGTCTCACAAGGACTGGGAACTACCAAATTCACGAATTTGATTGGATGAAATCGATTTTGACCGCGGTTTACATTTTCCCATCTAGACCGGCATCTAGACCGGTAGTGTTTTTTTTTCCGCCGATATTTCCTGCTTCATATTTAACAATTAGACTACGAGCCCGAGTTTTCAACGAGGCGAAGCCGAGTTGACTATCGCTCGGAGAAAACGAGGCCGAGTAGTCTAATTGTTTAAGTATAAATTTACCGTAGTCTCATTGCATAAAAAGAAAAAATGTCAAGTAACGCGTAGAAAAGAACTGTTTTATTATGTTACATCAGGTTCAAACGCGATGCGCGATGTGCACTGATGCATAACTGTTTTCTATCAGCAGATAGAAAACGGTAATAAAGCCAATCAAATTCACGGATTCACAATAGATTACGGTAAATTTATACTAATCGTGGTTATCATATGGCTTTGTCTCACAAGGACTGAGAACTACCAAATTCACGAATTTGATTGGCTGGAATCGATTTTGACCGCGGTCTACATTTTTCCATCTAGACCGGCATCTAAACCGGTAATGTTTTGCAGTGAAAAAGTTGCAAACTAAAATGCAAAATCATTGACTATTTTCATCTAACAATATTTATTTTTGTAAGTGCCAAAAAGCTGACGAGAAAAAAAATTAAAGAGCACGAGCAAACTTTAGAAGAATTAAATTCGGCTCATCGCCGCTCGCAAGGAAAATGTCAGTCAGCACAAACCAGTTACATTAAACGAGTTAACTAGCTCTTGTTTTTGCCATAATTGCAGTTACACCAACCTCTAGCGTAATCTTGAGGGCACACTGGACAGCATTTTCCCTTGATTTTAAACGGATCGTCACACAGTGGCTTGGAACAGCGAATTACCGAGCAATTGCCTGTCTGGAATTCTCCACACAAGCAGTGAGCGCATTCACTGAGGCTCCAGATCTCACCCTCCTTGTACATCTCTCCTGTCAGTGGGTTAGCACACTGTGGTGTCTCTTAAAAAGCAAAATTAAAAAAAAAATTTAATAATAATTTGACGATTAGTCGATCCCGGGCTGAAACAAGTTTAGCTTGAAATAAGAAGCTTTCGTTTGGCGGTTTCTTTGTTTTCTTTAACCAGTCCAAAAATCGCTGTTGAATTTCTAAATTGATTTAATTGAAGCGAAAATAAACCAAATATTTTGGATTACTTTCAGCTGGTCAAAACAAGACTTAAAACCACTCGTAACCTGGCGTGTGTACGTTTTTCTCAGCCATGCCACCAGTTTTATGTTTCTGTTTAGTGTTCTAACAGTTCTGAATCAAATAACGACGTACTTGAAACAGAAATGATTGGTGTTTTGATAAGTATTTTAACAACTTAATCGCATTAGGCCTGTTCTATCTCTGGAACAATCATCGTTTCACTATACGCCTCGACCTTAGTGGAATGGTTCATTTTATACGACTTACCACTCAGTGGATCCATTTGTTGTTGGCTGTTGTCGTGTTGACACACCCAGCCTTCCGATTCTTCACATTTGCTTTAACAATCAAGAAAGAAAAGAAACTCTTTTGAAATAAAATTATTAAGTACAGTCGAGCCTTACTACAAATCTTGAAAACAGTTTGAGATGGCGGCGAGAAAGCCGATAACAAACGAGGAAGAAAAAAACAGATATGATTTGAGCTCGAGATTTAACCAAGGTGTAAAATATAACAAGGTTCATCTGTATTACAATGGAATTTATAAGTTGCAGTGCAATATTTATATTTTAGAGAAGAAGCCACATGAACCTTACTGGTTTTCATGCGGTCCTCTATCCTGATCGAGCCCCGATTTTTCGAACCCCCATTGGGTAGTTCCAGAAATCGCGGGCGGTAAAATTGCATTGTTCCTTTGAGGTCCCTTGTCGGGAGGGAAACGAATTTTGATTTGAGTTACTAGGAGGTTCGAAAATCGAGGGTTAGTGAAATTGGGATTCCACTGTATTAATAATTGAAGCACATGTATGTTTAATCATGGGTTTAAACTCCAAGTAAATTCTGTACTTACCAGAGCGACTTACGGTCTTGTAAGACAATGATTTCACTCTGGAAAAACTTCTTTCCATTGAATTTGCAAACTGAGAATTAAAAAGGTTCTGTGTGTTAAACAAAGTTGCTCTTTTTCAGGAATAAAGATGCCCAACTTAGCAATTATCGAATTACAGTATCTAGATATTAAAATAGGGCAGGGAAAATCGCTGATTTTGGTCATACCGCCAATTGTTTTTCTTGGGGTACCCCTGGGGTGCATGCCTCATAAGCAAATCAAGGGCGAGTAACGTCAGGAGCCATAATCAGGGACGGAGACCGTAAGTCTTGGGATCCGTGCGGACCCATGATATGGGACAATTTTTCTATTTTTAGAACAAATTGCGCCATCCTGACGTCATGTATCCGCGCTAATCCACGCACGTGTCTTGGGCTCTCGCGTGGATGTTGTCACGTTCCGTGCTGAAATGGTGAGAGTTGAGAGATCCTCTTGCCGATTTTTCACAGCGATGGCAGGGAATAAGGCAGAGAAGAAAAACCAGGGCTCTTCTGCATACGTTTATGCTCTGATTTAATGGAAAAGATCGGTTTTTCAGGGTCGAGAATTTCTTTAATTTCGCGCTGTGAATGAATAAAATCCAATCGCCCGCAAGTTATACGCGTAAACTTTTGTGTTTGTTCTGAGAGAAAAGTTCTGTAAGAAAACTGTTTACTCCGGTATCGAGTTCATTTGTGAGTTTGCCAAACAATGCTTTATCATAACCAAACCGGTTTTGATAATTTCTTGTTGTTTCTGCTCGTTTGGCTAGTTTGCAAAAGTTTTTGAAAGGCAAGTTTGACGCGAACGAGTAGCTCATTTGCATAGTGCAGCGCGTGCACTTTCAAGTCCGAGTCGGTGTTTTCAGATTGTCAACAAATCGTGACAAAGATTTGTTTCGTTGTCTTTTGTGCTGAGATGCTACAACAGTTTTCACCAACGTTCGCCAAAAGGCTACTAACATCACGTGTGTTTCCTTCACATAGTGAAACTTTCACCGCGAAAATAAAATAGACAAGGAGTTTTGACTCAGTCGACAAAATTGAAATCTTTACTTCGAGTTGATTAAAAGCGTCATCGTCATTTTTCTGATTATTTCTGCTGTATTCACATATTTTCAGCTAAGCTTTTAATATGTTCTCAAACATTAATCAACCTTAAACATATTCAAAAACTAGAGATACTATATGAGTTCGATGTACGTTTTCACACCAAGGTGCGAAGTCCAATTTGTCATGTTTTACTAGCTGTGCAAAACAACCATAAGCGAGCGCTCTTATTCATCGAAAACAGAGAGTTTATTGGATTTTTACACCAACAAACCAAGCAGCATCTACAGACATAAACCTATTGTCACGTATTGGGCCTAAACGCTGCTACATCCAAACATATCCAGCTAGTTTTTTTCTGTGTTATGGAGAAGCTGTTAATCTTCTTCATATTTGAAATTTAGATTGGAGTAATGTGAAGTTCTTGCAAAAGAGAAGCGGAACTCAACTTGGTCAGCGATATAAAGCGGGACATATTTTATACCTAAATTCGGCACTGTCTTACCTCAAACTAGAGCAACTTACGGCGAAAATACTTAAGTAAAATTCCAACAGCCATAAAGGCGTCGAGTTGTGGGGCAAAAGCATAAACGATTTTGGGAATTTCGGACGCCATTTCCCCTGCGCGGCATCCGCGAAAATCTTCGCAGCAATGTACGCGCGTGTGCAGCAGGCGATGGCGCAATTTGTTCTAAAAATAGAAAAATTGTCCCATATCATGGAGCCAACCCCAATACCAGAAATGGCGCGCGCTTACGGTCTCCGTCCCTGATTATGGCTCCTGGTAACGTTCCTAATTTTAAAATCCGATTTTGTTTTCTTGGTCGATTCTTTGGCCTGTAGTATCAAGGGCGTGGGCCATAAAATTGGCGAAACAAAAAAAAGCCTTGAAAAAGGAAAAAAGGAGGAAAAATTGGAGGTGCACGAACTGAGAAAACGAGGTTCAATGAAAAGTTGTTTATCACACCTTGTATAACGGGCCGTACCGCCTGTAGGCTTGAGTTTGATCTGTTGCTCTCCAAGTTTCAAGTACGGTCTAAATAAATATGGAACCGCTGTGCAGAGGAATACACTCCATTCAACTGACTAATAAATCACGGCACAAGTACTGGTATCTCAGAGACGAAACACACGCAGAAATACGGGAGAATCCCAAATAGAAAGGACGTGCTCCTCCTACCTTTTACGGGTTAAAAAGGTGGTTTTGGTACCTCGTAGGGTGATCAGCCTCAAAAGGTCCACAGCGAGAGTTTTTGGGATACCTTTTAAGGTATTGAGCCGAAAAAATTCGATTTTACTTACCGTTTTATTAAACAGGATGGAAATTTATGACGATGCTTTGAAACCTTTTCTTGTATATATAGTGGAAAGCATTCGAAACAATCGTCTTGTTAAAAACTGCATGAGACCGTCAGTTAATGTGTTGGAAAACATTCAAGCACGCCCACAAAACAGTAGCTCTTAGGAGTTTGTTTCAAAATTTCCGCCTAGCGTCCCCATCCTTCTTATAAAGGACTCCCCCCAAGGGGAACTAACCTTTATTCAAGTCAGTGTTCAAACAAAAGCTACAGCATCTGCCTTCTGCACGAGCGGGATTCTTGCAGTCAGGAGCATTACACTGTATTGCCCAGCAGTTGAGTCGACCGCTTCTCTTGCACAAACAAGCGGTACAGGCAAAGTCTCCTCGTATCCAAATCTCATCAACTCGGTAGGATTTCCTTGTGACAAGGTCAAAGCATTTATTTTTCCCCTCTGATGTGAAATAAGAAAATCAAAAAGGTACTTTCAGAGTATCCACCACGAGAGTTAATTACAAAATACACTACTCCTAAAATTCATACGAAACTACATCTGGGATCCGAGTGGTGTATTTTCCACTAGTGAGGATATTCCTGATGTCAAATGTCGCTTTTTCACGGTTCTCCGAGCAAACATTCAGTTTATTTATATAATAATAAAACAAATAGATTTAAAATGAAGATCTTTCTCTTTTCATGTTGGTACTAAATGAATCTTTTTCAAAGATATTTCGACAAGAAAGAGAAAGTGTCCAAATTTCGTTGCATTTAACCTTTAAAACATTAATTTACTCACTCAGTGTGCTCGTTTATAAAACATTGTTTTTACCACTCGAATTTAAAATTTATATTTTCTCCCCGCGGTGTAATATCTTCTCTATATAGTAAACACATCGCTCCCTATTCTACTTTTGAAGATCATTTTAAGTGCGTCAGTTAAAACAAATATTCCTCTGCAGTTAGCTGTAAGTATCCTGTATGTATGTATGTGTAAGCCTCCCCTCTCCCCTCTAAAAAATGAAGGAGAGGGGCCTCTATGTAGCGGCGTCGCTAATCATGTTTCGCACTGGCTTTCCTGGATTGTTTGAAAAGTACGCTGATAGGTTGCAGTATTAACCTTTTCTCACACAGCGAGATGTTTGTACCAAGCCGCAGAATGCCAAACATTCTCACAAATGATGTAACAGAGAATTAACTCTGAAGTGTAAATTTTAGTGCTAATTTAACCCATGAATAACCCACTGGGCGTTAGCCCTAGTAAAGGGAATCAGGGAACCACACGAGGTAAAGAAAAAATCTTTTGACCTCGGTGGGAATCCGGAGGTCGTGGGTTCGATTCTCACCGAGGTCAAAAGATTTTTTCTTTACCTCGTGTGGTTCCCTGATTCCCTTTACTAGGGCTAACCCCCAGTGAGTTATTCATGGGTTAAATTAGCACTAAAATTTACACTTAAGAGTTATTCTCTTTTACATCATTTGTGTTCATAGTGCTACGCGGCACAACATGCATATGTATTCTAACAAATGTACGAGTTGCGCTTGTAGCTACAGACGTACAGAAAATTAATACCGGCAACTAATTTTGAGGAGAAGGGGCTGATGTTGTAAACAGGCTATGAAATTCCACTCACCTTTTTCGCATCTCCTCACTTTAACGTTCTCTGGTTTCAAGTTGTCGCAGTACCACGCATCATTTCCAGGAACACACAGCAACCCCTTATCACATTTTTCGTCTTCTCTCTCCAGGGGCTCTCTCCTACACGTCTCTCCAACCGACTTAAGACACACATCACAGCAGCCACACTTGTCTTTCACCACAGCCGTTTTGCAGTTTCTCACCGCGGGACATGAGTACCTCGGGTCGGGACAGTCGCCCGCCTTATGACACCAGCAGGAACTGCATTCCGGCATTGGAGTCTGTGCAGTTGCCATGCATGACAGACAGACCATAAATAACAACGTTGATGATAAAAGGTTTGCCATTGCTACCACGACCTAGAATGATTCAGATAAACACTTTTTATGGTTTCGTAACAGATGCTAGCTCGATAGATATTCTAGTATTAAACACGGTTAATTTGGACGATATTCAAGCTCAGATAAAAGGTAAAATTGAATATAAGTGGTTAACCGATCATGATTTTAAAAGCTCCAAAATCTACCATTCTGGATCATGCGTTTAAGCATCCTTGACAAAATGCATTTTCCGTATAGTATCGATTCATTGCTAAGCAGGCAGACAAAATTAATAAATTGTCTCTCATGCAGTGATTGTACATAAACAAAAAACATCTTAGAACTGACTGATTGAAAAAAATAAGTAATGGTAATAGGGCTGAGTGGATTCCAATTCGGTCTGTAATCATACGAGTGATAACAAAATCGGACGACCGCGAAGCGGGAGTCTGATTTGTTCATCACGAGTATGATTACAGACCCAATTGGACGACACGAAGTCTTATTACCAATTCATCATAAAAATTGCAATTTTCGAGAAAAGAATAGTCAAGTTATGAAAGAAGGGGAAAATTCGCACTAAAATACCTGCAAAAGAGATGAAAAACCTCCTACAGGTAATTAGGCGCCAAAAACACAAAAGCAAACGCGCGCACGCACGCACGCACGCACGTCATTACAACTTTGAATGTGATTGGCTGATTTAAACTACAACTTCGAATGTGATTGGCCTATTTAACTGTCCGATAACAAACTGTCCGATAACAAACTGTCCAATAACAAAGTGTCCAATAACAAACTGTCCGATAACAACTTGGCAAGTGAATTAGTAGGAAAATAGGAGTTTTTTAATCCAATCACAATCGAGGAAATTGTAATTTTTACGATTACATATGGAATCACAGGGGAGAACTGAGTTATTGATTCATATCAACTTGGATATGCAAACTGAATGCAATTACAAGCCTTTTTTTTCGAAGATCGACTAGTTTCTATGCATTTGATAGTAAGTACAAATGATGACACCTGTTTTGGTTTTGTTGAAATTAAAACCTCCAATAGAGTAGAGTAATAGCAGCAAAAAAAATAATGAAAATTGTTGTTGTACCAGGAGCCCCACCCCGTTAAGAGTATAAACGATTGATGGTGAACTGAAAAGTATGCGACGATACTTCGGCCTGTATATGGGCCGGGCCGGTTGAGGTGTTTCTTCTTTCCAGAACTTGTCGCTAAAGAAACATAAGGGAATCGGACCTGGCTGGTCATGAAGACAATCAGGCCAGCAGTGGGTAAATATCAGTTCTTCTACCACCACCCGGAACGATCTTGACCTCTATAGAGGCAGTCTGACTGCATGGCGGGGGCCCCTTCCCCAGGCTAAAAGACCACACAGAAGATATTTTTTTCTTGACGCGGAATTTAAAAAGAACACTGCCAGAGAACTACGAAACCTTCGATCTAAGGAGCAGGTAGAGTATATTCAGACCTCAAAAATGAAGTTAAACTGGTCCGCCAAATCCCTATAACACTCTCAAATACAATTAGCGTTTTCAAGCCGGACTGAGACGGGACCTTGCGACATTTTTTTCGGTTTTTGGAAACTTTCACCATGACCTATAAAAATGTTAGCAATCAGATGTTCAAGAATCCGAAAACCAAGCGTGTACATCATCGTGATCGAGTGATGAACAGGGCGGATTGGCCCGAGAGAAATGATATTTTATTGGGTCTAGAAGTCAAAGGACAAATACTTGACGGAACTCTCAGCTAGAGTTTCGAGACGACAAAAAAAACTTATTAAACAGTCACGAAGATTTTATTGCAATTAAGACACGAAGCCCATAACAGAGAACTTATAAACCAGATTATTGGTTGTATCTAGATGGGTTCTTTCAGGAAAAAAAGTTAATCAGCTGCTTCCACTAGTCCCATCAAACGTTTGCTCCTCTTAGCAATGATAAATTTCCATAATAAACAAAAACAACGTGCAAAATACCAGCTAAAATCCAGCAATAGCTAATTGTGGTTACTTTGCTCGTATGCTCCCTGGATGATTCGATCTGAAAATTGAATACTGTTCAATTTTGTTATTGTTTTCACTCAAGAGAGTTCAACTGCAGATTTGATTCCTTTGCCGGTTGTGTCGTCACGCCGCATTAAAGTGATCTTTATCTCAAAATAAATGTTTGGTTTAAAGATCTTTTAATGCAGAAAAACTGTAAGCACCTCTAAGCGTCAGTCTTAATCGAACTTCAAAAATGCCGAGATTTACGAGTTAAATATTATTTGAATATTTCTCATGATGTTTTATCTGCTTACCACCGCAGAAATTACAGCATCAAGAACTATCTCTAAGTTTGAACAGGTCGAGATAGAAAAATGGCAAACTAAAAGTTGGCAAAATCGACTTGAAGCCGACAATTCCTTGGTGTATGCTCCTATTCTTTGACATGTTTGGGTTTGGAGGTAATCGTTTATACTGCTACTTACAAATTCTTGCAATGAAGTGGGCCAAGAGACCATGATCTCATTTTCTCTTGAGTGGGAAAATTCACACTCGATTTAATTTAACGAGACTGCACGGTGATTCTGAGATCCTATAAAGATCTCCGCTTTTTCTTGCATGTTAAAATATAAGATTGTAAAGTGGTCATTCTGTAATCAAATCTTACCTTCATCGCAGACGTTGCTCGATATCGAGAGCTACACCGATGTTTCGCCACCTTCTGGAAGATGTATCAAAACGATCTTTGAAAAGAAAGTTCCTTTGTAATGTAATACAGAACTTGTCAAAAGGTTATAATTATATTTTTGGCTGATGCGAGGGCGTTTTGGAAAATCTGCGGTTCATAAGGGCACATGGCAGAAAAAACTTTTTTGTCTCAAAAACAAAATGTTCCACAGTTTACGCAATGACGAAATGGTTGTTGAATGATACAATGCTTCATAAATGTTTTAAAACGTCGTTTTAATGTGTAAATGTGAAAATTTAAGTATCGTGTCTCTTCAAACATCATCTATCGTGATCGGTTGCGCCTGCTGCATGTGACCTCACGAAATTAATAGAAAAAGTTGCAGGTATCGTTATTTTATTGTTTTATCTGTTCCTATTATTTACTTCTAGTGCAAACTGTTCCACTTTACAGGACTAAACTCTTAATAGAAATAGGAACTTGTCTACAAATCTGGGATTAATTTACAACAGAAACATCATTGTGTTATTGGAGTGCTAATTGGAAAATAATAGCTCAAAGATTCTCTTTCAACTTTCAAGTTTCAAGTTTATCTGTTTTGAAAGTACTATTCTTAAAAGTGTTTGATCTTAAAAGATTGGCACAGCTTCAAATATGCCCTGTGACTCTACGACCCTTTATCTCAATTTCACTGCCACTTGCTAACAAAGGCTGCCGCTTTTCGCAGAGTTTTCACTGGTTCGTCGATCTTTGCATGAGCAAAAATAACTTATATGAAGATAACTGTTTGTAGATTTTATCACTTTCTCAGAAAATCGTATCGACTGTATGAACCAATTGTTTGCTGGCGTTTCACGACGCTTATCAGAAAGTCTTTCTATTCTCTTTATCTTTCGCGAATTTCTGTTTACTTAATCTTGCCGATGGCAGTGTGTTTGTTGTAGCTACTCCAGGCATTAACGCGTTTTTTCATGTATTGGATTCTGTTTTCATAGTAAACAGACTCTAAGCGGGCCTATAGAACTGCTAATGATCATGAACAACTCTGATAAAATAGGTCTATTTTCGGGTCTCTGGCCTTCTTTGTAAAGGACGATTCAAGCAGAGCATAGATCTAAGCATGCAGTCTATTTTTAGCTGGGGTTAATAAGCTCTTGACGTTACAGAAAGAAATACTTTAATCTCTCTATTTTGTAAGACATATATTCAAGGAATTTATAATTGGACCTTCTGTGCAAACAACCTAAATTTATAATTACCCAAGCTAGGTTTATTTTTATACTAAAATGGTGCGCCACAGACTTGTCTGGAAATGTTTACATCTACCAGATCACATCAACCCGCTCAATGAGTTACGAATGGGCCAACTTACCCTAACTCTCTTGGATGTGGTGAAATGTTGGAACTTTCAAGGTCCTACAATTGAACGTATAACTGAATTTATGAAAAATATGCCATCATCCAGTCAGATCAGTTCTAAGCACATTTTGAGCATTTTCAATACAGTATGTGAGCGTGGTTTTGTACTTTTAATCATGTGTTAATAAAGACGGTACGACCCTTTAAGGGCCCCAAAGCCTGACACCAAGCGATGACAAAAAACTGATAGAGAGGGGCGCCAAAAGAAACATATTAAAGAGACTGGAGGACAAAAACGGCTGAAATTACGAATTTTACCGCGTCCATTTTCCCTGGCGCGAAAAGAAAAAGCTTGAGTAGGGCCACATTCGTCTTAAACACTGTTTTCATAATCCTAGATTTCTAAATTATGTAGTCAAAATTCTTTCTTGTGGTCGTAAAATCTTCCTCCCTACCTATTCCTATAGTGGAAAACTAAAAAAAAACTGTCAAGCCGTGAACGTAGATCCTGCTTGATTCAAGGTCGGATCTCACAGGATATCTAATCAGCCAAACTCGAAAAACAGAACGATGATAAGTCAAAGCTACTGCAAGGCTGATACATCGTGGTATATTTCGGGTGGCCAGAGCAGCCTTCTTCAGGTTAAGATGTTACCGAAATATAAAAATGAAATTACAATATTTTATAGTGTGGTGGATGTCTATTCCTATAGTCCTATCAAACCCAGTAGCTACAAACCACACCACATCACACTGACTCTGCTTTTATTGAAGGTAACAAAATTAAAACATATTCAAAAGATAAAAACGTTCGCTGGCTAAAAACTTTTAAAAACTAAAATGAGCTTTCGGCTGTCAGTCTACAGCCTTCGACGGATAAAAATGAAAAGCGAAATGATAAAATATATGCAAGAAAAGGTGAAATGAAAACAATAAGAACTACAAAAGCAAAGTATAAACGTGTAAATTGGGTGGCTATTGTTTAAAAAGAATGCTATACTGGCTAGGAATCGGCTTAGAGTTGTTGTCTGCATGCTTGGTAGCAGAGATGTGCCAAGCCTCCAGTGTTTTTCTAACACGGAAAGAGCCTTTGTCAATGACACTAGCATTGTTAAAATTTTTAGCCAGAGAACGTTTTTATCTTTTGAATATGTCTCATCCTGGCTACGCTTCAATTTTTAAAATTAAAACAATTATATTATAAACGAATCCGCTGGTATTATTCGTCTAATCTGGGAGCATGAGTCTCAATATCAGATTAATTCATTACTTTCTACTGCTATGACTGCATCAGTAAACTACCACAATCCATGAACTGTCTGAGCGATCAAATTCTTGTAAGGGGGGACACTGCGTTAGCCTCGCATCCCACCCCAGAGGGAATTAGTAATCTGTGAGTTTATGGTGTGCTCACGATTTGACTGGTCTCTGTGTTTTACCCGCCGGCGCAAAATTAAATTGTCTTGTTTGCGTCCTGATTCGGCTGTGTTTACAGTTGTTCCTGAAAGTCGGATCATTTAGAGGCCAGTGTTTTTTCTTATACTACTTTGTCTAAGAGCAGAGGGTGGAAGAAAGTTACGGAGGGACTACAGACAAAAAATGGTTTGCGTCTTTGATCTCAGGATTAAAAATAGCCGAAGGCCAAAGAGTAAATTGAAAGGTAGGCCCGCCTGTAATTTTTTTAGGAACACATTGAGAATTATCATTTCAGATATTTCTCCTAAGTATCTAGCATTTAAAATATTCAGCATAACCTGAAATCCGGAAATTACACTGCCATATAACCCTGATTCAGTCGTCGATAAAATTCTTCCTGTGTGCTAAAGGAAATCGGACAGATCCGTTCAAAGATTAAAATTTCATGCAACGTAATTTACTGTTTTCATTATAAAGACGTCAGTAAGATTAAACTTCTTTCAAATATCTTCGACTAAACGCAATACGTTTGTGACCAACGCTTTATGGTGCTTTCAAAAAAAATCTTCGACCTCGAGTTGTTGACAGTAAAAGAAAACAATCAGAATACGATGACGGGGGAAGTATTTCAGGCCTATCCGAAGGGTTTCAGTAACTCTCTGGCTGGGTCTGCAAAAACGTTCACTTCAAGTTATGTACCTAGCCGTTCATCGCCCTGTAATCCGCACAGAAACGCTTGCTACGCAGGCCTTAGTTATGTACCATTCAGACCAGTCTCCTTTGAAATTATTTGCAAATATGAAAAGTTGTGCAGACCTTTTTCTAAAGTCAAATAAAAATAAGAAAAAGTCTGAGTATATCGTATCTCATTGTATTAGCCATGGAGCATGTATCAAGGAATTAGCTTCTTCCCTTCCCCCCCCCCCCACCGCCCCCAACTCTTTTCCTGTCTGACATGCTAGTCTAACATAATAAGCTTTTTCCAGAATAAAGATGCCAATTTCTGTCAATCGTTTCTCAGCACCCATTTGTATAAACCTGGCTAGAGAAACTCGCTTTGAGCGTAAAGTGTCTTTTCCGAAAACACAGCATAAGAGGGACCAGACAAAGAAGATACTCAAATTGAAACTGAGGCGTAAAGCTGTAAGCAAAAATAAACAAATTAAATAAATACACGTTACTCTTAATAAACTAACCTCTGTTTACAGTTCCTTCCTTGATCTTTTAAATTTCTTTTTCCCTTAAATACGAACTGAAGTTCTTTTTCCCAGCACTAGAAGACGCGACAGATTACAACTCCGAAGAGAACCGTAATATAAGTCGCACAAGATGAAAAGGCTGATTAGAGAAACAGACTCGTTATAGATAATAGGCGAGTTCACACTAAGGCCCAAGTAGGCCTTAAGTACCTTAAAAACTCAAGTGAACTTGAGACGGTCAATGCTTTCTTTTAAAGATAAGCGTTCATACTAAATTGTAAAGTATGCTACTTGTGGGATCGCTTGTCAATCAAACTACGCGGCAAAACCCACCAAAGCAACTGACAAGACTTTCAAACTTTCACCATGCGACCTCGAAACGTTCGAATAGCATGCCTTATTTTGATTTTTACTTCTCTACTCTTGCGACAGTGGTCTTTCGCGCTTCAACAAATGTATTGCTTTGCTTTGATGGAGGAAGCCTTTAGAATTAGCCGGAGAAATCGTCTGATGTTGCTTATGTGTATGGCAGGAGTTTCACAGCAACAAAGACTACAACTGAGAAGAAGAGCTTGGGTTTGGCCTCGACCACAGAACTGGTTTCGCCTTCTTATAGCTAATCCAGCACTGCATTTTCTTTGGAAGGAACATTTTCGTGTCACTCATGAAACATTTGAGTACCTTTGTGACCTTGTAAGAGTAGATCTGCAAAAACAACAGACGCGGATGCGAGCGCCGATTAGCGTAGAAGAAAGGGTTGGTTTAGCATTATGGCGACTTGCAACCGGCAACAGTTATAGAAGCTGTGGATTACAATTTGGATATGGAAAGTCTACAGCGAAATATATCTGCAATGAATTCGAGCGCGCTCTTCTTCGAATGAAGGATCAATTCATAAAATTTCCCTTGACAAGGCAGGAAATTACAGATAAGGTTGAAGAGTTTGAAGAGACTTACGGCATACCTCAAATTGTGGGAGCCATAGATGGTTGCCACATAGAGATAAATGCTCCACCGCGAAATCACGAAGATTATTATAATCGTAAGCAGCATTATAGTGTTATGCTTCAAGGCATAGTTGATTCTAGTCTAAAATTTGTTCATGCTACGGTTGGCTATCCGGGCAGCAAACATGATGCTCGCGTTCTTAGATTAAGTGGACTATACGATTTGGCACAAAATGAACAAATTCTTTCTGGTCCGACTAGAGATATCAATGGAGTAGAAATCGGTCCTCTTCTCGCTGGAGACAGCGCATATCCCCTCACCAGCTGGCTTATGAAACCATTCCCAGACAGGGGACGCTTAACTCCTGAACAAAGAAAATTTAACAAAAAATTCAGCGCCCTACGATGTGTGGTGGAGCGTGCATTTGGCATGTTAAAATCACGGTGGCGAATTGTTATGAAAAAAATTGAGCAGAAAACATCAACGTTAACGAAAACTGTTGTTGCATCATGCGTTTTGCATAACATCTGTATTGAGAGAGGTGACTTGTATGATGATGACTGTGACTCTGACGATGACTCAGACGATGAAGATGAAGACAGAATTGTATTTGAAACTGGCACTGATGTAAGAGATGCTTTAAAAGACTTTGTGTGGGAAAACTTGTAACACCACATTTTCCAACTATAGGTTTTATTTGCTGTTGATCGCTTTGTGTAGCAAAAAATGTTATTCAACATAACAATTGAACAGTAACTATTATATCGATATATGTAGATATATAATAAGAATTACCGCTATATATTAATACAATAAAAATTACCGGCAATACACAGCTGAACTGTCTACGTTCTCAGAAACACATGCATTGATCTACTTGGATATCAAATCTTTAAAAATGTCCTTAAACCCTGCGAGGATTGCATTTGTTTGCTCCATCTGATTCCTCTGCGATTCTCGAAGCATTTCTGTGGAACGTTCAAATCGTACACTATCTTGGTCTAAGCTTCGTTCCATGAGCTGAAGAAAACTTGTTTGCCACTCAGTTTGCGGCTCATCACGTCTCTTCTTCCCTTTGCGGGCAGATTTCGCTGACTTATCGGTTGCCTTCCGTTTCATTCCCGTCGCGGCTGGTTGCTCATCGTCTAGGTTTTCCTCTGTGTCATTACCGCTTTCTTGCAATGTAGGCGAGGCTGAAGTATTGCTGCTATCTTCGGAAGCAAACGTAGAAGATCCTTCGATAGCCATTTTAGATGGGCCAACGCTATCGCGATGACCCATCACGTCATCTAAAAAATCAAAGTAC
>CM042751.1:1635157-1645157 GCA_022496165.2 Catalaphyllia jardinei
GACGCAGCACCATAGTTTCTTTAGAAACTTACCCCCTTTTCTTCATAGAGAGGTTCTCTAAATTCGATACCACATTTGGAAGATCCGGGCGTCCTGGAAAATCATCCATTATGGCTTCCGGTCAATAAAGGAGTCTTGACCCTTATATCGGCTGTTGAAGTCATCTTATTTTATACGATTCAGCAGTGCGTATTTACCCCCAGTAATTAAAGCCTAATAAATCGAGTGGGACATTGGTTTAAGAAAAGCAAAGCAAACAGACAAACAAGTATATACTTAAAATTGATTCAAAAGCATGTTGAATTGTACGGGCTAAATTAGAGGGCCTCCTGCAAAGTTTGTCATTCCCTGGGTTCCAGAGGTTTTTTCCTCGTTGAGGGCGACAAAATTAAGCGGCGAAGCCTCGAAGGCGAGCGTTACTCGCTTTGACGCTCCTCGCCGCTGGCGAGCGAGAAGACCTCTGGCATCCATGCATATGGTAAGTTTTTCAGCGCTTTGAAATGTTCCATTTTCCTGCCATGTACGTAATCGACGTTTTGTTTTCCCATGATAGCAACATCCCAGCTAGCAGCTAGCCTTATAAACTACTTTGGACCTAAGGAATGGCTGAGTCTGTCTTTATCGGGGAAAAAAGACTTAATTCGGCGAGTGTTTTCGAAAATAATCTTATGATTAAAACAACCATAGAAGTTGTAAATACATGATTTAAGCTGTTGAGTAACAATTTTGCTTTGAATACCTAGATAGGGTGCCGTTCATGTGTTTTTTTCAGCAGATTTAACTAAGTCGGTTTATGGTCATTTACTTTTTCATTGTCATTTCTTTCCTTATTTGGTATCAATGATTAGTCTTCGTGTTCAAATAATTGTAGTTTAGATAACCGTTACTTCTGAAGTTGTATGTTGGAGGAGCACACGAAACGTCAAGTTCATAAATGAAAGTTTTTACAACATGCGTTGTCTGGTTATGTTTAAAACCGCAGTTTGTTTGAAAATTACGTTAATAAATTGATTGTCAAAAGTCAAGACACTAAAGATGGCTGGACATTAATTAAGGTTATTTCGGGCAGGCATGTACTCTTCTTATTTTACTACTGTAAGTCATTCCTGTTCATTTAACATAATTTTTAGCTGAGTACCAATAAAGATAAGATAAGATAAGAACTTTATTATTGTTGTTGTTGATGTAGGTTTCAAGGGAAAATTAATAGCAAAA
The DNA here is from genome assembly GCA_022496165.2 of Catalaphyllia jardinei. Classification (NCBI taxonomy): domain Eukaryota; kingdom Metazoa; phylum Cnidaria; class Anthozoa; order Scleractinia; family Caryophylliidae; genus Catalaphyllia; species Catalaphyllia jardinei. Next base: position 1,636,373 of record CM042751.1, read on the forward strand.
CAAGAAAAGTTGAATAAAAAGAAAATGAAAAGCTATAAAAGCTCTGAAATACGGTAATGGTCAGAAAAATAAATAATTATCATGATACAAAATTTTTGAATCGTGTATTGAACAGGAGAGAGGAAACTGGAGTCTAAAAGCTGAGCCCCTTATCTTCTCGTTCAGCGGATTCAACAAAAAGTTCAATATGGCGGACGAAATACCTCATGATTGACCCGTGAACAGATCAGAAGGAAGGCAATAATCTGTGTACAGTTTTTTGCTTTTTTTATTTGTCATGGAACTTTCTAAAGAGCTGGACGAAATTGACACAGAACTCAAGGAAATCGAGGCTCAAATTGAAAGCCTGCTCGAAAGACAACAATTTCTCCAGTCACGGAAGGAGCTGATTCAATCTCAGATATGTAGCGGTCTGGACCCATGCAAACCTTGTTCGTCCGTGCAGAAGAACGAAAATGGCCAAAATTGGTCGGCAAATAACTTTTCCTGGTCAGAAAGGGTGGAAACTGCCAGGGAGGACGTCTTCAAGATAAAAAAATTTCGCCCTCTTCAACTGGAGTGCATAAATGCTACCATGGCGGAAAGTGATTGTATTTTGATCATGCCTACTGGAGGTGGAAAAAGCTTGTGCTTTCAACTGCCAGCAGTGATTTCAAAAGGGGTCACTCTTGTTGTTTCGCCGCTGATCTCTTTGATAGAGGACCAGCTTATGGCTTTGAATGAACTCAACATTGAAAGTTCTTTCTTGAACTCTAACTGCTCCAAAGATGAAGTCAATGCTGTACACAATGCCATGGTTGACAAGAAATCTGATTTAAAACTGTTGTATGTAACTCCTGAGAAAATTGCCAAAAGCAAGAGATTTATGGCTAAACTAGAGAAAACATATGAAGGTATAATAATCATAAGAGTTGAAAAATGCATTTACATAATATTAGTAACCCAGGTTTGTTAAGGAGGCTGGAAAGGGTTTTTAGCTGCACGCGCATGTGCAATCTAAACACGCCATAACTACGATGCACGCGTCAGCTGAATGGATCAAAATCAGCACACTGGAAGTTAAATACTGCACAAAGTCGCGTGAACCAGAAGTAAAATCTGCTGAAAACGTTATTTTGTTTTTAGCTCGAAATTTTGCACAGTGACCTATCTTGATTTTTTGCACGCATGTGCCATTCATGATGGCCTATCAAATATTAAAGTTTTGGGGGGAAATTATTTAGTATAATTTTCTGTAAGCCATAGACATATGTTCTTTAAATACATTTAATTCTACTGGATAACTTTTTTCCATACTGTCTGCAAAGTTAAAAAATTTAGGGAACTTTCCAACAAAGAATACAAATGGCAGGCCTCCTAATTAGTTTTTCAGATACACTGTATTTTTCAAAAATGGAAATTTAGAGGATGTTTTTGTGGACCTTGCACATTGCCATGGTAACTGATATAAAGTCAAAAGCACCCTTTAAGTAAAGCCCAACTACAGAGTTGCAAGGAGACGTAGTTTGCCCACACCATTAAATATCCTTCTTTATAATCTTCCATCATTTCACAAACACAGCAGCAACGAAAAACCCTTAAGCCTCCTTAAGGCGATTTTCTGCAGGGTGAAAACTCAAATAATATTTTTTCCCTACAGAGTGGGATGAAGAAGTCTTTTGACTTCTGATCCATGGTCACGTAGATCACACCTAGTAGATGACCCCCTTGCATCTCTTTAGATCTGCATTTGAGATATCCCCAAAGTTGTTTCTTGTTCCCAGATGATGAGTGCTTGGCAAGCCTATATTAATAACTCACAGCTCTGTCTGAGATTCCAGGGTATAAAAGAGAATGGTAAACAACCCCCCTGATGCCTTGAGCTTATATGGAGTTTGACCAATGAATTAAAAAAGATGAGTTAATTTCCACTTTTCCCTCTTTAACAGGTGGCAGATTGTCACGAATTGTAATCGATGAAGTTCATTGCACAAGTCAGTGGGGCCATGACTTCCGACCTGATTATAAAATCCTTGGGATTTTGAAACGTCAGTTCCCAGGGGTGCCCATGTTAGGTCTCACAGCCACTGCTACAACAAAAGTTGTTGATGAGGTCAAGAAGATCCTTGGTCTTCAGGAAGACTGTGTGCTCTTCAAGGCATCTTTCAACAGACCTAACTTGTTCTATGAGGTTTGCATTACCTTACTGTATTCATTGCATTAAATTCTCATTCTTGTCTGCAAAAAGAACATTTAGCACCCTCAGTTTTCAGGCAGTTATTGGCATAATTGTTGGTTTTTTTTACTAGAGGACCCATTATCCATCCAGAAGGATAATGCATCGTTGCTGTTTTTATACTGAAGACGTATCGTGTAGTTCCAGAAAATATCCATACCTCCCCCACCCCTCTGAAAATTCAAATAAAGCTTCACACATTTCTTTACATTTTTTGGTCTTACAGATCCCACCCCCACCCCCCAGGAAATTCCAATTTCTGTGGAGGGAGTATGGATACTTTCTGGACCTGTGCATTATCTGTTTGGACGAACTTGGGAAAACATTTGTAGTTCATCTGCTTATGACTAGAAATGTTTGCCCAAGTTCATCCAGACATATAGTGCATTTTTAGTGTAAAAACATCCATTATTAAACAATATAATTTACTTAATATGCATGTTGTTACATGACTGTATGCTTCAGCCATGGTTCATATTTAGTTGAATACCCTTGGTGAGACCAAAAGAGCCTGATAAGCCACTGAAGCATACCAAAAAGTGTATGATAAGATATCTTCATATTCAAATTTGTTGAAAACTCCAGCCACATGAGGTCAGCAACTTGACAACAGGACAGAGGATTGGGCTTCTGATAGATTTGTTGCAAATATGAAAACCGTTATGAAAGAAATGTTTTACTGTATTGAAAACAAGGATGCCCTGACATATTCATATTCATATTCAACTTGGTAATGGATATTTTTTTTTTTACCTTTTTAAAAATTATGTTTTACCATACAATTTTCAATAGTATTAAAATACCCAAGATTTACTATTACATGTAACTGAGAACAGTTTTTTCTTTTTTGTGCCACAAGGTGCGACACAAGCCATCAAAGCATGATGAGTGTATGGATGAAATTCAAAAACTGCTGACACAGAAGTTTTCCGGGCAGTCAGGTTAGCCTCTTCCAGACATTCAGTTAGTCAGGGCGCAGCGCGATAAACGACGTCCGAAAAAATAAAAAAGCGCGGCGAGGGGAACTGAGGGAACGCCTGTGGGCAAACTTAACAAAAGGTCGTGAAAAGAAAAGGATTCAATAAAGTCTAAAGTTTAGTTGAAACAGTGGTGAGCACCACTGTTTCAACTATTAAAACTTTTAGTTAAACATGCCTACGAAATGAAAAATAATTGCTGCTTGCAGGTGTATTTGAAAGGCTTTTCAAAATAAAGAAGAATTGCCTTTTTTCTTTTTGGAATAATTCTTTTTTTTAAGGGATATTTACATTTTTACATTATGCAAATTAAGAAAGTGATAGCGTCATAAGGTTAATGCATCTAAAATGGTGAAATACTGAATAAAGAATATCTTTGGTAATATTCAGGCAGTGTTTTTCAAACCTGGCACCAGAAATGTTCATCATAAACAAAAAAAAATGTCACCTCTTCTGCTGTTGCCATTGCAACAGTTTTGCCACTGGTCCTGTCTTAATTAAAGCTGAAATTCCCAGTTTTTTTCTTAACCAAGGAACACCTACTCCAGCCAATCTAATGATGAGAGTTAAGACAATATGGGAACCATGTCTGCTTTCCAAGCAGGACCTTCTGTCCCACTTTAAATGTTTGAAAATAAGAGACTGGAGCCAAGAGAGTTTCCATGGCAACAACAGTATGGGTGTCATTTGGTTTCTTTTGTGATGTACATTTCTGGTGCAAAGTTTGAAGAACACAGCTTCAATATTTCCAGAGATATTCTTTATTCAGTATTTTACCAGTTTAGTTGCAAACCACATGATGTCATCACTTTCCTAATTTGCATAATACAACATCAATATCTCTAAAACAGAACAAGAAAAAGGAAAGTGCCATTCTTCTTTACTTTGTAGAAAAGCTTTTCAAATAAGCAGCAAATATTTATGATGTCATAGGCACTTAAAGTGTCAAACCGTTACTTAAAGTCTTATTGAATCCTTTTCATGTGTGTCCACACAGGCCAATACCAGTGAACACCAATGTTGCTTGTCCCTCAGTGACTGGTCTAATTTTTTATTTATCTCATTTGCACTTAATTCATGGATCATATCATTGGACAACCTTGTAGACGTTTGGGAGGCACAGTGGCTTCATGGTTAGTGTGCTGATCTCTGGATCTTGCAGACTGGGTTCGAGCCCTCACCTGGGACATCACGCTGTGTTCTTGGGCGAGAAGACACTTCACTCTAAAATTGCCTCTCTCCACCCAGGTGTATAAATGGGTACCAGCAAACTTAATGCTAGGGAAAACCATGTGTTGGTCTAGCATCCCATCCAAGGGGGAATAGAAATACTCCTAGTATCTTGATCATGCTACTGAAATCGGGTAGACTCCAACCTGATGAGCCACTTGGCTCATATGCAGACTTTACCCTGTAGGTGCCCAGAGCATGTGGAGAGCTATGTAACTGCAGCCCTTTGTATTCATTGCAAGCCTGCTATGTCAGACAAATCAGCTGACACTGTCCTTTTTATCATGTACAGGGATTGTGTATTGTTTTTCTCGCAAAGACTCAGTCACCATTGCTTCAAGTCTTATGTCTCGTGGCATCAAGGCAGCTTGTTACCATGGTGATCTAGATGGCAAGTCTCGCAGTCAAGTGCATAGAGCCTGGACTAGTAATACAATACAAGTAATCAGCTTTAGAATTTTATTGCTATAAATATGTATGTATGTATGTATATCCAGGTGCTCAGCTGCTCTGGTTGTAAAGGGGCTCGTTGGAGTTTGTGAACCTTGAAAAGTTGAGCCAAAATTTGTCAAGTTCTTTGTTTGTAAATGAATAAAGATGGTAAATTTTAAACTTGGTAATGAAATGTGAAAAAAGAACTGATCAGCATGAGACAAGCATGGGACAAAGAAAAAATCTGAGTCCTCGACAGGAATCAAACCCATCAGTGATCTCCTGAACACCGGACGGGCACTCTATCCACTGAGCTACAAGAACTCATAGAGAGCAAGGTCATTTAACTGAGTTCATGTGTGACAGATGTCCAGCATACTGCTAGGATTAGCACTGTCAAAGTCATCATGTGTGTGTCATGTTGATCGGTTCACTTTTCTTTTTTGTTGTAATCCGTCTTAATCTTCTCCATCCTTAACCATTGTTGTTCCTTTACAGATAATTATTATCTCTGTGATGTTTTTCTATCTTAGTAAACTATTATTTTTAGGTTTCCTTCAGTTTAAAGGTGATTTTGTATGTGGTAAAGATATCTCAAAATACCATTACTGTGCTCCTTTAAGAGTGTAGTATTTTCTTTTTACTATGTTTTTGTAGGTTGTGGTAGCTACAGTAGCTTTCGGAATGGGAATTGATAAGCCAGATGTGCGCTTCGTAATTCATCACTCCTTGAGCAAATCCATGGAGAATTTCTATCAAGAAAGTGGGCGTGCTGGACGAGATGACAAAAAGTCTCACTGTATTTTGTTCTATCGACCATTTGACATCTTTCAGCAAAGCACTATGGTCTTCACAGAACAAACAGGTCAATTTGTATTTTATTTTAAATATTATTGTATTAAAAGTGCAATCAGAGCTGAATTTCACAGAAAACTCTTACAAAAGCTTACAATTAACTATTCTATCACTGCAAACGTCACATTTTTTTCGACAGGTTTGGAGAATCTTTATGGAATGTTGTCTTACTGTCAGGAACAGAAGACTTGTCGGCGAGCTCTGATTGGCCGACATTTTGGAGAGTCCTGGAACCCAGCTAAATGCCACGAAATGTGTGACAACTGTAAGAAGAAGACTGCTGACCAAGTAGATGGTAAGAGGACTCAATCAATTTAACAAATTGATGTCAGTTTGTCATGCATCTGTCCTGTTATTGTTTGTGAATTTTGACATAACATTGTCAAACTGTGGATCCCCGAGGTGATAGCTGAGTGGATCCACAGACTAAGTACTATGACAATGCTGTGATGAAATTCATTGTCAACAACAGGACAGAGGCATGAACAACTGATGTCAAATTTGTTTTTTTACGATAAAAAATTGTCAAATTGTCCGCTCTCGCTCGGTGACACACCCAGCGTATAAATTTCAGGTTTTAGTGTCACTTAGGGTGTTCTGGGCAAATTGCCATCATATGTATCCCATATGTAGCTGTGAAAGTCTTGTTTACTGAGGGTTTCACGCAAAGAAATGCAAAAATATATATTTAATATGTTTCAAACATGGTCTCTTTTACCCCGAGTCACCTGGGTGATGCATCGCATACATGTAAATTATCAATTCATGTCTGTTAGTATACTGACAATGAAACTCAGCCAATAAGTGAGTGAGAATTTCTGCAGTTATCATAAAAAAAAAATTCACCGTAGGTTTCTTCTAAGTTACCTGGCCTTTGAATGGCAGGGAGACTCAGGGTTGACCTTGTCTTGATACAGACTTCACTGCTTTTGTTGTGTAAATCAAGTTTTAAGTTACAATGTTAACTAGTTAGCATTTAAATGAACAAAGCAGCGAGGTTTGTATCAAAACAAGGCCACCGCCAGCCTCACATACATTTATAGGCCAGGTGACTGAGGACACAACTGTAAAATGACCTATTTCATGTCATTAAACACTTGTGGCTTTTTTTTCTTTATTTTGGTACAGGCTCATCACCTTTTGAAGCCCTAGACATAACGAATTACTGTTTAGACCTCCTGAAAATCCTGCATCAAGCAGCGTCTCTTTCGGAACGTGTTACCGCCATTAAACTTGTAGGCGCTTGGTGTGGCAAGGGACAGACAAGCCTGCGCATGCGTGACGTCAAGACTCCGGATCTTTCTCGCGAGGACTGTGAACGAGTGGTTGTTTATTTGTTACTGGAGGGTGTGTTGCGAGAGGATTTTCACTTCACTCCGTATTCAACTATTAGCTATCTCGTGCCCGGGCCTAATGCGAGGTTGGTGCAGAAAGTCGGCAAAAGAGTGTTCATGGATTTCAGGGTGGATTCTCGCTCTCAAAAGGTTGGTTGAATTAACAAGCCAAAAGTTGTCTCCTCCCGCTACATGAATGAAAACAAAATGACATCTGTCACTGCGCCATCGCTATCACCCTTAAAATAATGTAGAAAATAAAAACAATATTCCGGTCATAGTTTCTCTGTGCTTCAGTTTTGATTCTTAGTGGGCGAATGATCATGACCTAAAGAACTCGCAGTGTTTCGCGTCGGTAATTGTGTAAACCTGGGCTGGGCTGTTCGGAAGCCGGTTAACGCTATCCCAGGGTTAAAAGTTAAACGAAGTATAAATATTTCTTGTATAAAATGTGTTCCACCGCTTATTATTATTATTTTTTTTTTTTTTTTGGGGGGGGGGGGGGGTTGAGATTATTCAAACTCAAGACTGAAGAAGAAATGATATAAACAAAAAACGTCATGGAAAAGTTAAAAAAAATGAATTCAAAATTTTCAGTTATCCTTTAAACAATCCGGCACAAGGTAGTATTTGGACTTTTGGAGTTTATTTAATCCGTGTTCTTTGTACTTTTTTCTACATGAAACAGAAGACGAGCAAGCGATCATTGAAGTCATCAAACGTGGCTGGAAAGAGTGATGCATTGAGCAAGAAAAGTAAGATGGAGCCTGGGACCCAGGCTACCAGAGAAGCAATCGAAAATTCTTCGGATATGCCCGATGGCGATTGTGACGACTTCGTCAGTAGTACGAAACGTCCAAAGCGTTCATCGCACATTGTTCAATCAGTTGAAGACGACGATGTAATATTTCTGGACTAAAATTTTTCTATTTAGGGCGACATTTTTTTTTCTAAACAGTCGTTTCTCTTCTGTATCTGTTGTGTTTATCTTACAAGCAGAGAATCTTCACTGGATGTTTTGAGCGTGTTTATAAACAATTATTGGATGAGGTTTTTGTGATATCCAGAATAATCAAGGTCGAGGTAAGGGTTATCAGCCGAAGGCTGAGGCTGATGATCCTTATAATTGTTATGATCCTAATAATTGTTTTATTATACATTGAAAGCAAAAATTTGGAACTCATGTTTCTGCTTCTTCACTGACGACAAGCAGTACGAATCGCGCGAAGTTGACGTGATTACCCTTGGAAATCATGCTTTGTGGTCATACATGACATGATAACCCGTGACCTTGAGTGTCCTTGACATGATAACTGTATAATCTGCAGTTATGACATCACGGATGCTGATTTCGAAAATTCACTGTACGCTTTCAGCCAATCAGAAAAGAGTTAGAGAGTTCAATGTATAATAATTGAAATTATTATACATTGTACTCACTATCAGCATTCTGATTGGCCAAGAGCACCCTGCTTATTTTGAGAGTTCACGTGATTTTGTGGACAAGCATGATTAGGGTATAATCTCCTATCCAATTATATGTGCAGATTATACCTCGCGCAGTGCGCATGCGTAAGACACCTTTGGCTAAAGAGCCCGACCACTTGAATGGTTTCGAAAGATGCGGCCGCTTGGTGCGTTTGTCCTTGTATTTTTAGAAGCACAAATAAAATCTACTTGTATTTCACACATATTTTCCATAAAACAATGTATAATAAAACAATAATCGAATTCGGTTTTTG
>CM042751.1:1647657-1649669 GCA_022496165.2 Catalaphyllia jardinei
GGTTGTCATCAACCCGCGAAATCACAGGTACGGACAAAAGCTTGTTTTAGCTATTAACATTATCAATTACGGTGAGAACCATGATGCTCTTACACATTGGCGCTACTGATCGAGAGGTCTGGATTCAAGCACTGACCGGGGTCATCATGTTTGTGTCAGTCCTGCACAACATATATAACTGTCCCAGTGCTTCTTTTCACCCCGCTGAACTTTTAGATGACCTGATAAACTTTTGAGGTATTTTACAATGGACTGGCATCACACCCAGAGGGTATTAGCAAAACTCCTGCCTGCCACGTGCTACTAAAAACTGGATAAAACTCCACTAGCTAGCGTGTACCCAATGTGGTTCGAAGGTAAGACGCCATTTCAAAGTTCCCTTGTGCCTCTGTTTCAAAGCGAGTCTAAGTGCGAAACTTTCCTTATGAAAATGACTTGATTTGCATGAAAATGAAACTGCATGCAGAAGCAGGAGCCAGGGACGGAGACCGTAAGTCTTGGGATCCGCGCAGACCCATGATATGGGACAATTTTTCTATTTTTAGAACAAATTGCGCCATCCTGAAGTCATATATCCGCGCTAATCCACGCACGTGTCTTGGGCTCTGGCGTGGATGTTGCCACGTTGCGCGATGAAATGGTGTGAGTTGCGAGATTCTCTTGCCGATGGCAGGGAATAAGGCAGAGAAGAAGAACCAGGGCTTTTCTATTTACTTTTATGCTCTGATTTAATGGAAAAGGTGTGTTTTTCAGGGTCGAGAATTTCTTTAATTTCGCGCTGTGAATGAATAAAATCCGCTCGCCAGCTTGTTGAACGCGTTTATTTTTGTGTTTGTTTTGTAGAGAAAAGTTCTGAAAGGAAACTGTTTACTCCGGTATGGAGTTAATTTGTGAGTTTGCCAAAAAAAACATGGTTAAAATACAGACTGCAACAGCATTCCGGTAAACATGCTCAGTTTACTTAGGTCTTTCATAATGCATGCTATTATTTTCAAGTTCCATTCCCTTTGCAGCACTCAGTCAATACTGTGTGGCAATGAAGCTCTGGTACAATGATTAAACCTTTGAGCTCCCCAATATGATTGCTTTGTGAGAACTAAACCCAGTCCCAATTCCAAATACAGGCCGCTGAATATATTTTGGATTTTGTTATCTCCCCCCTCCCCTCAAGATATGCAGTGGTGGGTATATCCCTTTTCCTGACCCCACCCCGCTTATGTAGATGTATTTTAAAGTAGATGTAGCTCGAGTCTGTTCCTTATCGCACATGTTGGATACGAGGATGGAAATACAAAAGTATAGCCGACCTTTTTAATTGCAGTTTCCCAAGATTCTTTTCGTGGACGAAGCGACGGACAATAAGCCTTTTTCACATACAAGCTCAGTTCCACTCTTGTAGCCGCAGCAAATCAACCTCGTTTCCAAGGTCTCTCATCTAACCGCCCTCCCCAGAGGGCGGTTAGATGAGAGACCCTGGAAACGAGGTTGGCAGCAAATTAGGGAAAACAATTTCCATCAACGTGGGTTGGAAATAGCGCAGCAGACACAAAGTATGAATACCAGTTGCTTATCTGCGATACATCTTTTTACTCGGGTTTCTTTATATCTGGTTATACAAATTGCTATAAATTATGCCGTTTTGGTGCGTTGACGAGCTCTCTCCCTACTTCCTTTCAGCGTCTCCCAGCTCAAGGTTTGCTGGAGTCACCTTTAACATCAATGGTCATTTTCCTCTGGTGCACCGTTTCCTCTGGTGCATCTTAACCCCTCAGTGCGGGGTTAAGATGAATCGCACTTAAATAGTCTTCAAGGTACGGTCAGACAAACCAGAATTAATTTTTTTAACCGCTATTGAAAGAGCTATGGACTGTACAAAGCAAACGAAAGATCCTACGCAAACCAGCAGCATTTAATTTTCGTTTGCGGTTTCTTGCATCATTGTGTTGAATACCGTAGCCTAGCTCCCAGCCCTCCTCGTTCCATTAGCTCATGGACTTAAGGCGGGGGTACAC
>CM042751.1:1659669-1669669 GCA_022496165.2 Catalaphyllia jardinei
TTCAACACAATCGCAATGAAATAAATAACTCATGATTTCGAACTTTGAATCCCTACAGCCACCAGATAGGAATCCATCTTTTTATCTAGCATATATAATTAGAAATAAGAAGTGTTCGGCAACAGACAAGCTTTAAAGAATCTGAAAACTGAAAATGGCGACGGTGACTGCTCATCCTGTGCGTGTTGGTGATGTCTCTTTCTACGATCGTTATGGCTTTGCTGTGTACAATCCAGAGTCAGAATTTGCGGAAGAAGATTGCAGAACTCATGAATACAAGTAAGAAAGTGATATTGCTTCTTGAATGGTGGAAACGGGAACAGAAGTTTGCGTACAATCCCATGTAAATCTAATGCATGTGTGAGTGTCGTGCTTGCATGTATCTATTAATGTAAGCTTATAAAATCATAAGCGAAGCTTACATGTATTTGTTGGTTCGTCAGGAAAGTCTCAACGGCTTGATGTTGAACAATAAACAGTATGCTTGTTGAATAATAAACAGTCGACTAGAGTGTAAAGCAGCAATTGCATAATTTCTTCACATGGTGTTGTCTAATTTTGTCAATCAAGAGCTTTTAGCCCACTTTCTATCCCTTTTATTTAGCAAACAATCTGATGGGGAATGTTCTAAAACAAGAAAATTTTGGGCAAATATGCTTGACAATTGGGAAGAAAATCAGCTCTTTTCTCCAAAGCAGGTGAGTTGAATTGTATTCAGAAATGCCTAATCACCATAAATAGCTAATAAATGTTGCAAATATTTCAATGTACAAGCTTGTACATGTAGGTCTTCTATACAATGTAAGTTTGTGTTTAACATTGTGCGTTGCATGCAACCAACCTTGTTTGAATTTTGTGTTCTTTATATGAATCACACAGTTGCGGCACTTCATTAAACTTGGAATACCAGATGACATTAGAGGAGAAGTGTGGAACAAAATGATTGGTAGTCAGGCTATCAAGGTTATCTCCTCATTTGACTATCAGGTAAATATCACAATTATTAACTCTGACAAAATCCAGTATTGGGGAGGGCTTATGTGGGATGAAAGAAAGAAGTGGTGTATTTTATTTGTTTATTCGTTGTTTTTCTTTTTATTAATTCTCTTTCTGTATAGGCCTGCTTAACTGAGATTCGCCAACTCCTTGTTGACTTGGGAGTCAGTGAATATGGAGGGGCGAACTGTATTTCAAGACTGGGGCAGATTGTTGGTAAGGAAGAAAACACTTTTTCTCCAATAGGGCACAGTAACATCCTGCAATCTGACTAGTGGTTAGCATGGTCACGATTTTCTTTCCTCTGCCCACTGTCAGTGTTTTGTCCTGGAGTGCAAAATTCATTTTGTCATCCATGTCTGGGCAGGAAAAAAAAGTTTAAAATCCAGTTGCCCAGTGGGCCACTGCATTTCAGTTTTCAGTCGCTGCCAGTAAAATATTACTTGCCCAATACTAAGGTGCACAATGTTTCTGCCTTACATGTATCAACTAACAAGACTACTGAGTTATTTTCACTTGCCCACCAGACCACCAAACTTCCATTTTCACTTGCCCTAGAGCAAATTTTACTTGCCCTAGGTAGTCAGACCTTTTCTTTCCTTCGATCAAATTCCCTGCATGTGCTGACACTGGCAGTTTCTCAAAAATTATGCTTAAAGTAAGGTGGCTCAAAACAGTTTTCAGCAATTAGATTTTGATGGGTTGTTATAACCACTCTTTATCACTTACAGTATACTGCCCAACAATAATAATTATTGGTGAACACATTGTTATCATTTTCAAAACACGATAGGCTACCATAGCAACAGTATGACTTGCTGAAAACACTCTCAATTATTATAGCTTTAAAGGGTTAAATTAAAAAAAAACATCGTGGTGATTTCGTTTATATTTAGTAACATTTGATAAGCAATTAGGCAAAGTTTAAAATACCCGGTAGGTAACCTAATATATTAGGGTTCAGAGCTACTAAAAATTTTTGAAAATTGAAGGTGGCTCTGAACCCCACCTACAGACTTTTTTAAAGTTTGCCAAAAATTTAATCTTAATTGTCATGTATAGATCTGCTCATTGAAGTCAAAATTGTGACCCCCTCCTATCCAAGACATGGTTGACCACCCCCACAAGTTTTTAATTTTTTTTTTTTAGGGGGGGGGGGGGGGGGTGAAAATGAAATGCAAGACTTGTTTCACATGAAGCTATGCACTAAGAGCTACTAAATAAGCTATAGTTAAGGGGTACACCTAATATAGTAGAAGGTTGATGCATTTTTTAAGTCATTTACTTTTGCATTTTAAAGCCATTTCTCTCAAAATGTCTGCCTCCTTCATAGCTGTTGGTGTCAGTTCTTAAAAAGGCTGATCAGTGGCTGCAAATGGTACCGGTATATTGTACACAGGCAGAGTGTCAGTTTGTGTTTATTCAAGCTGATTTGGGAAAAACTGTCATTCGCCTTAGGGGGTAAAGGGTTAAAGAAATTTCACCGTGCCGTTTTTGAATTATAGGCCCCTAAAGCTGTAATTAAGAGTCAGTGTTTTTAGTAGATCATACTATTGCTATGGTAACCTATTATGTTACAAAAATGATGAAACGTGTTCACCAATGATTGGACAGTTTTTTGATACCATGATTGTTGTGGTAACTGTATCAAGTGATAAAGGGTGGATTAAGGAAACTGTTTTGAGTCACCTTAAAATCATCACATACTATACTTTTTGATCTGGATTGTAGGATCACTGATTGATAATGCTAAAGAAAATATGATAGATAGCCCTGATACTGCTATCATGACAAGACAGTGGAAAAAGAAATTTCAAAAACAGATCTCTGTCTACAGGCAGATCATGCTAGATATTGGTAAGTAAACAGTCTGTAAAATGTCATCTTGTACCCCCGACCCTAAACACAGGGGTGACAAAAGTGTTTTGAAGTAGGCATCTACATCTGAAACACAAGGTAAGCGGACTCTAGGCCCTTCATCCTATATTAAAATGCAAAGGACAGTGACACCAAATACGCCTGATGCTTTGAGAACCTTGCTGTTGCATAAAAGTTGCATACAAAATGTAGTGTGAAGTTACTCTGCCTTCTTAAAGATTTACTGATAAGACACAATGTTGAGCTTGTTTTATTATTATACAAGCTGACTTCCATATCCTGAGTATCCTGCAATGTATTTAAGCAACAGGCACTTTTAGCATGTTTTCATATTGATTTAGCATCATCTAAATTGAGGAGAGTTGGGAGTATTCGAGGCAGTTTGCATAGCTTTTGAAATTCTCCTGCCTATCCCCCCCTCCCCCCCCCCCAATGTCTAAACATGGAAAAAGTGACTATTGCTTTAATTTATAAAATCATTCTTGGAAATACTTGAAAAATGTCGCAGCCGTGTTCACATACTCTCATCTAAACACATCTACAGTATCAACCAATGAGAGCGCCATACGTAGTAGCTCACAGTTATTTTATATTATGATGTTTTGAACTCTAACTCTTGTCTGATTGGCCGAGAGCGTACAGTGATTTTTCAAAGTTAGCGCTTGTGACGTCATAACTGCAGATCACTGTATACATTTCAAATAATCATGTCAAGGACACTCAAAGTCACGGCTAATCATGTTCATCGTCATCATCTTTATTTATTTAAACATGGTAAAACACATCAGGTATTAATAATGTAATATAAAAACTACAACTTATTACAAAAAACTACCTATACAGATTAATCTTCAATAATTTGTCAAGTTCGCACGCTTTGTGTTGCTTCCTATCAGTGGAGATGCAAAAAAACATGACTTTTTTTGTTCAATGTATAAATAAAACAATCATTAGTAAGATTCTGTTTTTGTGATATCCAGAATAATCATCTGACTCGGTAAGGATTATCAGCCTCAACTCAGCCTTCGGCTTCGGCTGATAACCCTTACCTCAACCTTGATTACCGTATTTCCTCGAATAATAGCCATCCCTCAATTAATCACCTCCCTCAAATAATCGCCCCCTTTGACCAAAATATTTAAAATAATCGCCTCCCTGGAATAATCGCCCCCCTTCCCTCCGCATTTTCGCTTTCTCTTATCCCCTCCCTCTCAAGTTAAAAATTGACATCTTGAGTACTGTAACAAATAAACTTTCATTTAATTGTTCACAACTGAATGGTTACAAAAGCACCAGTTTTCTTTACAGTTTTTTCTATGGTAATGTTCATTGCTCTTTCCCTCATTGCTTGGAAAAATAAAACAATATTTAGGGCACGACCTCCTGTGAGAAATATTTGAAATAATGGCCTCCCTCGAATAATCTCCTTCTCTCGAATAATCGCCCCCTTTTGGTGCAAAAATAGAAATAATCGCCCCCAGTTATTATTCGAGGAAATACGGTATTCTGGATATCACAAAAACCTCATCCGGCAATAATTGTCTAAAATAAAGTAGTCAGGACTTGAAAAAAAACCCGTCCGGTCGTCCGGGACAAGTAGATGTTCCCTTCGGGCAAGTAACTTCCTCTCCTTCCTTACCCGACGGGCAAGGACCCAGGCACGTCGTTCGCCGACTAAATTTTTGATAATGATTTTGAGAAGAAAAGGTACCAAGCTTTAGGCTCAAGGGTAATCACGTGTTTAGATGAAGCTTGATGAAAATTACAATTTATAGCGTTGTTTTATTGATTGCGTGGCGGGAAAAAAAGAAAGGACGCTTGATCGCAGGTTAAAGTGGTTGCCTAGCACATGATCGAAATCGGCCCCGATCAAATTTCTTTCCAGGATAATAATAGCCGCGTTGGGAACGAAAACCCTGTAATTGTGGGTGTTTATTGATACTCAGGCGCTTTGAAATGTAGGCGGGTTACAGAGCTGCAAGTCACGATGTCAAATAGTTTAGTAAAAACCCTGCGTTACAGTGGAAATTGTAATGCAATGTGTGGACTTTTCAATATCTGTCATAATGCAAGGTTGGAAATTAGCCTTGGAAATTTAGTTTCCAACACTATAATGCGAGTGTAAAAAGCTTCGGGCAAGAGCAAATCATCGATCACCTGGCCCCTTTTAATTTTACATTTTGGCAAGAATATCCCTATACAAAAACTTACCAATTTTTTTTTATCTTTTTTAACTTCCAAGATGCTCAAATAATTTACCAATAATATGCAACGTAATGTTTCAAAAATTAATAGACAAAATAAATTTCGGCTTCCTCCAGTGAACATTTACACACTACGAAGTGAGACTGTTTGTCTCTAGTTCAACCAACAGTAATAAGTGAAGATGGCACGCCAGATCCACGATCGAGAGGTACAAGGATGTTTGCTTGCTAAGAAACGAATCTCTCGAAGATTAGTAGAAACTGCTCCGAAAGTTAAAGTTCCTCCTTTGGGTTTTAAGTATTTTAGCCCAGATTTTAGTACAACTTTTCATGGAAGTACAAAACGTCAGTCTTGGCTTGGCCTCTCTTGATAGCTGTTTTTCAATTAAAGTACAGAAAGTTTCCAAAGAGTGTTAAAACTTGATGATAAAAACGAAAATAAAATGGTAAAATCGTTCCGCGATCCCAAGGAGGCCTCTCATAAATGGACCAGAACAAGAAAGTTCAACACGAAATGGCAAGCTGGGCCCTCGTGATTACCAGACACTGAAAAAGGCATGCTTTGTAAATCATGAGAAGAAGAGGCATCTTTCTGAGCGAGTAAAAATTTATACAACGGGGGAGTGGATTTTCATGGTCATTCGCCTAAATGGCGAGTGCTGTCAAAATTTACAGTTTCCTACACTAAAGAGAGCACTAAGACATGTTAAAAGAACATGTAAAACTTTAGACTCACTGAGCGACTTGTCATGTAAGATTATGGGAACAATAGCAATACGTAGGAAAACGCTGTTCTAACCGAGAGATGTCGGGTACATTCGGAAGGCCTTTCGGGTGGTTTTCGGAGAGTATTCCTGGACATTGCCGAAGATGACATTCTTACAATGCAAAGATTTCTGATGTCTCCAGATTTTTGTACTCTGAGGGTTGGCAGGTATGTTACTTGCCCAACGGGCAAGGTGGAATTCAAATATTTTTCGAGCCCTGCAGTAGGTGGCAGAACCCCAGACTGTGGTCACTGGCTTGCTTTGAAAACACTGACCACAATATTTTGTAAATATTTCCTGGTTGTTTTGGTGATTTTGTACCTATACACATAATACATGTACCTACCAATTAGTCAAAATTATTTTTTTGTTGCTGAAAAAAAGGAGTTCCCACTCTGACTTAATATACATCATGTAAATTTATTAATATAGTATATAATTTTCAGGTCCCCTTCAAATCTGAAGGTGGTTTTAAATATTTTCATGTATAAATTAATGAAGTTATCAAACTGTACATGGGTTTAAGATACTTGACATAGTATGCCTGTATCACAGGTGGTGCAGATGTTGAATATGAGTATTATATGTGTTACTATGCAGGGAATCATCATTGCGTTACAGTTTTAACCATTAAAAAGGCAATGTATGAGAATGCTTAGAAAATTGCTCTTAATAATACATGTAGAAAGTAATTTAAATGAACTGTGTTATTTTGATATCTCTGGGGGGTTCAAGCGAATTTATTTCACCAGAAAGACATAACTCCCGTGAATGGCTTTAAAACAAATCAAGGAACACAGAGACATCAAAATAATGCAATACAAACAAAAATTAAGGTAAGCCGCTTTATTCAAATTATTTTCTGCATGTACCATTACTAAGAGCAATTTTCAAAGCATGATTACACTTTAGATCGTCTTATAAATAGCTTAAAATTGTAACACAGTCACCAACAGCATGTATTAATCGTATTCAATGTCTGGGTTCATCGTTGCCTGTACTTGTACATGCACTTGTTGCTCAGTTGGTTGCTCTTTTGGACTGAAGTTGATAGCACTTTTAATTATCACTCAGAAGCTTACATGTAAGAAGTACATGTAAATTGTTAACTCTTAATGTTACTTTGATTTATTACTATAGACAGATCATTTCCAAGCCATAAGATGTTCATGGAAGGAACCAATGAAGGGAAAGAAGGACGTGCTGCCTTGTTTAGAGTTCTTGCAGTTTATGCAATGTACAATCCCCAAGTGTCCTATTGCCAAGGTACACATTATAATACAGTATAAAACTGATTATCTAATTATTGTTAAATGTCTCAGTAGTTTGGCCGCTATTGTACATTGATGCTGTCTCAAAGAAAACATGTTCTGAATAGTACGTAAAGCAAGCAGGGGACACGATGACTGCATCTTGGGTTTGCATAACTGCCTTCGTTGAATTCTCTGAATCCCCCTCATGTTTAGATGAGACTTTGTAAAGACAGAAAAAGTGCTCTATTAAGTACAACGTAGAAACACAGTTCACAACACTGGATTGTTACAACAGTTGCTAACAAGTAAGTTAGGGGCACTGTAGTGTCATGACGTTTGCTGTACAGTAACTTACAGTACTGTTACATGAAAAGAAGCCGTGAAGAAAGTTTTTGAGTAAATCTTTCGTGATCCAGCTTAGTCTACTCTTACTCAGGACAGAATGCATCCTTTTTCTATCTTGGCTTATTTACAACTTAATGCTAGTTTCGGGAATTTATTTTATAATTGCTGCAATAAAACTGGCATAGAGAAGACATGTAACTAAAACTATTCAATTCGGTCTCAATATTGCACAATCTGTTTTATTATTAATTTTTTCAAATTTATTTTGTTATCCTCAGGCATGTCCTACATTGCTGGAATGTTTCTCATGAATATGAAAGAAGAGGTAAGAGTGGGACTGACAACTATGCTAACAGACTGAGAGATAAGGGGACTGAACACCACATTAGGTTGTGCACTCAGCGCAGGGTCTTTTCAGTTTTTTCTTGATGGGAAATAAAAGAACGTCACTCAATTTTTTTTTTTAAATTTTGTGAAGAATATGTTTCCAGATTTTCAAGTGTTCCAACCAAAGGTACCGGTAATTGAAATAGAAGTGATGTAATGTGTTAGTGTGGTGAAACATCTTCTGAATTAAAGTAAAGGAAACCTCTAATAGTTATACCCGTCCGGTATCATAGCAATTTGTGTTCAGTTCTTTTATTTTCCCATTTTTTTTCTTTCAGGCTTCGTTTTGGTGCCTTGTGTCTATGTTCGAAAGACCTAAGTACCTGGCTGGCTATTTTAATGATTCTCTTGGCAAGTGAGTTCCTTAAAGTGTCTATACACCTACAGGGTTTTTGTACTGTTGCTATCTCTATGTGTAGAGTTGGTATATCTATAATGTGTAAAAAGGTGTTCAAAGAAAGAAAATCGAATTCTGACATTTTAACGCTCTAAGATCTAGCCTTAAATTTCCCGCTTCAGCCACGCCCAATGAAGTTGACCATGAGCCAGGGCAAACATTCATATGTACCCCCCAAAAAACACAGTCTGGGTTTCTGAATGGGTTATGACATCATGTCAGGAATTGCTAAATCCTCCTAGTTCATGTCACTGTCGTTTCAGTACTGGTGACTAGTTTTCAGAGACAAAAAATGAACAAACCAAAGTTGGCGAAGCAATGCAGTTGTCAATTGCAAACAAAATACAAACATAAAACTTTCAGATGTTCCTGAAGTGACGTCATTCGTCGCCAATCGTACATTACGCGCTCAACTTCATTGGACGTGGCTGAAGCAGGGAATTTAAAGTTTGATTTTATGTCAAAAAAGCATCGGAATTCATTTTTTGGTTTGAATACATTTTTAAATGTCATAGAGATACCAAAACCACAAAAACCCTGTTGGCCGTATGGACACTTTTTTTTCAAGTGTAAAATAATTTATTATCCGCAAAATACATGCAGTCATCTCTTGTTAGGTTTTAGACAATGTTTCATTCTTTTTTCTTTAGAGTGATTAAATAAATGACATATTACCTTACTTAGAACGTTTCTTCGGCTCTTCTGGGTATAACTGTATGTACTTTCGCCTCTGGATCAGCTCATTCTTTGTTTTTCATTTTGTTTGCAGGATTCAGAGACACGCGGCAGTTTTTGAGAGACTGATGAGACAGAGAAGAATCAAGCTTTACAAACACCTGGTAACGAAACTACAACTCTTCAACCCTGACAACTCGGTTATATTTAAGCAACAGATAAGTGGTTTTACTCCGTGTCTACATTAGCCAAGACATAACCTGCGATCAGGCGTCCCTATTTTTCTTCGCGGCGGGAAGAGAAGCCTAATCGCAGGTTAGCCAAGACACAGTCGAGGGTTTACACAACTTTCCAGAATTCTCCCAACTTGCCAAGTGTTTAGATGAGGCTACACCGTAGGTAAACACAGAAAAGAAACCTCTATTGCTGTTATAAAATTATAATTTCTCAAAAATACGCGTGACTCTAAAACTTCACAGGTGTGTTCTCATCTAAACACACTTATCGACCAATGAGAGTTCGCGTAGTATCTCACGCACAGTATTTTATAAACATTACGTAATTGTCTGTGCTGAGTCGATTTGCTATTTCGACTTTAACAACAAAACAGTTGACATGTTTTGGTGCTATGTTTAGGAAGCGCAAGGTGTGGTGCCCCTGATGTACCTGACGCCATGGTTTATGGCCCTGTTTACATCCCTGCCCTGTTGGGACGCGGTGCTCGCTGTATGGGATATGATTCTGTTAGAAGGTACATGTCGATTATACAGAATTTTGTAAAGAAAAAAACCTAAGGCAAATACGCGCGCCGACTGGTTTACAACCGTGTTTCCATTTAACAATTAGACCTGTAGCCCGAAAGGGCTACGGGTCAATAGCCCATGAGGCGAAGCCGAATGGGCTATTGGCCCGTGGCCCTTGAGGGCGAAGGATCTAATTGTTTTAGTATCACCCAACTAGTCGGACAGAAAAGGCAATACCAAAGTTAGCAAATGCAAGTTGAAGAAATATTTATTTGGGGTAAAAAACGAATGAAAAACCGGCGAATTTCGCTACTCGATGACTATTACTATTAGACCCCTAGTAGCGTAGCCAATC
>CM042751.1:1674669-1683191 GCA_022496165.2 Catalaphyllia jardinei
ACATTCAAGTATATGTTGTTTGCCTGCTTTGGTCGGTCTGTACTGGGAAAAACTGTGCCCGGGGTCTTGAGTACATTGCGGTCGTCTGTTACTTTGCTCTCTGCGGTATTACTTTGAAAGCAGCTTTTGTGTTGAATTTCAATTAAACTTGTTTAGTTCAAAACTGACGCACAAATAGCGGTACTGTTTGCAGAATTTGTAGCGCTGATTTTACATGTGTCATTACATCGGGAAATATCACGTTTAACGAGGTTGGATTTTGGCCAAATTATATTTAAGTCCGCCATGTGGCCAAAATTGATGTTAGTGAAAAAGAAACGCACGGCTTGAAATAAAGTTTAGTAATGAACTCTAAATGTAAGCGATACACATTCATGAAAAATCGAAAATGGCTTTTTTTGCTACTTTCTTTGACTCTGTGTTGAATGTTTGCATTTTATGTTGTTTTACGGAGTAACAAAAAGCTTGAAAAGTTGCCAAAGTTGGAAGATTTAGAGGCAGTTCATAGCCTGAGTCCGGACGGAAAAATCAGGACCGCTGGAGGGCTTTGGCTCGAGCGCGCACGTTTAGCCAATCAGATTTAAGGATTTCAGATTTCGGACCACTGGAGGGCCCCTGGCTCGAGCGCGCACCTTGAAGCAATCAGATTTAAGGATCGTTAATAAGATTCTGGACCGCTGGCAAGATGAAAAAAGTTATTCTGGTACAAGGCTTTTGTCCATTTAAAACTGAAATTGCTCGATTTCCTACTGGATTTCGTGTTTATATTTATGAATGTCCCAGCGCGCCAACTCTTGACTTTGATTCGTCTCTTATGCATCATTTCTCTCTTGATTTATTTACAGACGAAGGGCAAGTCTCCCAACACTCTGGTGCGAAGGTAACTATTGTAAAAGCTTGGATGTTTGCCTCTCACTCGTTCCTCTATACTGTACATGTATACATCTATAAATTTCTGATCGATAAATTTTGGTTTTGATTGACATTGCTCTCTAGTTCTGCCAGAAATCAGCACGCTTTTAAGCTTTTCAACACTTCGACACCTTTTTGCCGTTCTCAGGTAAGTACATGTAGTTTGATTAACTCTTGACATTCAAATATAGTTTCGGACTTTCTTTTTAGGGTTATGTCGCTCCGTAGTGCGTTGCAGAAAGTCTCGTGTAAAAAAAGAAACCCCTTACGTTCCAGTGATTTTCTTAAATTGCCGCTTTAGTGCAGGCTATGCAAACGTGCCGTTTGATTATGTAACAAAGTAGAGATAGCATTGCTGCAAGCAACATTGTCAATCCTGTTTTAAGTTGTCTTCTTGGACTATTCACGTATTTTTTATATTATTTAGTATGTTGTTCTTGGTTGTAACAGTTTGGGAGCCTTTGTACTTCATTCTTGCCTCTGGTCATGAGCTTCAGATAAATTGAAAGCTCTTAGCTTGATCGTGCATCCTGTTGTAATAACCTTTTGTAACTTGCTGTATTCTAGGCCAGACCTCTTCATGGCCATTCCTCGTCATCCCGCGCCTCACCCCGCACGTCATCGCCAAGGTCCGTCGTGTCACCTGACCTTTATGTGTCCCCGTATGTGGAAATGATGTCATTTGATCTCACAGAGAAGAGGCTGGACTTTTCAGAGACATAAATGCTTGTTTCCCTGGATGACATTGTTCATCTACATTTACAAAATATTTCAATACGCCAAGCTTTCGCCAAGCTTTGAGGCGTTTTTTTACTGAAATACAATCTGCGGAAAAATTTCGGATCATTTATAAACCAGTGGAATTAAACCTGTGGAATTTTTATATCTTCGACCATGGACTTCGTATGTGACCAGGGACACCAATAGGCCACGTTCGATACATCTATACGGTATTCTAAGATAGCGCCGAGGCCTTCAGGACAAACTTCTATATTTGGTGGTATTTTCTTTGTTTCCAAGTCTCTTGGGAATCGAGAGACGAAAAGAATTTTTAAAAATATGCAATTTAGACCCGAATACCCCGGAGCCATGTTACAATAATGATGTATCGACTGTAGCCTATTGTCATCTAACCCATACATTGTAATTATTGCACATTATATTAGCTTATTAAAGAAATTAGAGTTTTTGAACACGACTTTTTTATGCCGCAGGTAGGCGGTACATGAAGGTATAAATTGTAGAAATAGACTGATTAAATATGCGAGGGTTCTCGAACAACCTAATTTTCTGTGCAAATCCAGCCAGGCATTTCTAAAATAACCGTAGCGTTAATCCTATCTGCAACTGACAGCTAAAAAGAATTACCAAAAACAGAGAGCTCTGAAACCGAATCTTAGTGTTGAAAATGTGGTAAACTATGACAGTTATCAGGTATTTGCAATAACATGAAAAGATTGAGAGTAACCCTGAGAAGAGATGATCACTTGATAGCACAAAGTTCAGCGTAAAACATTAGACCCCAGCACGAGGCCCTGGAGAATACACCCCACAAACTCTGTATTTATTCCCCAGAGACTCGCGCTGTGGTCTATTGCCATATTCTGAATTTTAATATATCGAAATTGGTCTATTTACGAGGTGTCGTATAGCTTTCGGAATTCTACGGTTTTTATCGGACCGGGTTTTTCAAGTTTATACTGTTTTTTGTGACGAAGAAACCATCCCCGCGGCCATGGCTTCTGCCAAAATGTCGAAGGTTAGCGCCCAGGCGTTGCGACACTTTTCAGTGAAGACATCCTGGAGCTCCTGTGCGAGTGTAGACAGTAACGCTTCCTTCACAACCTGCAAATTACAATGAAAGTTAATTCAGTCAGACCAGTTAAGTGAGTTTTGAAAGTACTCTCCGTACTTACATTTCGGAGATTTAATTTTTTATCACTTGAAGGACAAAAAGTTCGGACAGTTAGCTGAGACTACAAAACATGAATTAGACTGAGATAACATCGATGAAAATTATAGATGTACTGCAATCTCAAGGCTTTACGAATAAACCTACGAGAAAATAACATGAATCTATCAAGTGTCTTGACTCAGTAAAGGAAACTAAAAGATATGGAGCTACTTAAAAGTCTTAGTGTACTGGAAATATTTCAGACGGTTTTTTTCCCTAAAGATGGGCTTTTTCTAAGTGGCATTCTTGCTTCTCAAGCTACTGCAAATGAGGCAAGCCAGGGATACTTACGGCAAGCTGTTGTTTCTTGATTCCCATGGAGGCGTGAATTGTTCCCAGTCTCTCAAGACAAGGCACGAGCTCGGCCAAGTCGTCTAGACTTTGTACAGCGGTGTCTAACGTACCGATGACCCGAGTGATGTGAGCCTTGAATTCGTCACTGTCCATGTCTGGGTTGGAAAAATAACGCAGAGCATCGGGAGAAATTTGAAATATTCTGGAATGGTTAGAACAGAACCAATCAGTACGGCAACAAAGTAAAGGAAAAGTTTATCAAAACACTAACGTAACTAGTTTACCTGAATGATACAAACGCTGCCGAAGGGAAGAAGGATGTAAGGAGTGTCAATGGAGGGCATGGTTGTTCCAAAACAAAACTTAGGATTGCATGCTGATTTTTCCATTCCCGCATAATCACGATTCCTTGCGCTTTTGATCTTACCGCTACCAAAATTCCTTGTCTTTCGCAAAAAAAAATTCTCAAGGCCCCTATAATGTGACCTCCAGATTACAGAGCTGCCTTCGTTCGTTTGCTTCAGGCTCACTCACTGCAGCAGCAATCAAGCAATTAACGCGGGAAATGGAAAAAAAATGCGGCCTGCGGCAAGCGTAGAAATTCCTTTTTGTTGGGCTAGTTTTGTAGCTTGGACTTAACCACTTAAAACCATTGACAGCAAGTTTGCGTTTGTGGAAAAAATTCCCCAGATTCTAAATAAATATACCTCTACCTTAGACCCTTCATAATCAATTCGTCAACTCTGATACTGAGCAGGTCTTCTCATAAACTTTAAGCAGTTTGCAGTTCTAAAACAGTAATTTTCCACAACAAAGTCTAGGCAGTTTCATAGCACAACTTGTCAGTCTTTTCGGGGACTCCTTTTAATTAATAATAATCTGTGTCGGGTAAAACTATATTGTTTGACCACTTTTTCTGCAAAATGAACTGAACTCCTTTTTTACCAGAAATGTACTGGAGGAAAAAATGGCAACGACTGAAAATAATTATAATAATTTGAAAATCACAGTTTACGGGAATAAAATAAATATTTAAGTTATAAAAATGTTTAAAACGAAAAACTGCTGCGAGGCGGTGGATGCAAAAAGTGTCTAAAATCCAAAGTGTTAAAAAATGGTAAAATCAGGAATAAAAAGTAACTGCCCCTTAAGTTATTTTTAATTTCCTAATTTCCTAATAAATTGACCTGTTTAAAGCTTGCGTTTGTGATAACATAAAATAATGGCCGCACTAAAAAAATAACGTGACCCTCAGCTATTCACATATTACGATCTAACAGTGAAACAGCCTCGCGTTACAAAATACTGACTTATGACAAGAAACAGCACCATGCTTTGTTGAATTCCTTGGGAATAGACAATCTGGGTCAATTTTGAAGTATTTCTTCATCTGTTTTCCCGGAACCATAATTATAGTTTTCATGTCGCTTGGAGTCATTTTAGATTGTTCTCACCCAAACATCATACAGCTCGGTTTATTTCAAGCGTTTTGGTATCGCATTGCTATATTTCAAGTCAGTAAAACCAAAACAGGGGCAACATTAAACGCTAAGCCGTTATTTACCGCTTATTTACCAAAGTGTAGATTAGCTAAATTCTCTAAAATTTGTTTTTGCGGAATTTGAGAAAGAAATTCGTGGTGTCGCATGAAATAAAGTATTTATAAACAGATTTGCTTTGACTGATCAACTCCACATGTTTACCTTACTTCATTATTAACAGGCTTAAACAGCACAACATGAAAACCACTCGTTAAAAGAAACATATTGCGGAAACGATGGCTTAGTTACGGTTCTAAACGTCAGTAGCCGACCACATTGATGAAATTTGTAGTTTTAGTAATCAATAATGAATTGCAAAATATGATAATAAAAGAGCATTTCACCCACAATATCAATAGCATAAATCGCCAGTTTAGAAAACAGAACATATTGAAAATTTAACTCCTCTTTTGACCTTCAGACCTCATAATCGTATTAAACGAAGAATAGAAGACTAGTAATATTGATGGGGCATTTTTTTTACAGCGGCAATTCCATATGTAGACGTTTTCTTTTCTGTGAGTTGAGTTCTTGATATCTCCTTTTCTCCCCGGAATGCTAATCTGTTCCCGGCACAGAGTTGTATCCGACCTGAATGCGACAGAGCCATCGTTTTCTTTTTAGTTCAACTCAGTCTAAAAGTCATCATACTGAAAGGTTATTAGTACAATCATTTTTGCGCTTGGTGTCTTCGTGATTATTAAAACAGATTTCCGAAGAAAAACGCTGTTAAACTGAAGTCCTGTTTGGTTAATAATGTTTAATCCTTAAGCTGAGAGTACGGTCAGTGATGACGGTGTAATTTCCGACCATTGAATATTAGCACATTATCAAACATTCAGGCTACAAGAAATTAATTAACGAAATGATCATAAACGACAAAATTCCTTGACAATTTAAAACCGATTCTCCTGGCTCCAACTTAAAGATAAGTTTACGAATCAGTCAAGAGAATGTGATGTTGATATCGGGGCAAAAAAGAAAAAAAAAATCGAGGGACCAACGTTTGCCGAGGCAACTGTTAAAATCAGCTGTCAAACGTTACTTACTTCTGGAATAATTTCTTCCCAGCTTGGACCTCTAATTTAGCTGCTTCTTTCCATGTCTGTCTGACAAGTATCTTGTCGTCCTCAGTGAGTTCTTTTGGTGAACGCGCATTGCTTGTTTCACCGGCTGCTTCAGGCATCTTCTGTCTTTTGGAAGCACGACTCGAGATTGGTCGCGTGTTTCCTAGAGGACTGGGAATTGAGATAATACATGCGCGCTGTTTGCGCGTCATTTCCGAGTAATCTTGTGCCTCTGTTTCAAAACGAGTCTTCATGCAAAACTTCAATTTTTTTCACATGAAAATGAGTTTCATTTGCATAAAAATACACCTGTGGGCGGAGCACTTTTTATGTGAACGGTTTTGCACAAAGACTCGGCTACTTGGAAAGGCTACTTGGAAATGGCGTATGGTTTCGTTAAAAAGGTGCCCGCTGAAAATTGTTGTTTCCTTTCCTCTGATGTGGATGTCACATCTTGAAAGTTGTATCCTGCAAAACGGGTGGTGCGATCGCCACTTTTCTTCCAATTCAAAAGTTCTATTCATCTACACACACAATCAGGAATTCTCCATTAAAAAGCAATTTCTCTTCAGCGATCTGCGTTTCAAACATTCAACAAATTTCAACTGCTTTTTAGTTATTTCTCGTTGTGGAGATATATTTAACAATTATTCACCGAATGAGATGGATGGTACTTCGCTTATCGCCCTTGAGTTAACCAATCATAAGGTATAAAGGGCAATATTCAATTGTGTGGCAAATAGAAAAGTTGATACATATTTGAGAAACCGATCGAGAGAGAAGTACTTTCGTTGTCAGTGACACACAGACAGCTGTGATATAGGTACTTATTGATTTCTGGGCTATGTTGTCTTTATCAGTCATATGTGGCAGACAAACGCGATTTTTAATTTACGTCTCAATTCTTGGATGAGATAAAATTTAAATGATGGCTAACTCTCCTGATCGCAGTCAAAGTCACCGTTCTGGAAAGAGAACTACAATCTCGAGGGCTAGGAACGATTACCAAGGCAGTCGATTCACTTGTCTTCCTCGTTTTCACAATCACAGGCTGAATTGGCAATGTGAGCGTTTAACAGTCTACAGAAACGCATCTCTCTGTTCAAAAGCTACTAACAGAGACCTTAAGATCGAGGTTTGGCGATCTTACCACAAGCGGCAAGCCGCGGTTTGCGGTTAGCGGTTTCAAGTTAGCCGTCTGCCCATATTTGGGACTTAAGATTCGTGGGTTAATTCACTGGTGAAATATGGAAAATTAGTACAAACACAAGACTGCCCGAAGGTAAGACGTTATTTTGTGTGTTTGTTGGATTTTATTGATTAATGGGAGCAGAACACTAAATCATCGGTCCTCTTTAATCAGGCAAGACGTTATGCAGCTGGATGATAGCAGTGCTGAAGGCTCTTCTTCGAACGATGAAGATATCAATTTAATATTTCTAAAAAATGCTTTCCCAGAACCCCGATTGTTGGGCCCTCGTCTGAATTTGGAAGACCTAAATGAGTAACGGTTTTGAACAGGGCCGGGTTGTTCGAAAGCCGGTTAACGTTAACCCAGGGTTAAACATTAACTGAAGCATTATGTTTTCTTATTTAAAAATGTTTTTCACCTCTAATGTTTGGTGTAGTTTGAGATTACTACAGCTCAAAACTGAAGGGCAAAAAATATAAACAAAACACCTCACCAAAAAGTTACAAAACTGAAATCAAAATTCTCGCTAACCCTGGGTTAGCTCAATCGGGCTTTGAACAACCCGGCCCAGATGTTTAGGTAATTCTTTGTTTTGAGTTACCGACCGGCGAACTGATTTGTTCAGGCATAATTGGCAAAAATGTCGAATTGTCACACTAAACTCTAGGTCGAACTGTGTAGATCCGTGCGTACGAATGTTATAAAAACAGAACCCTGGCCTTTCTCTTTCAAACACCTCTTCCTTCACTTAGCAAGGTTATTTACTGTACTTTGAACGTAACGGCAAATGAGGCCTTACAATCTAGATGACATCAAATGCGCACATTTCTGCTTGTCAAGATTTTTATCCTTCATTATCATACATAAAGATGCAAGCTTAGGTTGTCTTTCCCGTGTAAATAAAGTAAGATGCACTCAACTGCTTGTCGGTGTCCACTTCAGTGTACCATCCAGGAAACAAAGTATACATTTATGCATTCACATATCATCAGAAATTGTAAACACAAAGTAATCGACTGGCGAAACAATTCCAACAACAAATAGCTAGCTGCCATGTTTGTTTTCATTAGTTCGTTCACTTCGGTATCGTCTTCAAAATTACGTTTCTATCAAAAAGAATTCGATAGTTAATAAGCGAGACAGTTTTTAAAAGTAGTATTTTCTCTCAAACGTGGTATTGTGATGTCTTAGGAAGTAAAAATGCTTGCGATAAATCGCTTACCTCTAGAAAGTGTTCTTGCGGTACAAACGTAAACCTCAAACTGTCCCTCAAACTGCAAACCTGACGCGCCAACGCACTGGTCACGTGATTTCTTGACGTTCGTAGACGTTCGCGCGAAAATTTTCTAACACTGATTTTTTTCTGAAAATATTGCTATTGAAAGATGATGAGTTAAAGATGTCAGAAATGTAAAAAAAAAAAAAATTGGGGGTCACCGACTTCGTTTTGGAGAGAACATGCTCGGAAGAACTCATAATTTGAGTAAATCGGGCTTCGTCAGCGAAGAAGACCACAGTAGTAGTATATGACGGATGAATAGACCACTTGGTTCTACATGAAG